>WMHX01000044.1:0-376639 GCA_013420875.1 Thelonectria rubi
AGGGCTCGTCCCTGCTAATATTTAGCGTAAATCCCCTGGAACTATAGCGAAGAGAGGCCTAAGAGCGCTAATAAGAACTGTGTGCACAAAAATGCGATAGTACTGTGCACGCCCTGATAAGCTACCTGGAGAGGTGATCCAAACTTTTGGCACCAACCTCCGTACAAGCGACGGATAATCAGCATATGGATTGCCTTGGCTGAGGAATTGGAGCGAGGCCTCGAAGTTGGTGAAGATGTTGTCGGATTCCCAGAAGTGACCCGTCCAGACGCCCCGGTCAGAAAAGACGATGATGGTGGTGCAGCCCCAGGACGGCCCACCGCCCGTCGTGAACGGAAAGGTCAGGTCCTTGATCGAGTACATGCGAGAGGAAACGACCACGCCGTCGGGTCCTCGGGCATTGCCGGCGTCGTGGTTTGTGATCCAGTTGAGAGCCGCGCGGAACCAGGCAGCCCTGCCGGCATGGTACTCGTCCGGGTCTTGGAAGTCGTCCGTGAGCGTATCGTGCTGGTGCTTCAGTTCCGGCCGTCTCTTTTGTATCTGCGGCTCCTCGGGGAAGTCGGTGATTGTAGGGGGCTCTTTGGTAGCAGGGACGTGGCTGTGAGCTCGGGGCTAGGCTCCAGCTCGCAGACATCCCCGTCACAGGAAGCGAGGCGACACATGCCACCCTGGGCGGTAGCAGTCGTGGTCGTGGTTTCAGTTGCCGTGCTCTTTGGGGTGCATTCCACCGTGACCGTCTCGCACTCGATCTTGTCAGGGTCCTCCTCACACGTCGTTGTCTGGGTTGGCTCTGAATAAGGTATGACGATGCAACTCTGAGGGCATGAGACAGTCTGGACGCAGGACTCGTCCTCGTCTTCGTCTTCGTCATCCTCTCCGTTGTTGTTATCGTCGTTGTGATCACCATCTCCTTGATCATCTCCACCGTCCTCGTTGTCGTCGTTGTTATTGTTGTTATCCTCACCTTGATCATCTTCGCCATCGTCGGTGTTGTCATCTTCACCATCTCCCTCATCATTTCCATCTCCGTCAGAATCCCCCTTCTCTGGAGGGGGATCGGAAGCAGCAGGGGGCTTTCCAAAGAGTTGTCAGTATTGCATTCCGGACTAATACTCGACTGGCCAAGCCAGAAGGGATACATACCTCGGGCCAAGGGAAACCATCAATGCCCCCGCCGTCTTGACCCTCGCACTTTTGAGCCGGGACGGTGCATCCTGGGTTGCACAGACTTCCGGTGCACACCCATCCCGGCACCGTTGTCTCGGTAGGCTGGCCAACGACTTCGGTCGAAACTACGACGTCTGACACCCACGTCACCAGTGTGGTAGATACTTGGCCTTGATCGTTCGGCACCGTGCCGGTAACAGTGACAACGCGAGATGGGCCATCGGTAGCACCCCCCTCGTCAACGGCGGTGCATCCTGGCTGGCCGCCCACGGCGTTGTACGGCACGTTGCAAGCAGACGTCGTCTAGGGCGGCAGTGAGGACGTCGTTTTGAAAATGGCTGGTCATGCACTAGCCCACAGTCCCATGCACCATCGGTATAATTAGCCGGCGGAGGACAATCCTGTCTTTTAACCAAGGTTGTGGTTCGTACTTGGGTGACAAAGGAGGGCTCTACGCCATCTAAGTGATACCGTTAGATTCCGTTCTACTGAGTTCCTGGTGGCATCGGTGGCTCTGGGGTATATACCCTCCAGTGTACGCATAGCGAGAAGTCGGGCAAGGCTCGGCCAAGTGTGTTGTAATAGAGTTGGTTTAGGTAATGATGATAGAGGGTGAGATTGAGTTGTCCAATTGCTCGATGTCGAGTTCCGTTCAAGTTTGACCAGCCGGTTAGCTTTTATAGTCTTTCGACATCATTATTGACACAACAATTCGGCTCGATGGTTGGCTCTGTTTGCTTCTGGTTCAGCTTTACGACTCAGTGTTGGTCCTGCTCTGGTCCCTCTCATATCCGTAGGCTCCGTGATCTTGCGTTGCAAGCACATTTCTTGATCCTACGATTCCTACGGCGTTGGTGATAGCATCACATCGCAGTGCCTCGTTGACGAGAAGGGCTCCACGGCCATGCCTCCGAAGTCAAACCGACCGAAATTGCCAACACGGAGGGATTCTCGCCGGTATGGGTCACGGCCAACATTACTTACGGATATGGTTATACCAACTGCAGAGGTTAGGCCTTTTAATTGGTTAAGCCCTACCTCCAGCCAACCAGTAGAACATTTCCACTTTACCAAGATAGTTACACATAAGTCCGGAAGCTGGGATTCCGGATAGTAAAGTAGATATCCATAGACGCGAATAGGTTCGGTCCGGCACAAACAACCCAGGCACCTCAGAATCAGATGGATTCGCAGGTTGGATAAATTTTCCAGCTTGTGAACCAAAACGGATCAATAGTACTTGTCTTATTGTCCCAACAAAGAGGACGGAACGTTTCCACTTTTGCTAATATGTTACTATGTGGCAGATATATGATGTGCGCCTCTCAAAGCTCGTATTAACAACCCCCGTTCCCAAGGATGCCCCTGGAGAAGTTAAGCATAAATTAGTCCATGCAAGGCAGCGCTCTTCAAGGCGCACGCGTGATGAAATGAAGTCATTCCTGGCGTGACTCCAGGCCGGATACTACCGACACTTGCTGTTAGTTGAGTTGCTCATGTGAGAGTGAGGTCGGGTGTTTTTGTTGGTCCGGATAGCCTTATTAGTCAGTGGAGCCTTCTTGGTCCTTTCGTTTTTGGTTTTTATTCTTATTTTATTTTCATTTTTATTTCTTCACCTGTTTTTGTGACGTAGTTGTCCGTCCTCATCACCCAACCATCTCATCCATCATGGCAAATCTCTTCATCCAGCCTCCGCCGGAAGTCATCTCACAAATCGGTGACTATATTGATACGGCTTCTCTTGGGATGCTGCGGCTTAGTTCGCGCACAATGAGACAAGTCTTCACGCCCCATTTCTTCCGATACCACATCAAGGATAGCCAGCCCATAGACCTCACCAAACGAGGTCTCGACCGGCTGCGCGTCCTCCCTTCAAGTCCTGATCTCCGTCTCCGCATTCGGCGTCTACAACTGATATGCATCTACTACCATGAGACCCCCGCCGACCCCGGCCCTGACACAACCTTTCCCGACGACGCCGTCTTCCCGCATCGTGACAAGTGGGACCTGGAGCCACTGAGACTTCTCAACGATCCGGAAGACCGCAAGTGGATGGATGATCGCCAGGCCGAACAGTTCGCCCTCCACGGTGCCACCGTCTGCGAGCAGCTGAGTCATGCGTTGCACGCGCTTGGCGCTCTCGACGAGCTGACTCTCGAGGCCGCCGTCGTGATGGGGAGGCAGCCGGAGCACCGCTGGCCGCCGCACAGGGTCGAGTACCTCGCTTGGAGGGAACTCTGGGCACGCGCTATCCAGGCCTACCGCGTCGTCATGTCTGCCGTCGCCCGATCCCAGATCCGCCTCGGCAGCCTGGCCATCTACAAGGAGACCAAGATTTGCAGCGTCCCGTGCGACGAGGCCGTGGCCGTGGTCCCCAGGATCGTGCAGGAAGGATTCGCATCCGTTGGGTCTCTTCTCAACCACTTCTACATCAGTCTCACAACCACGGTATCCGCGGTGCCCGCAAGCGACGACGGTGACGACGACTTTTACGAGCCGCGAGGGATTCCCAGTAGCGAAGGGCTGTGGACGAATGACTCGGTGTTGGACAATAAACCCGAGTTTCAAGACATGGAGCGACTTTTTCAGCCGATGGTCAACCTCAAGTCGTTGATGATGCAACTCTACTCAACCTCCCGTCGCGACAAGGCATTCGTCGATGCTTATTCGCCTCTCCTCTCTTCAATCTTTTGCTCCACCACTCGTCCGCATCTCCTTTCGCTTAACCTCCAAGGGTTTCCGGTTGAAATGACACTTATGGACGACTTGCTCTCGAATTCTCCCAGCATTCAGTCCATACACCTGCAGTACACGTATTTCAAGACGAAGCAATGCTCCGAGGCACTTTTACCCCTGACCAAGGCCCATTCGACTGTTCGCAGTCTATATCTCTCAGACATCATCACTTTTGACCCTCAAGGGAGACAAACGGGAGACCTCGCTCTGAGCATTGCCATGAATTTAGTGGCTGTCAACCCAGAGAAGGTACATCGGCCCCGTGGCGGAGGAGTGGACGCCGAGGGTGACAGGAAGGAAGGACTGTGGATTGAGCTCGGCGCCTATTTCTCGGGGAATGGGATGGCCTGTTATCAGGACGTTGTGGATGCCACGAACCGCGTTCTCGAGTGTGGCCCCCCTACAAACTATGGTTGGTTCATGTAGGGTTAAATTTATACGTACTAGTAAGAACAGTTGCGGTTTTGCATCAAGTTTCCATAGGAAGATGCGTTTGAAGCGTTGTCGCCGTGCTTTGGCCGCCGAGCTACATGAGATTTAAATATTCTCAACCCGAGTCTCGGCCCCCAGAACCGGTTTCATGCAGACTCGTCCAGCCTGTGCTCCCGCAGGTCCATAGCCATGCTTGGCATAGGCTTGGTGTCCCTTAATCCAACATGTCATATATAGACGTAATCTCAGGGACCTTGGCCTCAAATTCGGCTCTTGCCTCCTCCCAAACGCGCTGTTGTGCTGCACGACCACTCTTTCTCTCCATGAAAGGCGGATACCTGCCATTGAATTATCAGCATTGCGGACTCAGAACCATCGCCTCGATTGTAGAAGACTTACGGCGCAGTGTCAAAATCTTGCATGATCTTCCCATGACCTTCCTCCGAGGCCGAGACTCCATTGACCAGGGCAGTAGCACAAATCTCTGGCTCTCTCGCTCCAAAGTTCATGATCAACCTCGGGATCAGCTTCGCTTGGTTGGGGTTCGTGAGTGGCGTCCACGCCGAGCCGGGGTCGGCGCTGTTGATTGTCACCTTGCGCATGCCCTTGTCCGCGGCAGCCGCCGAGACTCGGGTGGCGAGCTCACGGGCGAAGTAGAGAAGGAGTCCCTTGGAGCGACCATACTGGTGGGCTTGCTCCATGCCATCCTTGTTGTTGCTGAGACGCTTGAGATAGGAACCGTGCTTGGGGACACCCATGGTGAAGGAGGAGGGGTAGATGCCAAAGGTGGTGACAAAGGTCAGGACGGGAGGGGATGGGTTGGTTGGGGAGGACTTGAGCAGGGGCAATAGAAGGAGTGAGATGAGGGCGCCGGAGAGGAAGTTCACTTGGATGGCTGTTGTTGTTGTTAGTATTGGAGATGGTTGCGGCGGATGGAGACTCACAAGTCTCCCAGCCCTCGGGCGACTCGCGGCGATGGAAGGCCAGGATTCCAGCAGTCATCAGGACATGGTCGAGGTTCTTCAGCTCTCTCGCCTTCGTTCCCAGTTCCTGGCATCCGGCAAAGGACATCAGGTCAGCCTGCCAGACCAGGATGTTGGGCACGGGCTTGTTGGCGTCGCTGAGCTCGGCCTCGATTTGTTGCTTGACCTCCCCGCAGTCCTTGACGTCAACCAGAACAAGAGTCTCGACATCGCGGTGGGCAAACAGCTTGGCAGCCCTCGAGCCGAATGCGCCATTGGCGCCCGTGATCAAGACGGTCCTGCCTTTGTATGATTCAGTGGTGACGGTCGGTCGGCCATGGCGCTGGTTCCAGAGGCTACGCCATGGGAAATACTCGGCGAAAAACAAAGGGACCCCGTACGTCAGGGCAACAACAACGAGGGCGCCAGCGACAGCGAGATAAAGATTAGAATTGGCCATTGCCACGAGGAATTGGTTCGATGTTGAGCATTCGTGTCTGGCGTTTGCGGTGTCGGTGAGAGGTTAAGAACAACGAAACCAATCGTACGATTCGGGGTAGGACCGGAGTGTCACGTGAGCCAATTCGGGGAAGGTATGACCTGCATTCCATGAAACACATTTTCTCCTGGATATATTTTACTCTTATTGCTGCGATATCTCGACACACCATATCGCCGTTTAAGAATGTCAGATCTGACGCTGATTGGCCTGAGCTGACGTTGAAAGTAGTCGCGAGTTTGTGTCGCCAATTCAACTCAAGAATGGGTTTATTTAGTCCATAGGTCTTTGACGTCATGGCTTGAGAATAGATTCTCTCCCTTTTCATTATCTGCGTCTTCCAACCGCAACACCATCACGCAACATGGCTCCTCAACCCACCAATTACGCCGCCACGGCCGTCGTTGCGCTCGGCATGATGCCCGGGCTCGTCGGCGTCAATTCTCTCCTGCGCCCGGCCCATGGCCTCTCCCTCCTAAACTTCCCCTCCCCGCCAGAGCCTCAAGCGCGGAAGCTTGCCCACTCTCTCGTGCAAATGGCTGGCGCGCGAAACATCACCATGAGCTTGACGACGCTCGCTGTGTGGTTCACTGCAGACCGGACGACTCTGGGCTACACGATGCTTGCCGGCGCGCCGCTAGCCCTGATTGATGGGTTCGTGAGCCGCGGGCTGGTGGAGGGGATGGAATGGGGACACTGGATCTTTGTGCCAGTGAGTCTTGGGCTGGATGCTTTTCTAGCACTGCAGGGCTGATCTCCGTTGTATTGTATTTTGTATCACGTTGGTGGTGTTGGCGTAAGCTGTGATCGCTATGATCGCTATGACCATTGAGGGAACGTTGTTGGTGATGGTTGTAAGAACGGAATATGCAATCTCCTCTAATTAATTATGTGTAGTATTTTATCCCTTAAATTACGCTCAATTACCCTAATTCCCTTGGACGTTGGGAATGAATAGCACATGTACGTGCAGTCGGACATTCTTGGCGAAACGAAGAAATTCGTCAATGCATCACACAATAGGTATATATATTGGGATCAAGAGTCTATCATTTAGGAACAAAAAACTGGTACAGAATGAGAAATTGTTTCGATTTTTCTTCACTATGTAGGCATTATTTTAAGTATATATTTCGACCTCCCGCTCCACGTTTACTTAAGCAGGGGCTTGAAGAGCTCAATAATGTCCTCCTCGGTCTTGCCCTTGACCCCGAGAAGTTCATTGTCCGTCTTCTCAAACTTGGGCTGGCTGCGAGGATCAAAAATGGCGCGGAACAGATAAGGCGCGAAAGTCTCCATGTCGAACAGGCCCTTGGCGAGGCGCTCGTCCGACTTGGCAGTCAGGTCATCGAGGGAAACGGGGATGGGGGCCCAGGGGCGTTCAGGAGCGACCTTCTTGGCGAGCTCGAGGAGTTTGTTCTGGGTAATGACAATATCGTGGATGTAGACGACGCGGTTCTTGGTCTCGTCGGGGTGGCTGGCGATGCCGACGAGGGCGTCGCCGACGCTGGACAGGGTGGTGCTGCTGAACTCCTTGTCGCCGCCGTCGATGATGATTGGCTTGGACTCGGACCAGTCAAAGATGAACTTGTGGTCCAAGCCCCAGTCGAGGAAGGCCGAGTTGTAGACAAAGGTGTAGGTCAGGGGCGAAGACTTGGCCTTTTCGATGAGGGTGTCCTGGATCTTGACCTTTTGGGCAAAGACGGGCAGGGCGCGCACGCTGGGCACGTCGAGGTTGGAGCCAAACTCGGAGGGGACGAAGCGGGAGACGCCGGCGGCGATGGCGGCGTCGATGAACTTGAGCTGGGCGTCGATGGCCAGCGTGGTGAGGGTCGAGACGACGAGGTCCTGGCCCTGCAGCGCGGCCGTCAGCGACTCGAGCGAGTTGTAGTCGACCTCGACCACGTCGGTGCCCTCGGGGAACTTGGAGGCGGAGCCGGCGCGCTTCAGCACGCGGATGTTGAACTTGGCCGAGTCGACGAACTTTTGGAAGACGACGGAGCCGAGGGCGCCAGAGGCACCGGCAATGACGACATTCTTGACGGGCGACATGGTGGGTGGGGAAGTGGGTAGTAAGGGGGATGCAAAGGGATCGATAGAAACGGGTTGTAACGGTGCTGCTTATTATTGCCGAGCTGGTGTGTTTTGGGTGGTTTGGGTGGGAGAGAGGTGGTGTGTGTGTGAGTGATGAGTTCTGGCTCTCAGGACGCTTCTTTCGCCAACTATATAGTATCCGTTGCCCTTTGCACATTTCGCCATTCCATTACGATGACAATCGTCTCAGTAATCCTATTCATCCGTCATAGTCGTTGTCTACTCACCTGAGTCAACTTAGGTAAGGCCGCCACCAAAACTCTCGGCTCCAAGTTCCAGCCGGCGGGATCGCCGAGCGGGATGCCGAGCGGGATGAGCGGAGGTGCGATCTAGACCGTATCGGGAAATAGCACGTGACCGCAGACATTAGTAACCCGCAGCTTCTTCCAGGTGGAGCCCCTGTTTCATCCCACTCTCTCCATCCCACTCCTACGCCGACCATCCCATTTATCCCACCCACTGCCGGTCTCTCGTCCCCCGATGCTTTCCTGTGCGACTCGAGTCTCTCTGCCACTGGCGTCTGCAGCCAGAATCACGAATCGTTGTTTGGTCTCGCCGGTCCGCCTCGCCACGCTATTTCCGAGCATCGGCTGTTATCTGCTCGCCCCCGGATACGAATACATACAGCTTCCGCCTCTGCTTATTCGATCCCCAATCTCCTCGTCCAGCACCCAGCGGGATAGACCACAGGGTTCCGAGATTCCATCCCATGAGATCAATCATCAATCAGCCTACTGTCATAGCCGTTACCCCAGCTTTCCAGTAGGTAATCTGCCATGACATCCGACTCCGATCCATCCCACCCGGCTGCGGGAGCCGTCGAGGATCCATTCTCATACAGGTTGGTCTGCGGTAGCCCTTTCGAATCCACTGTCCTCGCTGTATTATCCCGTTGCTGCTTGTAATCTGAGTGGGATCCCCGAGACACAAACATGCTTGGACCCCTTTACTCTGTTGCTCTCGCTCACCCTTCTCGTTCTTAGGGCCCCTGGATCTGGCTGCGAACCCTCGAGCAAACATGTTTGTCACTGCGGAAAGGCCTTCATCAGAAAGGAGCACCTGCGCCGTCACCAGGCTACTCATGGAGAACGGAACTTTACGTGTTCGCTGTGTCAGCGATCCTTTACCCGCAAGTGAGTCCTCGTTTGTTGCGGTGCTACGCCTCTCGTTGCTGATGAATGATGTAGTGACTTATTGCGACGCCACATGGCCCGTCATGACTTGACTTCGGCAGCTCCCGATTCTCGACGCGGCAGGGCCTGTGATGCCTGCCATGCGAACAAGACGAAATGCGACGGAGGTTCTCAGTGTTCCCTGTGCTCCAAGAGGGGCATCAGCTGCACCTACAAGCTCGCCGCCACGGGTAACAGAACTAACGGAGCTTCGAGGAACGAGGTCCAGCCCATCACCGACGCGGCATCGCTCATTCGCATCTCGACAGCGGAGGGGGAGATCACGGACGACTCCTCGACGCCCACATCTGGCACCCTCAGCACGCCTCGAGATCTGACGGACAACCCCGCGGCGGCCGGGCTGGCCCGCTTCGCAAACATGCTCACATCTCACGGGTCATTGGGGTCGGCCTTGTCAGACGAGTACAAGATACCTGCCGACGACATGGGCTGGATGGAGGAGGCCACGGATGAATACTTTGGACGGTTCCATCAGTGCTGGCCCGTTATTCACGCCCCGACCTTTTATTCCATGGGACCGCCGGTTGGTGTGACGGCCACGGTGGCCATGATAGGATCATGGCTAAAGCATCCCGAAGACCTAAAGCACATTGCCACTGAACTCCACTCCAGGCTGATGGACAAGTTCCTTGAGGAGCTGGTGAGTATTCCATACATTTGTCTCGCTGGCGTCGCCGCTGACCCGTGCAGTCCAAACCTACTCCGCGCGACTTGGCCGAGAGGCCGTGGCCAACGGAGCTGTATCAAGCCATTACTCTGAATATTGTCTTTGCATTCTACCACGGGGTAAGGACTTTACGATTCCAAGCCTGGCCTTGTCTAATCTTCAGCAGAGCGAGAAAGTGGTTGCGAGAGCCGTTCTTCTCAAGGGCATGCTGGTTGCGATTCTCCGAGAGATTGAGTTCTTCGTGTGTTCTAGCTCTGGCCATCAACAACGGCTCCATTTCCCGGGCACCTTTCTACCGTGGGTGCAATCAATCCGCGAGCGTTGGAAGAGGTGAGAAATTCCTAGGATGACCAGAGTCCAGGAGGTAAGAGCTAACAAGTTCGCAGGACAATCGCGGCATTATACAAAATCGACGCCTACATGTCCATCTCCCGGTGGCAACCCCCCACGATCCACCGAGAAGAGCTGGACGTGGCACTCCCATCGACCTTTGCTCTCTGGAACGCCTACGGCCTCGACGTCTTCTTTAAGCGATTGCCGATGGAGCCTGCCGACCGAACGAGCTACAAGCTGGCCGAAATCACCTGCAATCCGAATTCGAGGGCCAGATCGCTGCTTCTACTCGAGGACGTTCAATTGGCCCTGTGCGGGCTCTCACCGGGCATCTGGAACCACTTGCAGATCACCCGGCGCACCGGCAAGGTTCCGATAGAATCGCTGCGTTCGTTGGCCTGGCACCTCGAAACGTGGAAGGCCGAGATGGAGCGCATCTCGCACCAATGCAGCCAAAGTTATGGCACTGAGGAGACTGCAGGCTTGCCCTTTGTGGCTTATCTGGGGAGGTTCGAGGAGGACCCGGCGCGTGAGAGAATCGCAGCCACGTCGCAGATCAAGTCCCTCGTCTCGGACGCGCTGATGCTCTACCACATCCAAGGGATGCAACTCTATGCCGACGTTCGCACCATCAACGCAGTTGCACTGTACCTGGACGCGCCGGCACAGAACGAGCCCTCGATCCCGCCGAGGATCCAGAACTACCAAGCGCTCCTCCACGAGTGGGCAGTGACGCCGGAGAGCAGAAGAGCGCTCCTCCACGCCATCGGGGTCCTGAGGATGCGCGAGGTCGACCTGGACGGAGACGACGCCGGAAGCAGGGACCTTGACCCCGTGGCGTACCTCTCCAGCTCCATCAGCGCCCTCGTCGTGTGGGCTTGGGTCACGTACGCCGAGACGACGTGCAGCTGCCTGCCCGGGCTGGACCACATCGACATTGGCGTCGACCCGCCCGACCTGCAGAGCACCACGCGGCTCGAGAGCTGGATCCACGGGGGCGGCACCGCGGCGGTGCACGGCATCTCGTTTTGCCGGTGTGTCGTCGATGGGTGGATGGCTCGCTTCGCGGCGACGTTGCCGAGGGGGAGTCGTGTGTGGGAGATTGGGGATGAGATTGCACCCATGTTGAAGCGTTCACGAAAGTTGTAGGGGGGTGGGCGACAGGATCTGGCTTTTTTGTGTACTAACAGGTTGCTGACGTACGATATTATGAATCTACGAATCGCATTTGAAGAAGACGCGCTCTTTTGATCCTGAGAAAGGCTTCCACGGTGGAGACGCTCTTTGTGGTGAAGGAATGGAATGTGCTTCCAAATCAGCCAAGTAAGCCGCCCTCCGCTTCTGAGACCTTTGCGAAAAGGATGACATCGAGTCCTGGATCCAACGCAACGGACACTAGGCAAGGCCGAATTTGTCAGCGCTGTCGTGCAACGTGGCTCGGACAGTCAGCTATTTCGACAAAGGGCGCATTCGACACGGACCTCGTATAAGAAACCTCGAGGGCTTCGTCGTTTCCTACCCATCTTTCGCGACCCTACTCTCTTCAGCCTCGATACCAACACCCATCAACCATGACTCCTCCCCTCACGCTCTACTTGACCAACGGCTCCTGCGCCTTGGTCCCGCACGCCGTCCTGCTGCACTTCAACATCCCCTTCCGCAGCGTCGTCATGGCCCTCAGCAAGGACGGCCCCGAAGGCGTCCGATCCGTCGACGGAACCATCTCCCGCGACGACTACCTCAAGATCCACCCCCTCGGCCTCGTGCCCGCCCTCGACGTCGCCGGCGAAGTCATCACCGAAGTCCCCGCCATCCTCACCTACATCTCGTCCCTCGTCCCCGAGGCCAAGCTCTTCGGCGACGAGGGCCTGGGCCGCGCCCGCGTCGCTGAGTGGCTCAACTTCCTCTCCGGGACGCTGCACGGCCACGGCTTCGGCATGGTCTTCCGGCCGGGCCGCTTCACCGACGACCCGGCGGCGTTTGCGGCTGTGAGGTCCAAGGGGGTGGCGGCGGTGCGCAAGTGCTTCGCTCGCATCGACTCAAGGCTGGAGGAGGGCGGGGAGTTTGCAATTGGGGGGAACTTGACAGCGGCCGACTTTTACCTGTACATCTTTTCGCGGTGGGGGAGGGAGATTGGGCTGGACATGGAAGGGGAGTTTGCTCGCTACGCCGCGTTTGCTCGACGGGCTGAGGGCTTGGAGGGCATTCGGAAGGCGATTGGGGAGGAGGGGTTGGAGATGGTTTACTCCCAGTCGACGGCTTAGAAGAAGTGGTGGGGCTTCATGTCGGTCGGGTCGAAAGGACAAGAAGGGTCGGTTCGAAAGGAAGGGAGAGGTCGATCTGAGACGATGGAACAAGCAGCGTGTTTGTTCCATCTAGCTACGGGAAATAGGGCTTTTTCCTGCACGGGAGGCAGCCTATTAGATAGCAAGCGGAGAATATATTTAGTCGCAAACCTTAGATATGGAAAGAGAATGTGTGCATAGTTAACTGAGACTCCTTGAATGATTGCTTATGTTTGTGTATATCTGTACCTCCATCTCGGGCCCTAGCAGTTGAATAGTGCAATGATATCCCATAGGGGCAAAATCGCAGCAGGAATTTATCTACCCCCAGTGCCTTCCAGGTAGCCGTAGTAGCGGAAGAGCTCTAAGAAGGCAGATCTAACGATAGCACTGTAATATAAGTCGGATATGTTAGTCAAAACACACTCTTAATTAGAGGAGTGGTAGCTTTCATGGCTGGCATAACTTACACATTTTTCAATCGGATGGCCGTCGCAGTTCGCGACACCTGGAGCCGCAACGCAGTCGTTATACCTAGTAGAGGAAGAAAGACGTTAGAGAAAGCACTAAAGGGAGATGGCAGATTAAGAGTAAAACAAAAACGCAGCATACTTGATGTTGCTAATGGTCAGCTTGTTGATGGAATGCTTGGGCCCGCAGCCGATCGATGACATAAGCATCTCATTTTCGCAGGTGCACGGGTTTGAAGCATTGCACTCGAAGATGGGCGTGCAGTTCTCATCCCAGACGACCCAGCCCTTGCCATCAACATGGGCGACTGCCATGCGGCCTTTGCCATGAGTGCGGACCGGGCAGACGGCGACGACGGAGCCGAGGAGGATGGACGATGCGAGGACGGACAGGAGCTGCATGATGTCTGAAATGTCTTGTACTGGGTGAGGAGAGCGGATGCTACAAGCGACGTTGGTTGATGCTACTAGTCGATTGTTTGTTGGCGTGTTGGACTTATTTGAGGAAACGGACCGTTGTGATTTTATATTCTTCCATGCACCCCATGTTTATACCTGAATGCGAGTAATAGGAGAAGGGATGAAGCCACTCAGTGCCTACTAATAGAAAACGCAGTATGAAGCGGCTGAGCGCTTACGCTTCATCCCATGTGTGGGCTGAGCTGACCTTGACCTGACGCGGCTGCTGCAGCGCTAGAAGATTTCGCAGGTGAAGGATTTCGCAGGCCAGGATTATATATATATCACAGAGGATCAGACCCCTCTAGCCCTTAACCTTGCGTAAAAACCTTTCGATTCTAAATATGCGGAATATTACAGTATAAGTCTAAGATTAGACATTATTAAGAGATTATAATTAGCTAAATATAGTTATTTAGTTAAATAATTAATAGAGTCTCTACGCGAGTTGTGTAGATAAATACAGGAACATATCTTTAGGCCGTGAAACATCTGTCCGATCTCATCTACATCCAGCGGCTCCTTTTCTTCGAGCAGGCTCCCTAACTTCAGTCATACCCCACGCTTGGAATCAAAGTTCGCCGGCGTACCATGCAGCTGGACTGGTTCCAGAAGATTCATCAGCGATATACAGTACTTAGCTCCTGGTCGGCTTTTAGGGAATTCCCCTCACTCCGTAACTATAGGCATGACATGATGACATGGCCTGGACCAATACGCCGGCGACACTCCTCTATTAAAGCGAGGACGGCCAGACCGTGTCCTGGGGAGAGGAGACGCAGCTCTCCGTGGGCCAGTTCCGCCCGTTGGCCAGATATCTCGTCGAACAGGCCACTGGCCTCTGCAGCGAGTCCATATATGGGTGGGAGCTGACTGTTAATCTCAATTACTAGGATCAGGGATAAGGTGTCCAAATGTGATGGTGGCTATTCCTTTGTCAGTGAATCCGGAAACAACCTCAGTCAGGCATACCTTGGGCCGTTCCAGCGCGGCTGCACCTCTTGGCAGAAACCCCTTTCCCGGAAAGGCCGCTGGGATCGGTCAGTCGGTCAATGCTATAGCTCAGTAGGCTCCAGGAGTTGGGTGAGCGCAGACTTATTAGCACCAGATCTCATGCCACTAAGGCGGCAAGAGGTGGCGTCGAGATTCGGGTTTGGAAACAATAACATAGTGACAGTTGGATTTGCGTAGGTTGCCCCAGTCTTCGTCCTGGTACCACACGTTTAGTTTTCTGCTTCCATTATAAATCCAACGCCAGCATCCTATTCGGCTGGAAGCTGTTTGGCGGCACGACTTTGTTACCATATAATACAGCCTTCCAACCCATCGTGAGCGAAAGCCCGGAGGCTTAATAACATAGGTACCCCTGGATTGACCTTTTTTCCTTTGCTTTCCATACAAGGTAGGTTCACTTCAAACACCTGGATTGGGCTATCTTTGCGTATTGTTTCCGTATCTGACCCTATTATTTCGGTCGGTGGCTCAAAAAATCAGGTTCCAGTCTACTCATGATCCAAGGCAAGCAGATTTGCACCATTGATAATATCATCAGCTTCCCAGATCTATCATATCACCTTCTTGCTCATTTACTACTATCACGTGTTCAATTTCGCCTGCATATCATCCCAAGGCCGTTGGTATAGTAGCAACGGATGCTCCCGTCTTCCCCTGCCACCAACCGTGCATGAGCCTTTGCCCAGGTGCCCGAGTCACCACGTTGCATCTTGATGCTCTCGTGACTTTGCCAAAAAGTTAATCATTCATTGACATTGATATGAAACTTTCCTTGACATCCCCGCGGGCCCGTAACTAGGCACCATCGAATATCCGTATATATTCTCGATATTCCTCCGTCAATCTTTTCAAACCTCACCACCAAAAAACCACACAACTTCCATCCTTCCTACTAAGCAACCACCTTATGGGTTCCCTCCATCCCAGCCGTTATCCATATACACGCGCCCAATGGAGTAAAGGGAAACGGTACACAGAACTTACACCTGGCCTCCCCAAGTTCCTGCCCCAGTTGGACAAGGCAAACGCCCACTATCTCCAGAGGGCAGTGAGTTCTCGATATGTCGGCATCTTCCAAGGCCGCTGGAGCGTCGAGAGGCAGTCTTCCATCTCGCTTCGCAAACTCGCTCCGGTGGATAGCGGCACCGGCATGGTTCCGTTTCTTGTCGAAGCACCCCTGAGTTCCGTCGAGGTGCTCGAAGCCATCCTCCAGCCCGAGAAGCCCTTCGTCGTCCGCACGGCGGAACACATCCGACGCCGCCCGAGCTCGACTCGGAGCGACCCCATGTTGGCTCTTTACCGCGAGTACAGGAGATTCCAGGGCCGTCTGGAACGGGATCGAGATGTATCCTTCGTGTGCATTCCGGCGACCAGCATCCAGATCATCATAGACGCGGTGAAGGGCCACGCTCAGCTCGTCACGCTGGCCCACATCTCCCTTCCCTGGCTGCGATGGGACGGCACCGGGACCCTGGTGCATCCGGAGGCACTCGTCCTGCGGGAGAAGCCCTCGCCCGAGGGACCGACTCACGAGGCCCTTGTTAGGGCCCTCCTGACGAAGCTCGACGTCCCGGCAGACTGCAGATTTGAACGAAGCCTGCTTCCGCCCGGGACCAAGCCCCTTCCCATCTGTGTGGAAGACTGGCTATGGGGGATATCGGGCGAGGATGCGGCGAGGGCGGCGCAGCCGTATACCCTGCCTGGGCCGTGTCTCGCCAAGGATAGTCCCCTACGACCCGGTCCCAGGACTAATTGGGAAATCCCGGGAAGTCCCAATCTGAGGACCTGGAGGAAGCGTGACAACGCGTTCCGGCGCAAGCAAATGCGAGGAATGCTGAGTACGATCCTAGAGGTCAACGAGGTTGGAGACTCTTGAAAGAGGATGGAAGCAAGGAGGTTCTTGGGACTTGAGAGGGTAGAGATGGTTTGGAAGATAAAATATCAAGTCTCACTGGTTTGATGGCTATTCGGCATGTGGGCTCTCCAGTTTCCGTATGACTTCAATGTAGAAATTCTCACGCAGGCTTTTGTCCGAATCCACCAGAAAGCTTCCTTCGATACAAGCCTTGACGGCTTCGTAATAGGCCTTCCCTGCTACGGGTCCAAGCCGAGGGACCTCATGCGTCAGGAGCCAGCTACGGAATGCCGAGGCCGAGTGAGGCGGGTATTCGGGGTTCCTCGACGCCTTCTCATAGAAAGTCATGGCCGGCTCCATCAAGGCGATTTCGAGCAAGACCACCCCAAGACTGTAAATGTCATGCTCGGCGCTGAAAGGCGGCCGCGTGCCCTTGCTCGTGCCTAGCTCGGAAGCTTTGCTTGGCTCCTGGGGGACGCCTTGGACGTCGGGGTGCCTGTAGAGGTTCCATTCCAGGTCGTCGGCCACGTCCTCGGTTTGGGCATCCGTGGAGCTCTCTCTGCTGTACTCGAAGCCGACGAGGTAGGGCTTGGCATAGTCGATCTTGTTTGTTCCCGGGCCCTCAAAGAAGAGCACGTTCCCGCCGCGCACCCCCTTGTGCAGCCAGCCCGCGAGGTGCAGATACAGGAGCGCCTTGGCCGTCACTCGTGCGGCCGAGTAGCGATAGTCAAGCCAGAACTCGTCGCCCGATGCCGTCAGGAGATGGGCGAGGGAAGAAGACGTGCTGCCCGGCGTCTGATACACGAGGCCGTACAGCTTCTCCGTGTCGGACGCCCCGGCCTTGGTGACGACGCCCAGACACGGAAGCGTCCTCAGCTCTTGGGGCTTTTCGTCCGACATGAGCAGCCGCGCCACGTTCTTGATGCGCTGTTCCATGAGGAAGCGGAAAACGGCACCGAGATTGACGGCATCTGCTCTCGCGCTGTCGACGACTTTCCACTCCACCAAGGCATTGACGGCCTTTGCATTGACGGTAAAAATCCCAAAGCCGCGCCGGTGCTTGTCATCCACCCGCGTCACTTTTAGATGTCGTCTGTTCTTCTCAACGACCACGTGGTCCAGAGCGTTCGCCCTCACCTCCAGCTGTGCCGTCGCGGAGCGGAGCTGGGCGAGGCCACGCAACAGGGGATCATGTAGGGTTTGCTGCTGGACGGCGTCTAGGAGCGGCGTGTTGCTGGACGGCAGCGTCTGGTTGAGCACCACGGGCAGTGTGCGGTCCGCGTCTGGCGGGGGCAGAAGACGGTAGAGATCTTCGATCAGCCCTCGAACCGTTTCCAGCATCTCAGAAGCCCTCCCGTTCTCGAGGGCCCAGGCGAGGCGCTGGGTCAGGTTGGCCTGGCCGCGAAGGTCTTCCATCCTCTTCGCCCAGTCGTCGAGGCTGGAGAGGAAACCCCACGGCTGATGCTCCCGAACGTTGGGCAGGTTCTCGAGCGAGACGGCGGCAGTGCTGGCGTGGGCGGCGGCGGCTTGCAGCACGGCGAAGTCGTCGTCCAGGTCCTTGAGGGAGTCGAGCAGCGTGTAGATGGTCAAGACGGCATTGACGGCTGCGGCGCTGTATTCGTTGAACTTGGCGTCGTCGAGGTACTTGCCGCCCGTCCCCTTCTCGATGCCCCATTGCTGAGCCCAGGCTCTCAGATTGGCCGACTGCAGGTCGAGGCGGACTTTGAAGACGAGCGCGTCGGAGCCAATGGCGTCGGCCTCCCGCCAGAGCGAAAAGCCGGCGACGCAGCCTTGAACGGCCTGCACGAGGATTAGAGTGTAAAATTGGGGGCCCGCGGGGACCTACAGGGCCCCAAGCTAAGAAATCGTGGCCCCGAGGGGACCCAAGCTAAAAGCACGGGGCCCCAAAGGCTCTCTGAGATCCTAAAAACCCCAAGGCAGGTACCTGAAGGGACCCAAAGACCCTCCCCCTACATATTTAATATTTAAAAAATTAAAAATTAAATTAATTATAAGCTTAATATAATCTTTTTTTATAATTTTATAATAAGAAAAATTAGCTCTTTTTATATATTTTTTCTTTTTTTTTATAACTATTAATATAAAGTTTTATATTATCTTTTTGGGTTTTTTTAAATCCCTATAGGGTATTATTTTGAGGTCTGGGTATTTTCTTTTTACCCGTAGGGCCCTGAGGGGTTTTGATGACCCCGCTTCTGACCCGTAGGGACCCGTGGGCGGGCAGCCCAAGGCCCAGGGACCCGTGGGTATTTTATGCTCTAACGAGGATGCTGGCGCCTCCGATGACGGTGCCGGTTACTCCCAGGGCGTCGACGGCCGGAGACATTGTTTCTTTTGCGTGCTGAAGTGAGGCACTCGTGGACGAGGTGGGCGGTTAGGCTGAGGCGATGCACTGTGATTAGGCAGCCACCTCCACTTCTGCAGACTTGCCAAGACCTCCTGTCGCCTTGGCCAGCGTGGCGAAGCATCGTTGCTGGCCTCGCTGCCCTCTCCTTTCATGGCCTACTCTCCACGACCAAATCTCGACATGTCCGCCAGCGTCGACTCCCCGTCGCCGAGACGCCCGAGAGACCATGATCTTCTCTCCTTTTCTTCTCTGCTAGTGCGTCGATTCGACGGCCTCAGCATCGGGCTGACGCTTCTTGGCGTCTTGCTCGACGAGCGCGGCCCTGATCTTCGCATGCCGTCTTCGGCCGGCAACTTCTTCCGCGTCACCATGATCGAGTCCAGCGAGCTGCTCGAGCATAGGTTCATTCCGGTGAAGATGGGCGACCCCTCCATGCCGAAGCTGGTGGCCCTGAAGATGCCCATCGTCACCGACCGTCTGGAAAGCCCCCGGAGCCGGAAATTGTGGACGTGCATGGCAAAGGAGCTGCAGATTCTCAAAAACGACCACCTCTCCCGCCACCGTAACATTGTCAAGCTCCTCGGGGTGTGCTGGACCTCGCTGTGCGCTCCTGCAGCCGCCATCATGCCCGTCCTTGCACTCGAAGGGGCAGAGCTCGGCGACATGAAGAAGTTCCTGGAGCGCCACCGTGACATCTCTCTTCAAAAGATTGTTGGTTTGTGTCTCGACATGGCTCAAGGCACCGAGGCCATCCATCAGATGGGAATCGTCCACTGCGACATCAAGCCCCAGAACGTGCTCGTTTTCAGCCACGACGAACTCGGCCACATCGCCAAGGTGGCCGACTTTGGCTCGGCCATCATCTTGAGCGAAGCCAGTGAAGCGATACGGCTCACAGAGGGAACACCGGCGTGGCAAGCCCCGGAGTGCACCGGCGCCATCGTCAGGGAACATCTTCCCCAGGTCGACGTGTACGCACTCGGCTTGACAATCGCCGACTCCATCACGCGGAACGGCATCAGCAAAGAACTCGGCGAGGCCCCCAGCCCCGAGGGGCTGAGAAGTCAAGATGGCTTTGTCGAATCTGTTGCCCTCTCGGTCAGATGTGCATTCGAAAAGCTTGACGAAACCATTGGGAAACCGGACGCCGATAAAGAGACGGGGATTGGGAATTCCAACGACACCAATGATGCGGCTACAAGTAGCTATGCCGATGTCGGAAAGGATATGGCTGTGATGCTCTGTTTCGCCTTGAGCAAACAACCTATCCGCTGGGGAAGCGTCGGCAAAATGATTGTCATGCTTCGCCACGTCCTTCATCAACTGCTCTACATCAGACTCATGCGCAATCCCCTGGATATAAGTTGGCAGCCCAACTCACAGGAGAAGGACGTCTGGCTGCAGCCTGGTAAGTCTATCGGCGTCACGTTGTTTTTGTAGCTCGCGCAGTTTGACCAGCAAGAAGAGGGGGGTGAAGCTTCGGAGGAAGAGATGGAAGGAGGAGCAGGAGCGGTGTACGTCGCGAGGATCTCTACCCCTTCCTACGGGTGTACATCACACTGACCTCGGTGCAGGCAGCAACATCCATCACCAAGGCCTACAAGGGAAACGCATCTACAGGATGCCGGCGCAGTGGTCGAGGTGAGTATCCCACTGGCGAGGGCTCTTCCCATTTCGGGTTCCAGACAGACTGAGAGTGAAGCCCAGGTCGACCGGTGCTTTGGCACTCTCCGCATGCTGCCAAGTCCAGTAGTCGGCCAGTTCGAGGACCAACTCGAGGCCGTGGCTGTGAACGGAGACGAGGACGGCAAGCGGCGACGGCGGGCTGCTTTCCAGTACGGCGTCATGGTGCTCTCCCGTCTTCAGCTGAGCCCCGAAGCGCGGCCGCGCATCGCAAAGAGCCTGGACATGCTCCAGCTGTCGGCTGAGCTCGGCGACGCAGAAGCAAGAGGCATCGTGGGTTGGTTACGCGATGCGCTGCAGGACCATGTACGCGAGGGTCGAGGCGAGGCCGCGCAGACGTCTTGGCTCGAGGAAGCGGTCCGTTGCGGGAGCGGCACGGCCAGACGCCATCTCGCCATGCTTGATCCGGAGGCGTGCGAGAGGGGTCTCGAGGACTTGCGTGACAACAGAGCGGGCCTGGGTTACGAGCTGCCCTCGTCGTGGTATGGCTCGGACGAAACGTTTCTCTTGGCTCTCCAGGGGGCGACGGGCAATGATCTGTTGGCATGTCTTCAATGCTTCTCGGCGAGGGGCAGCATCCGGCTCATGACAGCCTTGACCGACCTGGACATTGACATTAACATGGCGACGGAATGGGGCGAGACAGCTATCCTCTGGGCCTGTCGCTCTGGCCAGGTAGCCATGGTCCGGTTCCTTCTGGAAAAGGGGGCAGACCCATCTCCACAGACAAAGGAGGGCCTCACCCCTCTTCACTTCCTGAGTGCCTTTCCAGACGCGGCCATTCCATCCATGGCCATGCTGTTGGTGAAGCACAATGCTCCCCTGGAGGCGAGAGCCACGTCGGAAGCCTCGGTGTACCACCTCTCCCTCGACCATCCATACGGCAAGCCAGGCACGCCGTTGACGTGGGCAGTGGTCGCGGGCAGTCTTGCGGCCACAAAGGCCCTTGTTGGACTGGGCTCCGACCCCTTTGACCAAACGGGCCGCCATCTCCCTGTTGGCCAGGACTGGTCTACCGTGGCGCACACGAGCCCCGTGGCGCATGCAGCCATGAGACATCAGTGGCAACTCCTGGAGGTCCTGCTCGCTGCACCGCACTCCGTGTCTCCGGCTCAGCGGTCCCTTGGGAGGGTACACGACTTGAACAACTCCCTCCGTCCCATAGGGCCGTGGGGAGACGTCGACCACTCGACGCCGCTTGATCATTGTGTCCGCTACTCGGCCGAGGGCCTTCTTGGGCGGCTCCTCCTGCACGGCGAAGCCCATGAGGTTGCCTTCAAGAAGACGTTTGAACTCCTCGTAAATAAGGGGTGCAATCCCGCTAGAAGCAGTGGGCTGGAGCGGTCGATCCTGTCAGCGGCCGTCGAGTTTGGGCAACCATTCGTGATTCGGCATCTCATGGAGTGGAGAGATTCGCGCTTGAAGCCCTCGCCTGACGAGTGGCTGGCCTTGGTCCTCGGCGCCGTCAGGTTCTCGGACATGACCGTGTTCAAGACTGTCATGGAGTACGAGCAGATTGAGAAGGTATCCCGGGACATGTGGCCCATGTTCTTCGCCAACGGCGCAGCGACAGACGAGGCAGCCTTTCTAGAGCCCTTCAAACCCTGCCTCGACCCCTCCTCAGACTACTCGGCTTACCTCGAGAAGGCACTCATCGGAGGCAACTTTTCTACCGCGCGGTGGTTCTACAGCAATGCGCCCTGCGACGTGGCCAAGTTCGATCCCGACCGACGACTGACACTTCTGGGAGCTCTGCTGGCGCACTCCAAGCGCTCGGCTAACCGCTCCATGGCAGTCGACGAGTTCTTCGGTTTGCTACCCGACCCGGAGGAAGTATTCGACCACGTGGGCGAAGGCTTGGGCAGTTCCTTGACAGCCCTGCACATGGCCTCCTACTTCCCAGAATACGCGCAAGACGCAGTCATGGGGACCAACGTCTTGGCCACGGTGCTCGACCGGTATCACGAGCCCGTCCACCTCAACCGCCAGGTCGAGACGGGCCGTTTCAAAGGCTTCACGGCGCTGCATTTAGCCGTGTCGAGCTGCAACGTGGGAGCGGTCCGCCTCTTGCTCGAGGAGGAGGACCTCGACACGTCGGCGCTCACCGACAAGCGGTACAGCGCCATGGATCTGGCCCTGATGAACCTGGGCAACCAGGCGCCGGCCATGGAGCTTTGGGGGGTGCCCGAGGAGGCGAGGGAGGAGCGAGACATGGAGCACTGGAGAAGAGCCGTAGAAATGTACCTGTTGCTCCTCAACGACGAGGTCCGGCCGCACATGTTTCTCGGGGCCATTGTGAAGCCAGAGCCCAACGACGTCTTCTACGCGCCGGCCAAGAAGGGAGATGCGGCCATCAAAGTCGGAGGTGAGTGGAAGGGAAATGATCGGTTTTTGCACATGACTAAACCGAGGCTGGTGCCCTGCAGACTTTCCGCAACCATTGCCGCCGGAATTCCGCCACGACGGTTTCTTGACCCGCGTGAGCGCTCTCGAGGTTGGGAGCTGCTTCTTTATTCAGAATCCAGACGCTCAAGCTACGAATGGCACCGACGAGATGGGGAGAGAGGAGGGACAAGAAAGCAAGGGTAAGAGGTGAGAAAAGTAAAGCCATTTATTCAACGAAGGGGTGCTTTTTGATCAGTTATGGCCGCCAGTTCCATGGCTTGTCGCGAATACTTGCACTTTTGCCGAATGAGTCGCCCGTACTTGTACAGGACAAAGGGCAGCGGCGTGCACGCGAGCGACAAAAAGGCAGCGATTGATGACGCCCAATGGATCCCCAAGTTGTGATACATGTAGGTGGTGAAGAGGGGAAAGGCCGCACCAAACAAGGACCTCATAACCACAGTCGCGGCAATGGCCGAGGCCGCAAAGACCGTGTACGAGTCGACGAGGTAGTTCTTCACCGAGATGAAGACGAGCGCCATGCCGAAGCCAAAGGGCGCTCCGGCGGCGATGCTCACCAGCGGATGGACGGAAGGGCCGTTGGTCCAGGCGAACCAGAAGAGGCCAACGGGCGTGGCAACGGCTCCGATCATGGCCGGGACGAGTCGGTCCTCGGGCTCGGCCGAGCCACCGGCCTTTGCGGCTCGGCGCAGGTACCGTTGGTTCTCCGGGACGCAGTACAGGCAGGCGACGACCTCTCCGACGGCCACGCCGAGGAACGCGAGCCCGCCCTTGCCCTCGCTCCAGCCGCGGCCTTCTTGGAAGACGATGGGCATGGCCCCAAAGAGCATGTACAGGATGCCGTACAGCAAACTCATGTAAATGGACAAGAAGAGAAGAGACGGCTCCGAGGCGACGAGACTCCAGGGCCGCAGCAGGTCTTTCTTCAGCTGCGCCCGTGACGACACGGCAGCGCCCATCTTGATGTCGACGGCGCTCCTGTACACTCTCCCGGTCATCTCTGACAGTTTCTTGGCTCTCTTCCTCAACAGCAGGGGCGTGTAAGTCTCTGGAATCAAAACCGCGGCCAGCAGCCAGAGCACGCCCGAGAAGACGGCCGTGAAGCCCGACACCCATCGCCAACCGGCCGACTCGCCCAGGTAGCCGCCAACGATGGGACCAAACACGGGTCCCATAAAGGGCGCCAGGGCAAACATGCCCACGGGGATACCTCGCTCGCTCGCCACGTACATGTCGGCGATGACGCCCCCCGTGTTGGTCATGGACGACGCGGAGAAGGCGCCGGCCAGGAACCGCAGCACCAGCAACGCGCCCACACTCCTCGACGCGGCGCTCGCGGCGTTGAAGGCGGTGAAGGCGCCGTACGTGCCAAAGAGGACCACCTGGCGGCCGTACATTTCCCCCGCGGGCGCCCACAGCAGCGGCCCGACGGCGAAGCCCAGCACGTAGAGGGAGAGGCCGGCCGTGGCGAGCTCCTCGCCGACTTCCAGGTCGCGCGTGACCTGGGCCAGGCAGCCGGCGTAGGTGGACGAGGTGAAGGCGGCGCCGAGGGTGATGACGGCTCCGAGCGCCGTGATGGCGGCCTTTCTCAGGGAGGAGAAGAGTTGCGGGTTGCGCGGGTCGGAGGGGATCCAGGTCACGGCGTAGGGGTCGCGGTCGGTTCCCGAGCCTGGATAGGACCAGGTCAGGACGTCTGGGGTGATGAAGGAGTGGTCGGTGAGTTCTCGCCAGTAGGAGATGCTTTGGTTGCCGGTTGGGATGGTGTCTGGCTCGATTGTCTTTTCTGAGCCGGCACTCGGTGAAGGGGACATGATGAGAAGATGAGTCTTATAGATTGTGATGGGAGAGAAGAATTATTCGAAGTATGTACAAGAGTCCGGGAGAAGAGCTTATTTAAGGAGGGGAGCCCTGGGGGGCATTGACGGCACGATCCAGAGCCAGGGGTAGCGGGCATATAAATCTATTCAGTATCTCGGCGTTTGAGCCTCTTGATGATTATGTACTAGAGATCAAGTGATTATGTCGTCAAGCCCTCGTTGACCCCTCCAACAGAGGCAATAAAATAACATCAGCTCCGAGCCTGACTGAACAAATCATGTCATTCCTCACAACGCCGAAACGCCGAAGCAGTGGAGACTCGACCACTTCGTCGACACTCAGGGGCGAGTTCCGAGAAAGAAGCAGACTCGTCTTCTCTCTTACTCCTAAGAAAGGACCAAATGTCGGAGCAACCTGCCAACGAAGCCCACCAGCAGAGACTCATCAGGTCTTGCGCAAGCTGTCACGCCCGCAAGGTCAGATGCGATGCGCCGACCAAGGGCTTGCCGTGCAGCCGCTGCGTGGACAGGGGTGAGGCCTGTCTTCTCAAAGGCCGACAACGCCGAAGGCTTCGCCCAAGGACGGCTCTCGGAGAGGCGTCTCGTGAGCCGGCCAGTGCCTGCTCTCCGATAATGCCCTCGCATACAGACACGGCAAAGGAAGGTCCAAATCCGGTCGTGGCCGGCGACGACGGCCCTTGGAGGGCAATCAACTACAACAACGGCATACACTACCTCAGCATCCTGACCCAGGCCGTCGGCAAAGATGCAGAAACCCCCGGAGGCTCCGGTTCGACAAGTCCCGGGGCCGAATCTACCCATCCCCGCGCAGGGATTGACGACTTGGGTCGGGACGACCTGGAGTATCTGACCAAGAAGGGCGTTTTCCATCTCCCTCCTCGGCCATGTCTGCACGTCGCACGATTGCTCCAAGATGTCTTTCTTAGTCGCTGACACTGCCCACAGCGAAACGCTCCTCCGAGTCTACTTCGAATTCGTCTACCCCTTCGCCCCCGTCCTGGACCGAGTCCAGTTCCTGGCCGACTACCGTCGCGCCCGCTACTCCGTCTTCCTCGTGCAGGCCATGCTCGCCAGCGCCGTGTCGCACGCGCCCGAGCACGTCGTCTCGGCGTGCGGCTTCGGCTCGCGCGCCGCCGCGCAGCAGTCCTTCTTCTCCAGGGCGGCGCTGCTGGGCGACTTTGGCTGCGAGAAGGGCCAGCTGCCGCTGCTGCAGGGGTCGCTCGTCCTAGGGACGGCCATGGTCCCGCGCTCGAGGGACAAGGATGTGCGGTATTGGTTCTACAACTCGGTGCGGTTGGCGGTGGGCATGGAGCTGCACAAGAGGTGGGCCGTCTTGGTCGCGTAGAGAGACGAGTTGGGTTAACCCGGCGGTCAGTCATGCTGCTCTTGGCATCGATTCTCGAAAGTCGACATTGTTCAAGAGAATCTGGTGGGTTCTCTATGTGAGTTTCTCCCAAGCTTCGAGTTTCAATGCTAATACCACCAGTCTCGAGACATTCTGCTCTCGCTGTTTGGCACCCAAAATATCCGCTTGCTCGCCGACAGAGAATACGACGTCGGCCTCTTCACCGAGGACGACTGGGAACCGGAGGACCTCTCGCAAGATGACTTATCCATCCTACCAATAGTATCGCAGCAGCAAAAGATATACTTTGTCGAATACTGCAAGCTGGCAATAATCGGCACGCAATGCCTCACCGCCGTCAAAGACCACCGAGACGACCCGCAGACGCTGACGCATCGCATATCCGACTGGAGGTTCGCCCTGCCGGATCTCCTGGTCCATCACGTCCAGCATCCGGAGAATGTCTGGAGCACCGTCCTCTTGGCCATTAGCTACCGGTTCGAATGTATTCTGCTGCGGCTGCTGCGCATCTGGTGGCGTCGTCGGGATGCTTCGTGGTACGAGTGGACGAGGAGGAAGCTCCATTCGGCCATTTTCGAGCTCGATACGATTGCTGGGCGGACCTGGTCGAACGGGACATTGTCCACGTTGCCGCTATCTTTGTATGTCCGGCTTGTGCGTCTTGAGTATGCTGCATGACTGACTGACACTAAACCAGCAAATCTTGCATTCACACTGCGCTCGCGATTCACATTGAAATGGCTCTGGACGAGTCAGAGTCCGAGACCGACCGGGCAATGTCCCGATTGGCCATTCAACGAAGCATGCTGCTCCTCGGACAGCTCAAAGAAGATCCGGTGCTCCAGCAGGCCATTCCCATCTTTGAGCGAGTTCTGGCTCAAACCAACTTGATGGCCCTTCCCATCCCTCGAACCCAGGTTTTGCCAGGTGCACCGCTGGCAGAGGGCGCTTACTCGACGTCGCAGATCCTCCCTGTTCAGCCGAGTCAAGAGCAAAATACACCCCTGCTACAGGACTCATTCGGGGAGTACAGTCTGTGGTTCAAAGACTTTTTGGGCTTTGACTTTTTGGACACATAAACTCGAACAAAGGTTTCTTTTAAGTCTATGGCTTACACACCAAAGTGAACATAGGGAACCCAGCTGACGTCCTCGTCTCCTTCGTCTTCGAGAACCATGAAAGCCTTTCTTGGCAATCTGCTGTCTCTTAGATCCTGCGCTGCCTCCGAGGGTGCTAAAGCGTCCATCGATCGACGCTCTCGCTCCAGCCTTTCCCCCTTATTCCGCAACCATCGATCCCGAAGCCGCGTGGTGGCATCGTGCAGCCCCTTGCACACCGACTCATCCGCCATCCCCCCGTCCCTCATCCCTTCGTACGTGATTCTTGCCACGTCCACGCAAGTCTCGTCGCCGACTTCCCACAGGGTCCCAATCACGTGCTGGAACCCGACCAGCTGGCAGGCGCTGATCAGGTGCAAACTCTCGTCGACGAACCTGTCGTCTTGGATCTTTCCCGTGCCGCAAGCGGAGAGGTACGCGAGCAGCGGGCGCGAGGTGTGCAGGTCCACGGCGAGCAGGTCGGCCACGGAGAGGGGATCGGCGGTTCCGTCCTCGACCAGCAAGTGGCTCCGCAACGGATCCGTCGTGTCGGTGCAGCCGTGGCCGGCAAAGTGAAAGATGCTGCATTGCGGCAGGTTTGAAATGATGTCCTTCTTCTGCCGCCCCAGCTCCAGGGGCTCGTAGTCCATGGACGCGAGGAGCGAACGCAGGATGGCCACTTCTTCCTTTGCAAACGGGAGCCTATTGAACCCCGGCGTGTTTTCCAAGGCGACCAGAAGGGCTTTTGCGGGAGTCGGGGCGGGGGCGCGGCGTCGACGGCCGTAGATGATGGCCTTGGTGGAGGAGCTGTAGGAGGACATGACTCTATCGAGAACAGTTTCCGAGCCGCCCTGTCTATGGTATCCTGCGGCATGGAGTGGGAGTCGACTCAGAGCGCCAGTCGGAATCCACCAGACGTGAGGCCAAGCTCCGGAAGTCATCGAGGGCGACTCTGAGAATCCCAAGGCGTCGAGGATCGGGTGCGCGACGCTGTCCCAGAGCCACTGGAGGATACCGGGGCTATCCAGGTTTCCTTCTTGAACATTCGTCATGATGTCTTGACGCTGGAGAAGAGGCAGTGGCAACGATCGGATCTGGTGCTCCTCAATCAGGATGGCATCGCAGCGATACTTGCTGACGTTGACGAAGACGACTGGGCCTCTTGCCGCGACGGATCGCATTTCGGTTTCCGATGGAGGCAGCAGAAAGTCTTCAAGTCCAGGCAGTTTCCGGACAGTAAGAATGAGTTCCTCGAGCTCCTTGTCCGCCTTGTACCGCCAATCAGCTCGGGTCTGGCCATAACTTTGCTCCTCGCTGTCGAGGAACGATCCCTCTCGGGGATGAACCTTGGCTCGGCCGTGTCGCTCCGTCGACCCAGCCGTCAATACAGCCGCATCCAGCGTTTCCCGAAGAGTAATGAAGCGTTTTCCAAGCTCGGGGCGGTGCTTCACCAACTTGTCCACGTCGACTCGTAGGTTGTTGAGAGAGTCCGAGATGATGCCGCGCCCGCTTTCGAGGAGCTGCACAGCAATGTAAGGGTCTCTGGAAGCATTCAACGCTGCAGCTGCCGCATCTGATGCCAGTCCTGCCAGGTCGGCGAGAAGAAATTGCTTGTCCGAGTGTTCCAGGGATCGTGGGGCGAGCAAAGGTGCCAAGCTGATTGTCGTGCGTGCGGCTTCATATGCTTGATCCCAGTCTCCAACGCCCCCCAGCAGTTCAAGCAGCAGCTGTCCAGCATTCAAGCGGTCTTGCACCGGGGATGCTGTATGGTCAAGGGATTCCCGAGCTTGCTGGATCGCCGTGTTGGAGTCCTCCACGGCGCCAGTTCTCGAGTATCTGATACGGTAACCCTCTGCCAGGTTGGATAGGTACATGGCGCAGTTGGGATGGTCCGGTGCCGTGTTTTCGACACATTCTTGGTGGCTTTGGATAGCAAGGTCAAGATCCTGCGGGAATTTTGACTCCCGGTATCTCATCAAATATGCAATCCCAAGGCTCTGGAGCCGAGGACCCTTGCTAGGATGACCCAGAGGCGTTTTGTTGGCGGCCTCTTCAAAGCCGTGTATAGCTATATCGAGGTCTTCAACTACTCCAAGCTTTCTGTACCTTTCTAGGTGATCGGCCCCGAGGTTGTAAATCCCAAATATTCGTTGTGTAGTGTCCGTGGATGTGATCTCGATGCATTCCTGATGGACCCGAATCGCAGTTTCCAAATTTCGAAGCTCGCCGGTCCTCAAAAACCTTTCTCGAAATGCAGTCCCGAGATTCTGAAGCCGAAATTGCCGTGACGGGTTGTCTGATGGCGTCTTGTCGACGGATTCCTTATGGTAACGAAGGGCCGTGTTCAGATCCTCGATTGCACCCGCTCTCTGGTACCTATCAAAGTATGAACTTGCCAGGTTGTACAGAACCTGCGCTTGCTGGGCTTGGTGAGAAGTATCTGACGGGACATTCTCCATGGCTTGATGAATGAGCCGAATGGAGCTGTCCATGTCTTCCACCGACCCTGTTCTTCGATATCGATCCGAATACCCAGATGCGAGGTTCGAAAGCCGGTCTACCAACTTGGGATCTCCTGATAGCGTCTTGTCGATGGAATCCTGGAGCAGTCGAATGGACATATCTAGATCATGCGTCGCCCTAGTTGCTCGGTACCTCTCGAGGTAGTCGAGGCCAAGATCGTAAAGGCGACCTGCCTTTCTAAAGTTCCTCGCTGGCGTCGCATCGGTGGATTTTTTATGCAGACGAATGGCCGTGTTGATGTCGTCGAGCTCTCGCCTTTTCCGATATCTGTTCGCATATCCAGATGCCAACTTGTGAAGCCGAGTTGCCCAGCCCGTGCCCCCCAGCTGCGTTTTGTCAAAGGCATCCTGGAACAGGCGAATGGCCTTTTCCCCATCCTCCAAGTCATCCGACACCCGGAACCGGTCTCCATAGGCAGTTCCGGCATCCTCGAGCCGCTGAGCCAGCGTGAGCTCGGGCAAGTCTCGTGGCGTGTGGTCAAGGGAGTCTTGGTAGTATTGGATAGCGTTGTCGAGGTCATCCAAACGTCTTGCTTCCCGGTATCTCTGATGGTATGCGACGGCAAAGCTCCATGGTCGCGTGGCTCTGTCGGGATGTTGATCTGAAAGGGGAGCAACTTCATTGAGCATCCGAATCGATTCCTCTAGTTGATGCATTGCTTGACTGCAACCTGCCAAGGCTCATTGTTGATCCAGTTCGCAACTGTAAATACATGGGTTCTCAGTTCCAACGGAATAATGACGGAACGTTGGCACCAATAGGAAACGAATTGCAGACGGAATCACCAGACGTGAGGAATGCGGGGTTACGACTGTGGGCTGTTGAGGTATTTTCTACGGGCCGCTTCAAGTTCCCTTTAGCTCCCGCAACAGCCGTAAACACCGTTCGTTTAGTGCTGACTAGGTATTCAGTATTCACGGCAGTTCAACCGTCATGTCCGACCCGGTCGAACCACACGAGCAGCTTGTAGGTTTGGAGATACAGACGGCACTTCGGACAGGCCACTAACGGGGCGAGCAGGCCGTCGATACCTTCGACGACGACGATGGTGACTCTGCCATCTCTGCGGTATGTTCCATCTCATCAAGCATTACTCAATACACTGACTTATCGATAAGCCCAATACCTCGAGTCTTACATCGCTTCGATCGAGTGTATTGCGAGTCCAGGAGGAAAATGGCAGAACGTATCATTCAATGAGCTCTGGCAGTAGGTCCGATACTCATGATTCCAGCAACTTGACTAACCTCTACATCACTAGAATACAATTACCCAAATGATGAGAGCGAGAATGAGCGCCTCGGTATAGTCCCTGCAACCCGAAGGATATGCATACGATCTGGGCTGACTGAGAGGTAGACATCCAACACAATGTATGGCTTCTTACGTTGCAAGGCGAGCTTGGCCTGTCACCTAAGATGCGCACGGCGGCCAAGCGTGTTCTAGATGCTGGAACTGGAACGGGCATTTGGGCAGTCGAGTACGGTGCGTAGTAGTTCACTGTTCTGAGCCTGTGGCCGATAATGCTAACGTTATTAGCCGATCTCCATCCCGACTCAGAGGTAATCCGCAGCTCGAGCCAAGAGTATTCGTTTCTTACTTTACGTAGGTCATCGGCATTGATCTCAGTCCAATTCAACCGTCACTGTAAGTCGCCTTGCCACGGGTGCCAGTGCATTCTAACAGAATGGTCAGTGTCCCCCCAAACTGCACCTTTGAGGTCGACGATCTAGAGAAGGAATGGACGTGGTCCAAGCCGTTCGACTTGATCTTCTCCCGCGTCATGACCGGGTGCTTCGTTGACATGCAGGAGTTTATTAAGAAAGCCTACGCGTAAACCACCTTCCTCACAAACCCCACTCTCCCCGCTAACTATATCTTAGCAATCTGGAGCCCGGCGGATACCTCGAGATGCAAGACCTGACAAACCCTTTAGCATGCGACGATGGCACGCTGACTGAAGATCTTGCGCTGTGCCAGCTGGGCCACCTATTGGTCGAGGCAAGCAACAAGGCCGGACGCCCCAACAATACCGCGTCCGAGTACAAGGCCTACCTCGAAAACGCGGGCTTCGTGGACGTGGTCGAGAGGCGATTCAAGTGGCCCCTCAACCAGTGGCCCAAAGACAAGCGCTACAAGGACATTGGAGCATGGACATGCGAGAACCTGACCCGGGGGTTGGAGGGCTTGCTCCTCGCGCTGCTCACGAGGTTTCTGGGCTGGACGCCAGAGGAGGTCCGGGTGTTCTGCGCCCTGGTGAGGAAGCAGCTGAAAGATACCTCAATTCACGCCTATATCCCGGTGTAAGTATAACTTCTATTTAGTGAAGGCAGGGTATGACTAATGGGCGCTTTGTAGTTATGTGGTGTACGGGAAGAAGCCGGATGCAGACTCTGAGCCTTTGCCTCCAGGGCCTGTTGAGGAATGAATGCAGAAAGACGGTATACATTTAGAATGTCGTGACTTGATCCGCATTACGCCTTTACGCCGTCAAGATGATTCGTATCTTTACGTTCCGTCAGGTCGTTTACAAAGCTCCTTTTATGTTTTGACGCTATCGCATCCAGGTTGACCAAGAGAAGAAACATGGAGTACCTACTCCTAAGCTTAAGTTACTTCGTGATCGTATCATGGTGCATCGAAATAAAACGTGCAATAAATAAACTGCCATGGCGAGGAGCCTCGGTTGCTTCTTGGGCGAATTCAAAGAGGCGGCAGACATGGCGAGCTCTGGGTTTTTAAGCGACACATGATTCTAAAAGTCTTGTACTCGTCTTTCACTCTTCCTTTTAAACTGGTTCATTTTGTCCAACGATGTGAAGGCGATAGTCGCGACAGAAACCCAGCAAAACTCACGTCAAATCAACGTTTTGTGACTTTGTACGTCATACAAGCGAGAAAAGGCGGCCTTTGCCGCCTTCAAGAAGATCTGCGTATTTCTTACCAAGGCAGTTTTAGAGTAGAACTGCCAAGCCTCAGCTGAGGTTGAAAGACGAGTTGCATCGCCACGCTCAAGCAAGCCACGGCGCTTGTTCCGGAGCTTGAAAGCGGCTACCAGTGCAAGCGTACGCTGCGGATTGGACATTCGGAGCATGTCGGCGCTAATTATATGCATGCCTTCCTTGGCACCGAGACGTCCATTCGGCCAATTCGCTCAACTGTTACAGCCCCCAACTAGTAGCTACGCCACAACTAACAAAGTGCAGTTTCGGGCAGCAATAATCCGTATATCTAGATGCAAACCCGCGGGAGATGGTGCCGAGGGATTGGGTGACTTACGTGTGTTTCTTGCCTGAATACTGCTAATTCAGATTCTCTCTTCCTCCTCTAACAACATTGCGCTTTCTCAAGTCTTCGTCCTCACGTCAACACAAACTATCAGAATGCCTATGATAGCGTGGCTCATTGTCTGGGCACTTTTTTTGCCCATTGTCGACTCGAGTTCCTTTCAGACCAACTGTACGCTCCCCCACGAGAGCGTCGACTTCGTTTCCGGCCCCAATATACGATCAACCCTCGACATTCTCTGGAGCTCCTTGTCTACCATTTTCCTGTGCACTTACACCGTTCTGCACCTCAATATTCCTCGACGCTATCCAAACACCGACTCGCGGCTTCTGTCACTATGGCGATGGCTGTTGGGAAAGCCAAAGTGGATGATCATTACGATTTTATTCCCCGAGCTGCTAGTTGGCAAGGCTCTCGGCGATTTCATTGCCGCATGGAGATCGTCGAAATGCGATCGGATGCAAAGAAAGGCCCGCGAAGCCGGCATCACTTGGACAATGACCCATGCATTCTATGCGGATATGGGCGGCTTCATCCTGAAGGATGGGTCTGGCTGGTGCCAAAACTGTCGACGTTTGGAAATGAATCGTCATTCAGACCCTCTGGCTCCGAACTCGAGAGAAAACTGTCAAAGTTTGGAAAAGAACCGTCATTCAGACCGTCCGGCTCCGAACTCGATAGATGACAGAATCTGCTGCCATGCTCCAGCCGCCGATACTCCAGCCGGCCATCGTGAAGACAGTAGACTTATGACGGAACTACAGATAGACGACGACACTGGAGAAGGATTTATATCTTACTCATCTCAACACGCCGCGTGGCAGCGCAACGACAACTCCTATATCCACATGGGAGGGATCGAAAGCGATGACGAAGCTGCGATGCGTCTGGAACTTCCAATCGCGGTTCGCTCGGCAGACTTGTGCGCCTTGTTGAGCTCTGGGCTTATCGAGCGATTGCCGTCCATTACGGAAGACCAGATCAAGAGCCAAGGCAAAGAAGATGTTCTCATCAAGCTCTTGACCTTGCTGCAAGTCTTGTGGCTTTCTGCACAGTTGCTTGTCAGGAAGCTCAATGGCCTCCCTTCAACACAACTGGAGGTCGTGACACTCAGTTTCGCCATTTGCACCTTCATCACGTATCTATTCTGGCTGTCAAAACCGAAAGATCTAGTGTTGGCAACGAAAGTCATTGCGGTTCGCAGCTTGAGCCGAGACGAGAGGACGAAAATACATTCTTTCGGTTGCGAGGGTTTCAAGGAAGATTTTGGGATGAGCGATTATGAAACCCACACGACACATATTCGAAACGACTTGTTCAATCCTGAGGCGACACTCGGGATTTTCAGGGGAGTTGACATTAGTTCGGAAGAAGTTGGATTTGTCCTCGGGACTGTTGTTTTCGGCTTGGCTCACCTCATTGCCTGGGACTTTGAGTTTCCGACCCCTATCGAACAGACCCTTTGGCGGATCTCGAGCTCGGTAACTATCTGTATTATACCCCTCTGGTATTCGTTTTATTGGTTGATTTTCGCACTGGCAGTCGCCGACATGATTCGTACATACGATCTGGCGTTGAGGATAATCCGCACTTTTAACGTTGTAGCGTATGGAATTTACGGTCTTAGCAGGATCTACATTATGGGTGAGGTTATTCGGAGCTTATTCTATCTTCCACCAGACGCTTTCAAAGCAACCTGGACGGCAGGAGTGCCTCATTTTGGTTAGGTAGTACTTGAATGGTAGATGGAGGTTTAATGAGGATACGAACAATTATTGGAGCTTTGAAACCCCAGGCGTCTTCTTCCTCGACCGCGTCTATTCGAGGCCGCTTCTTTGTAAATGTCTACGAGGCTGGCGTGTCCGACTCTGAATTGAGCAAAGTCCGGGTGCGTGAGGGATTCATCGGATAAGCCCGACCCCTCTCAGGACGACCCTAGTTCCGCCTGCCGAGCTCGGACAAAATAACCTGATGAATACATACTCAGCTACTGCGTCCCTTGATATTATCAGATCGATCGATCCACCTTGGCGCATCGTGGAGTTGCAGATGGTGTCGGGGAGAGTGGGAGACTCAGACACCAGACTCCTTGTTGCAAGCCTACATCCGACCTTATCTAACCCCTGAAATATACTTACTTGGCCCTTCGTTGAAGTATCCTTCCTTAGAATCATTGACCTCTGTGATCCCGCTTCTTCCGACATCAAGAGCATTACTTACACGACCCAACCTGAGATAACCGTAATCATGTAGACGACTCAACACACGGAAGGAGGAATACAATTAACAGCTTCTAATATTTACTGTTGAAATGAAGATTATCGATTACAAATTGCACTGATACGTCGTCCACTCATAATACACCAAAACCGGGAGGCTATCGTCGGAGCCGGACCCTGAGATGGCGTGATCAACACCAGAGCCTTGCACCATCGGCATCCCACGCCAGGCCGAACAAGACGCATCCGAGGCAGCCCACAACGCCGGTGGAATGAAGCTGTTGATTGGAGAGAATGAGTCTCTTCATTGGAGAACCCCTCAGAGCCGTGCGGAGTTATCGAGATGTTTCTCCTCACGAGGCGGAGGTGCATTAAGCGTCGAACCGGTGACGCATCGGCAGTCGAGCCGGGGTGAGGAGCAGAACGGGATGGATTATCTTTCAGATGATGCTCAGACGGTTCTTCCATAACCACAGAGAGTATCAATTCCTCCAATTGAGCCACTGGGCCACCATGGTCGAGTGTTCACCCCTGGAGCGTTGAAGCCAACCGCCAAAGACGCGGAACTTGCCCGATAAGGCAAACCATAGTCTACTTCATAGTTTACCGGTCCTAGTATCCAGTCAACGGACAGGATCTAGCCTGCAGCCCCGGACGCTGCAACGCTCCTCCACTTGAGTGATTGATAGGCCAAATAACACCATCGTCGCCTCCTGTGGGGGACCAAACTCCTCACCACGACCGACCTCGGCGGAGGGGGAATCCCTCATCACCGATACCACCAGAGGATGCGCCAAATTCCTCGCGTCACGCCATCCGCCCCGAGGTGCGGGCGTGGGATATGTCAACCCACCGTGATTCGGCAGTAGGCCTCATGACGCCATCCGCTAAACCGCGTCCTCGGACTCGATTCTGTTTTAGGGGTTATTAATAATTATACGGCTTGTCCGTGGTTCCCTTTTTCTCTGTTTTGAGATTGATTTGTACACGATTGAAGTGTTGGAAAGTGTGGAAGCGAAAGCATCATCATCACAACCGTCTCCGAGTTGAACGCCCATCGAACAAGACCGAAGCAGCGTGATACTCTCTCTCCCCCAACATGAGCTTCGGAGGGTCCTTCGTGGCGCTCACAGCCGAGCCGACCATGGACGCGCGCGTATCAGACCTCAAATCCCTCTCCGTCTTCCCACAGTCCGACGACGACGTCCCCCGCTCATACCCAGAAGCCAGCCTCGAGACGGCGAGTCAATCGGGCGAATCCGACACGTCGCTGAGGATACCGGACTCGCAGAGAGTCCTCCTGCTCCACGGCGTCAGGCAGCCGTACCAGCTTACCAGCGGGCATCCCATCCCCGACACCCGCCACGACCATGAGCTGCTGGTGCGGAACGAGACGATTGGGCTGAACCCCATCGATTGGAAGTCTCCGTGAGTGCTGCGAGGGCGTGCGCGAGGCGGCAATTTCTAATCATGGGCAGTGACTATGGCTTTGGCATCCCCGAACTCCCCTACATTTCCGGACGCGAGTCCTCAGGCACAGTCGTTCAGGCACCGAGGAGCCCGTCAAGAATCAAGGCGAACGACAAGGTCAGTCCCGTCCGCTCCAGCACCCCCCTCCAACCCATTCCCTCACAAACCCCCAGGTCATCGTCATCTCAACCGACTACCGAGACCTCCGGAAAGCCACGTACCAGGAATACACCGTGGCGTCCGACTTCAACGTGGTGCGCATCCCGCCGGAAATCACGGCCAGCCAGGGCGCCACGCTGGGCGTGGCCTACGTGGCGGCGTCGCTCGCGCTGGGCGTCTGCCTCGGCGTCGACTTCCGGCGCGCCCACGGCGGCCCCGGCGTGCTGGACCTCGTGCGCGGCGTGCCCGAGGCGGCGCTGCCGGCCGACATCCGCGACGAGTGCCTCCGCGGCATCCTCCCCGGCGAGGGCGCCCGGCGCGGCGACTGGATCGCCATCTGGGGCGGGTCGTCGACGTCGGCCAGCATCGCCGTGCAGCTCTCCCGGCTCGTCGGGCTGCGCGTGGCCCTCGTCGTCGACAACGCCAAGCACGGCGTGCGCATCTCGGAGAACCCCGTGCTCCGGCCCGACCTCCTCGTCGACAGCCACGACCCGGACCGCGCCGTGGCCATCCTCCGCGCCGCCACAAAGGGCCGCCTGCGCTTCGGCATCGACACGGTCGGCCGGGACACGTCGGAGCTGCTGCTGCGCGCCCTGGGCCCCGTCGACCACGCCGCGTCCGCCGCCGCCGCCCCCGTCAACTCGCCGCCCAGCACCCCCCCCGCCGAGCCGACCGTCCCCGCGCACCTCGTCGGCCTGAGCGGCCTGCCCAAGCGCGAGGCCCCCGCGGGCGTCATCTTCCACACCATCCCCGTCAAGCTGTACCACGAGGTGCCCGAGGTCGGCGAGGCCCTCTCGAGCTGGTTGGAGACGCTGCTGGCCACGCGGGCCGTGGTGCCGCCGAGGATTATCGACGTCGAGGACGGGCTGCACAATGTGAACAAGGGGTTGGATCGGATGCGAAAAGGAGAGATTAGCGGTGGGAAGCTCCTCGTTGATTTGGGGGCATAGGTACTATAGTTAAATAGAGTCATGATAGACAAAAAGAAATGTTCAATTATTAATTATATGCCATTGGCAACGTACAACAAGGCTTCATTCACTCCTCAAACTCGACTCGATCCCGCCATCCCCTATTCATAGAGCGAGTCATAAGAACACGCAGGTCCGCAGCACTGCCCACACCACAGGTCCTCCCTACTCTCCAGGCCAATCTCCCCGCCGCGCTCGTCGAGGGCAACCGCGGGCATGTCCATGGTCAGCGAGCACGCTTCGCAGCAAATGTCCACCACCCGCCCGTCGCCGGCGTGGCAGTCGACGCACCACGCCGGGCCCAGGTGCATCTTGCGCGCGCGGCACTCGCGGCAGAAGTCGACGTACAGGTCGTAGACGGCGGGCTTGCGGGACGCCTTGAGAAAGTTCTCGGTGCGGCACCGGTGGCACATGGTGTGGATTGACTTGAATCGCTTGTCGCAGCCGGTGCAGTTCTTGACCAGCGGCGCTGGTGCCGTCACCTGTTGTCCTCGGCCTGGATCTGGTTTACTCTGCTCAGCCATCTCAGCCGCGGCAATGCTTTGTATTGTGTCAAGAAAATATAACGTGATTTGAATTCTAAAACTGGGATTCTCATCTTGACAAGGTATAGTGCAAGACGGGTCGATGAGGATGGTGTCTGTTGTTATATCCTTCTTGGAAAATAAAAACTGCCTGTTCCATCAACACACTACACGAACCTACGTCTTTGTTCAGCCTGATCAGGATGTCCTCAGCGGAACATAATGATAACAGTACAAGCGCCCATCAGCCCAAGCAGAGCCCTTCTACTCTCTTATCGAACAAAGAGTCCTCCGCTCAGGGGTGCCGCTCACATCGGATGCTTCAACGCTGTTTCGAAACGGTGTGAACTGCTCATTTTATTAGTTACTTCAAACATTACTAGGAAACCATCCAGAACCCAAGCAACCAAAACTGAACCCGCCTCCCCGTTTCGAGCTTCCCCTCCGTGCCCCTTCTATCAGATGCCGTATTCGCGCCCGGACTCTTTGTACCAACATCCATGTCCCCCATTGAATACTCACAAACACCATTCCATCGCAAGCGGTTCAGATAAGCCATACGAAGGCGTAAACTTAGAGTGCAGGCCCTTCCCACTGTTCTCGGCGCATTCGCACATACCACGATTGCTTGTGGGGGAAAGAAACCTGCTTTTCCCGCGCAAAGCCGCAATATTCGAGACGCTGCAAGAACCTACGACTTTTGTTAGCTGGGGCACGGGAAGCATGCGACGGAGCACTCTTACCTTGCGTTGTCGATTCGAGGTTCCAGACAGACGTTCATGGTCCGGTAATCAGATGTAAGACACCAGTGAACGAGCCCGGACAGCCAGATGGGAACTCGGCCTCTAGCCCATTCCTCACCAATAAGGACATGCAAACCTCTGTCCCACTCTCCAGCCTCGCTCCCAAGATACTGTCCAAGAATGTCTTCCTTGACCCAGTAGATTTCAAAGTACCCGAAAGGGACTCCGTCCCAGAGTCCAATGACGGGGAACGAGTGCGGCTGCTTCAACGAGTTCGTCAGAAACTCCGGGCTGTAGTCATTCCAGAACGCATTGACACGCGGCTTGGTCATCCACTTGTCCAGGAGGGCGGTATCGCTCAGGGAAGTCAGATGGGACTGCTCCGGGGGCTTCTGTCCGACGGGACCGTAGTATGGCACGGCCTTGGGGGAACAAGACGCGACTCGGAATGACAGGTACTGGCTCACGCTGGGAACATAGCGAGTGTAGAAGACTTCTCCCATCCTCGGGGGCTTTGGCCGAAGCGGGTGTCGAATGTTGTTCGTAAACACATACTGCAAAGGCGAAGGCGGGTAGTAGGTTGGCAGGTGAGAGCTCGAGAAGAAGGGCCCGATGGGAACGCTGGGAACGGCCACCATGCTCATTGGAGTCGGCCCGCCGGGCAGGTCCGTATCCAGGCGTCCGAACGAGGAGTTGGGGGAGTGGAGCGACTGCCGGAGGGAACCGTGGTTCTCAATGGGCGATCCCGGCCGGCTGCTAGTCGGGGATCCCGGGAACGAAGCTAGCGCCCGGTTCGGCTGCAGCGAGAAGAGGAACAGCCTCCCGGGGAGCTGCCAGAACATGCGCCGGGTGACAAACATGTGTGCCCAAGCGTCCCCGTGGTCATCAAGGCCGGTTCCGACGGCGGTGTCGGCCGTGGCCACGAGGCCCATCCGCTCCAGCTTGGGGATGAGGTTCCGGCCCCGCAGCACGCCGTCGCGCTTGATATTGATCCTCCACTCGCCCCGAGGCTTCGCTCCGGGGGGGGTGGCCTTTGCGGCGTCGGCGGGGATCTGCGGATCGGGCGCCCGCTGGTGAAAGTACCAGTAGAGCGTGATCCACAGCATCATGGCGATTTGGCGGGTGGGGCTGGCGGCGGGCTTGAACTCGGTGCTCGAGGGGTTCGCGATGGACGAGATGAAGAGGTTGTCGCCCTGGAGCGTCGGCTTGGAGAATGAGTGAATATGCCGCTTCGCGCGGGCGGCGGCGGCGGCGGCGGCGTCGCCGTCGAGAGCCACGCCGTCCCCATTCTCGGCTCCAGATTTGTTATCGTCATCGTCGGCGTCGTTCTTCTCGTCGGGGTGTTGGGACTCGGTGTTGAGGACGACGGTCCATCCGATCGGAAACGGGTTGTGGTGCGTGTTGAGCTCGTGGCTCCGGAAGCCGAGCCCCGCGAAGACGGGGGAAACGGTAAAGGTCTGGCCGTCGGGCAGGTGTATCACTTGCGGCGCCATGGTGGTGACTTAGTCTTGCGATTTCGGCCGGTGAAGAGGTGGGGGATGAAGATCCAGATTCGAGAGCTAGTGCGGGTTGATATGAAGAGTCGGAGGGGTTCAAGCTTCCGGAAGGGGTCTCGAACAGTTCCAGAACTCTACCGCTTCCGTATTCATGCTGACCGCGCCGGGAGCGATCGTGACAAACGCAGAGGTCATGGTTGGACGTTGAGGTTCATGGTGGAGTGAGAGACGGCGTCGTTGTGTTGCTCAGTTGTTGGTTGGGTGGGTGGGGTGAGGTGGGATGTGAAGAGCTTGGTGGACGGCGACTAGCATTCAGAAGGGGTTTATTAGCACTGTGCGCTCCCAGCTGTGCGACAGCCACCAGTACAGTGCCAATGCCCGCCACTGGAAAACCTTGCACGTCATCCCACGGACATCACCCCATCCAAAGACTTCATTTGCATGCCAGCAATCACCAGACTTTGACTTTGGGAAATAGCTTGGTTTTTAGTCTAAATGTCTCCTCCTCTCTTTGCACTCCTTGTTCTTGATCGGGCTGTCCGCATCGTCCACCTTGCTTCTTCCGAAACAACATGTCCACGCCTCATCATCACCCGACTTCACAAGCGTCGGCTGTGTCCATTGCATCATCAACCTGATATCGACGGCCTTGCCGATACCCCGAACATCCTAGACTCCAGCTTTCATGCGGCGGCTCCGGGTCGCACACGGCTCACTCTTTGGACTTGGACTTTGGTGAGGCCTGGGTTGTTTCACCTGGCGCATCATCGTCATCGTCTCGCGACGCGTCCTCCTTGCCGCCGGCACTCTTCTTCTTCTCCGCTTCCAAGACCTCCTTGACATCCTCTCCGATATCCTTCATTTCGTTCCACCGCACGTCGTACTCCTCCGCCGCCATCCTGATTTCCTTGCGCAGCATGTTGGCTTCGTGCACGAGGTGCTCCCACTTGGCCTCGTCGAAGCCGCGTTCCTGATACAGGGCGTTCTGGCGCTTCGACACGGTGATCTTCAGTGCCGTCCTGTAGCTCAGATCTCGGCTAATGTACAGGAACCACCAATAACCGCCGATCACGGTAGTCAATCCGACGAGATAGGTAACAGGTTCCACCAGATCCCAACCCATCTCCGTGTGAAAGGTAATGTAGTAGACGACCCCCCACCACCCCGCGAGAGCAAAGAATCCACCCTTCGCAATCCGGTGGGCGCCTTGGTGGGCGAGCTCGTCGCATTCCGACTTGACCTTGGACATGGTGTCGATCTCTCGAGACGTTCTCCTCAGCCGCGTTCGCATGTAGTAGGTCCGGTCTTTGAAGCTCGGCACTGCGACGCGCAGCTCCTTCTCGTGCCCTTCGATGGCGATGGCAAACTCCCGACCGCGCGCTGCGTCTCGGATGAAGTCTCCCACCTCGGTGCTTCCACTCCAGCGCACCCACTGCGCGTGTTTCCTATCGGGTCCTTCGTGGCCGAGGCCAGAATAGGAGGCGACGTTTCCATCTTTCGGTGGTGCTTTTTTCTCTTGGGCGGCTTCTCGATCGCCTTCCGCTCGAAATACGATGTCGGGGAGCTTGTCTCGGCCTTGGGATCGCAAGGGTGGAATCTCGGCCTGTATCAGCCTTTCCAGGTAGGACAGCGGTTGTTGGGGGTGGACGAGGAGTGCCAAAGGCTCGACTGTTGCATCATTGTCTTTTCCCTCTTCGATGGGTTCGTTGACGTGTTCTTGCTTGGGGTGGAAGGGGATCGGCAGGATGAGTTTGAGAAGCCTCGTCGGAGTAGTCAAGAGCCGCCCTGTGTAAGTATTAGCAGAGTTGATTAATCAGGCCCCATGATTGCGGTGTACCTTTGGACGAGTCTCCATGGGTAGGGTCTGGGGACGTGGACTCTGGTTGTGCGTGGCTGCTCTGCCTATGCCATGGGCGGTCGTTTTCGAGCGTCTGAGCACTCTTTCCCGATGTCACTGTTCGCGATTCTTGTCGCTCGGCCTCTTCGATCAGTTCATTGCCTCTCCGGAAGCCTGATGTCGAAAATAGGCGTGAATGGGTTGGGTTCTTTGCTGCGCATCGCAAAAGCAGGCGCCGGCCGCAGTTGAAGTTGGAAAACGGTTGCGTGCGGGCCGAGCTCGAGAATCGCACCGCGACGAGGCCAAAAGCATTGCTCATTTTCGTCTATACCAAAGCAAAACACATAAAACTCGGTCTGATTTAAGGTTGAGAGTAATTTGTCTCGACTTTGCGGAAGAAGGCGAGCGCTCCAAAACGTCTTCTGTCCCTGAGCTGGGCACCGATTCAGGGCCCATGACGTCATGAATCTAGGTCACTCCCGCTAGCTTCAACGAGGAGGTTCTCATTGGGCACGATAGCTCGCACATCCCCTGAGAAATACCAATTCCGGTATTGATTCCATCTGCTGAAAAGCTTGGCTACGAATCCATCATCATGGCTTTACGGCGGGGAGTCCTTTCGGCTTGGGGTTATGTCGCAAGTGGCTACACCGAAGGCATCAATATTGCTTGCATCCAGGTCATGCGACATCAGAAGTCGAAGCCACACCGATCCCAGTTCACATATACTATCTTTAGGTACTGGTACTGTTACAATCTAACTCATTACCTGAGTATAGTAAGATCAACATAATATTTCTCATTGAATTAAATTAATTAAGGAACTCGCTTTTCGTGTTTACCATTAAAGATTGGAAATTGTCACAAGGTGTAGGGTAGTGCACTTTTAGCATCCAGATTCGAGACGATGGAGATGCATCTTCTCTCTGGTCTCGTAATTGACTTCAATTCTCCTCGATATTAGATAAAAAACCTTAGATGCTGCTTAGTAAGGTTTACCTTATCATGATCATTATCTACCACCTGTCCCAATCGATAAGACGTCATGAGCCTCCCTCCACGGAGCAACGTCAGTCTTGAACGCAGAAGCCTCAACAAATCCTTTCGCAATATGTCATCTGCTAATAAACTCATCCCAACAAAACCCTAAACAACTTTCGAAGCATAAGTAACCCTGCAGTTTTCGAGACCCCCCCTCGTTTCTGGTTTCCCTCCATGCTTCTTCAACATCCACATTCGTTACTGAAGTTATGCCAAAAAATTGCTGTCGTCAAAGACCAAGGCTTCATACATCAATTCTGCGGCTCGTTTTTCATGCTGTTTCCTCTCATTGACAATTTGACACCCTCAGAGGCATCATACCCCCTTGTGTGGACTTGTTGCACTCCAAAGAGTCGTTCTGAAGAACCACTATTGACTCCATCAACCTCTGAACACCTTGCAAACACACTCCAAGAGACGGCTGAGAAGAGTACGCTTTCATATAGGTATTCTCGTGCTCATGTACTAACAGAGAGCAGAGCAGACATCATGTTTAATCTGTCCCTCACCTCTCTGATCCTCGCGACTGTCACAGAACAGCGCTTGGTGACTGAGATTCTCGACGCCCAGGAGTACCAGCTCAGAGTCAATGGGCCCTCCTGCGGCATAGAGTATTTCTTTGCTGTCGAGTCCTTCACTTGGGCAATTGAAGAGCCGCCCAGCTCTGTCTACAGCTGGGTGAGAAGCACCAATTCACAGAAGCCCTGGACTTGGAGGCAGCGAAATGGCTTCAAGAAGATGCTCAAGAAAATGAAGCCACGTGTCCTTCAAGACAATGGGCACGTGATCAACACTTTCAATGTCTGGCTGGCCAGACTGGGCATTCAAAATATTAGAGTTCTGCCACTTGGCGACTCTGAGTATGAATTCTTTCTCCTAGCAGAGATGAGTCAGCAGAACCATGAGGAGGCACAATCAACTCCTCGTGATGCTAAAGACTCCCTCCCTCCAGCCCCCTGCTCGGGCAGTGAGGTCAAACAGCCCAAATCTACGCTTCATTGTGAGGCTGGAGTAAAGGCGCCCCCCAAACAGCCAGAGAGTCAGACTGAAACCTCGGCTCATGAAAGAAAGAAAGCTCAGGTGTTCGGCTCTTGCGAGTCCATTGCTTAGCAGTCTGGGACTTCAAGTGGCGTTGCACCAGAGCCTGAGCCGTTTGTTCTTCGCGGTTGGGATGGTCAGCCTTTTGACCCAGCTATTGAGCTGTGGAAGGCGAAGAATAACATCCCAGCCTGGCCAAAAGTTGACATGTACTATCGACAGCCTCTACCTCCTAACCATGGATTACCACCAGGCAGTTGGCATGATGATGACAACTGCCGGGTGGTACCTGTCCATAAGCCTTTCAAATTTGAAAGACGCGATCTGCATGTGCCTGGCGAATGGGTGGAAGAACCACTCATGTCGGCATGGCGGCCACCACAGAAACGTAATGACCCAGGTCCCGTGATGCAAATGCCAGGGGCCTGGGTCGAATGAGAACAAAAAAAACTCATCTCCCCCAAGACTCCGAGCGTGTTATTCATTTTATACACACTCGTTGCAGTCCGTATTCGGGTTGAGTCGCATTTCATGCTTATTGCCCGCTCCTCAATGCGTGGTCAAACAGACTCCCTGAAAAAAAAAAAAAAAAAAAAAAAAAACTACATGCTCTTTGAGCTGAGTGGTCCATCTATTTCAGCGTCCCTTGTTTAAGCTTGTTCAACTCTTTTGTGTATTTGATTGCATCGTCAGTCCCAATACAAGTCTCGTATGGAGGCATACGAATACGCTGTCTGCTTCATTTTTGGCATGCGGGATGATGAGGAGAGTGGATGCGGAAAAAGCAAAGCGCAAGTCTTCATGCATGCATTTTGCACTTCTGAGCATCTGATTCCTGGAAGCGTGTTTTATGTTCATGTCTGGCATTTGGGAAGAGCAAAGCGTGTTTGCTTTTGTATTGGCGTTGTGTTTCTTGGGTTTCTCCATCTGTATCGCACTGTATTGCACTGGGAATGGAGTTGCAGCGGGCATGATGGTTGCTTGAGCGAGGGCATTGCATTTTGTTGAAGCGTGGGGCAGAGGCGTTTTGTTTCTTGTAGTAGATACCAATAAACTGCTCTTGTTGAACTTATAATAGCAATCATGCTTGAGTGAAAACATTGATATGACATGTACGGATAATTCATGGATGTCACTTTCGACCTGGAGCATTAGGATAACGATAATTCGGGATGAACCCATCGAACAACGGGGCACAACAGATAAAGAATCTTATCGAGTCGCCTGGACCCGTCCCCGGCCTGGAAGCAGCTTGCCCGTGCCCAAAGGCATCGACCGTCCGGTTGCTTGCAGATATCCTCCAGCTTGCAGAGTTGCAATTCAATTCTCCCGGAAGACGGAGGGGCTTCTCAGGGGTCCAAATTGGACCTGGATTAGCGGACCCCGCACTAAACTCCATTGGGCCCATCTTCAACATTCCTCTGAAGCCGCCAACCCGCCGTCGGAGGATATCTTCCAAAACTTCCCGAACAAGTCGGCGGTGTAGTCGCAGAGCTCCCTTTATAGCTGAGGGTCCATCTCCCACACCTCTGTTTCTTCCAACTCCCAATTAACCAGAGATTCTTCTTCCGAGGCGTCGCATTGACCCCTTCCTCCCTCCGCGAGCCAACCTCTTCTTCAGCTACCCCGCTTCTCACAATGGCAGACAAGGTCTACCGAGCGAGCACCACTGCTCCCGTTAACATTGCAGTCGTCAAGTATGCGTCTCTGGATATCTGCCGAGGTCCAATTGCACAGCTAATCGCTCATCGCTTAGGTACTGGGGCAAGCGCGATCCCAAGCTCAACCTCCCTACCAACAGCTCCCTCTCCGTCACCCTCTCGCAGGCCGACCTCCGAACCCTGACCACCGCCTCCTGCTCTACCTCCTTCACCGACGGCGACAGCCTGACCCTCAACGGCGAATCCTCCGATGTCTCTGGCGCGAGAACTCAGGCCTGCTTCCGCGAGCTGCGCGCCCGACGTGCCGCCCTCGAAGCCGCCGACGCCTCGCTGCCCAAGCTGTCCGCCATGCCCCTGAAGCTCGTCTCCGAGAACAACTTCCCCACCGCCGCCGGCCTGGCCTCCTCCGCCGCCGGTTTCGCCGCGCTGGTCAAGGCCATTGCGCTCCTTTACGAGCTTCCCGACTCGCCCTCGGACCTGTCGCTCGTCGCTCGCCAGGGCTCCGGCTCGGCCTGCCGCAGCTTGTTCGGCGGTTACGTCGCGTGGAGGATGGGAGATAAGGACGACGGAAGCGACTCCAAGGCCGACTTGGTCGCGCCCGCCTCGCACTGGCCCGAGATGCGCGCACTCATCCTGGTTGCCAGCGCCGCCAAGAAGGGAGTTTCGTCGACGTCGGGCATGCAACAGACGGTGGCCACGTCGGGACTTTTCCAGCAGAGGATAAAGACTGTGGTTCCCGCCAACATGGCTCTTATGGAGGAGGCCATCAAGAACAAGAACTTTGCCAAATTCGCCGAAGTGACGATGCGCGAGTCCAACTCGTTCCACGCCACCTGCGCTGACACCTACCCCCCCATCTTCTACATGAACGACATCTCCAGGGCGGCCATCCGCGCTGTCGAGGCCATCAACGCCAAGGCCGGAAAGACGGTTGCCGCTTACACCTTCGACGCCGGCCCGAACTGCGTCGTTTACTACCTCGAGGAGGACGCCAACACCATCCTGGGAGCTTTCCACCAAGCCCTGGGCGGCGAGGTGTCTGGCTGGAAGGAGGGCACTGCCAACGTCAAGTCGACCGCCGAGCTTGAGGGCAGCCTTGCCGCGACGCTGAAGGAGGGCGTGAGCCGAGTTATCATGACTGGCGTTGGCGAGGGTCCTGTCCAGACGGACGAGTACCTGGTAGGCGAGGACGGCCAGGCAGTTAAGCGGTAGAGGGACAAATACGGTTGTAAATAATGAATCTACGACATCTGAATTAACAGTCGATTTTTTATCCATCTCATGGTGTCGGCAAAGCCAAGTGCTCAGACCCCAGGCTAATACTGGTATTATCAGTGGGTGGGATGGTGATGAGCTGCAAAAGGCACCAGCACCAGCCACGGCCAATGGAACACAATGCGCCTCGGGATGACTACAATCTGCGCCTCTACTGGTGGTACAGCACCCCGTCGCCCTCTCGGTTTGTGTTGTCTGTGATTCAGTAGGCCCGTGGTGACGCCTTGTTTACACTGAGATGCTGTTTGTCAGTCACACTCGAGTCAGCAGTGGATGACCCTCCTGCCGTCTAGCCTTCCTCGCCCTCTGCTCCTTCCTCTCCTCCCTCGACAAAAATATCAACTTCCACATCACTACACTATACGACCCTTGATCTACCATTCTTCACTTCTGCCATCCTCAATCAATCAGTGCATCTCGACTCCTGTAGGAAGAATAGACCAAATGCTCGGCGGCGCTGTCAACTTTGCTCCGCAATACGTCGCCGCAACTGCTCCCTTCCGCCAGCGGGCTCGAGCTCCAGCCACACGACACCATCAACGCCAGCAACGGGCTTGCATCGAGTATGATCCCCGACGCCGGACCAGAGCCTCGCTCTCCCGAGGATTCAAGGTCTCTCGAGTCGCCCTCTCCTAGTGCAAGAAGGCACGACGGATTAACCGCCTTGCTCGGTCGAGGGAATGAGGTGGAAATCCAGGAGCTGGACAAGTCTGGCAACGTCACTCAGACTTGGCGACACACGCCCGACAATGTCATTCTCCCGGTACGTGCCTCCTCTTTTCATCTTCCCCATTCACTAACACTATTCCAGGTGCTTTCCAAGGGCAAGTCCAACAATTTCTTCTTCCGATCAATGCGCGAGTGGCGCAAGCGTCTGTACGATGCATTTCTCCCTGTTGGATTCCCCCATTCCGTCTCGGAAGACTACCTGGCCTATCAGACTTTCGACTCGCTCCAGGCCTTCTTTTCCACCATCACGTCCCTCTTGGCCAACCGCGCCCTCCTTAAGGGTCTCGGAGTCGGCGATGCCAATTCTTCCGCCACCTTTGCCATGCTGTTGACCATCCTCAAGGATGCCATGTCCCGTGTGGCCACCATCGGCTTCGCTCAGCAATTTGGCCTCCGCATCGAGCCTGACGCAAAGAAGTTTCGTTTTCTCGCCGATTTGTTCAACGATACTGCCTTTTTCCTTGAGCTGTACAGTCCCTACTTTGGCTCTTGGGGGAAAATCTTTGCTCTCACTACTGGAGAGGCCCTTCGAGCTCTCTGCGGTGTTTCAGCCGGAGCAAGCAAGGCTGCTTTGAGTGTTCACTTTGCGAAACACGACAATTTGGCCGAGCTGAATGCAAAGGAGGCAAGCCAGGAGACTGCAGTGGGATTGGTTGGACTCTTGGTCGGCACCATTCTGGTCAAGTCTGTCGAGGAGCATCAGAGTGTCGTCTATCTGATGATTGGTCTAGTCCTTGCTCATCTCTGGATGAATTACCTCGGCGTTCGCAGCGTCTGCATGACTTCTCTCAACCGTCAACGTGCTGCCATTTTATTCGAAGAGCATCTCAAATCTGGAAAGGTCTTGAGTCCCAAAGAGGTTGCTCGACGAGAGAGCATCATCTTCTGGAAGCCTGTGGTTCGCAACAGGAACGGCGAATCGGTTGCCAAGATCGAGATGGCTGAGAGCTACTGGAACGCAATGGGTGAGAGCCATCCCCGTGTTGACATTGCCATTGTCGATGGTTCCTTGTTCAGCCTATTCGTCTGGTCTCACGCCAGCCGACACAACACTCCCATCAAGATTCTACTTTGGAAGGATGCCGAGCCCGTTCATATCATCAGCGCCTGGTTCATGGCCATGGAGATGGCTTGGCTGATGGATAAGGGGGCGGGTTATTCGGACAAGCTGGATCGAGTCTTTGTCAGGAACAAGGCTCGTACTGCCGCCTGGATCGAGAAGGACGGCGCCGCCGACGAGAAAGGGGAGCAAGCTCTGGATGAATACAAGAAGCGCTATAACGACCGAAAGCTGTGGGAGGCGATTCGTGCCAAGGGATGGAACTTGGAGGCTCAGGGGTTTGAGACCGGGGCACCAATTCGCCTGGTTGCTCAGAGTCTGGTGAAGAAGAATCAGTGAAGAATTGGGGAAGTAGGTACACGCGTGGATCGCTGGTCCCTTGAAGACGCCGAGTAGAGGCAAAATACTCAAGATGTACGAGTTTTCACAAATGGGTAGTTTCCCTCAATACCTAGGCACAGATGATTAAGACCGAGATCCCTAAAGATTATTAACAAATACGACTGCACTCGGCCGCCGTGTTGTCTTGATGTTACATTGGGGATTTTTCTCAACCAAGTCCCCCAGGCGCGTCGAATGACCAGTCTATCCCATATTGTACAGTCCCAACGCCCAACCAGAAATTCATCATACATCGTGTCTTCTTTTATACAGCAAGCAACCCTCCCGTTCTCCCCCCTCGGCTCAAGCCAGCCACGCCCACCGCATGGCGCGCATCTTGACGCCCTCCCACGTATTCAGCTTGGGTCGCACGTCGAGGTAGAAGCTGGGGCCGCCCTTGCCGTCGGGCCGGCCGGAGTAGAAGTCGATCACGTACTCGACCTTTGTCCCGCAGCGGTCGATGACCCAGTCGTGTCGGTCAAAGGGCGCCGTGAAGCCCAGGATGGTGTTGATGCGGGCAGTCGGGGTCATGCGGTCCATTTTGTTGGCGAAGGAGTCGAGCTTGGGGCCGTCGCATCTGGAGAGGCTGTTAGAACTGGGGTATGGGAGGGTCTTTGGGGAAGAAGGGAGGTGGGTTACGTACTTTGAGGCGGTTAGGTAGGGAGCCTCCCACTCCTTGATCTCCTTCCACGCCCGCTCGTTGACGGCGTTGTGTATCGGCACCACCGTCTTCATGTCAGCAACGCGGGCGTCGTAACCCTTGCGCTTCATGGCGTCAAAGAACATCTTCTCGGACGGGTACACCCAGTTCCCCGAGGGGTCCATCCCAGACTCCATCTCGTGGTTCGCGGGCTTGGGGGGCGCCGCGCCGGCGCTGGCGCCGTGGTCGACGGGACACACGGCCGGGTCCCCGGACGTTCGGGGGATGGTCGAAACGGCTCGGTCGGTGGCCAGGGCATTGTGCACGGGTGGTGCGGCGGCAGGCGTGCTGCCGGCGGGAGCGGGAGACGGCGAGGAGGAGGAGCCCCAGGGGAGGTACGAGGTCAACGTCTGGGACCACGACTTTTGTTCGGCGCGGGCGGTGTGGTCGACGGGGCATTTGGCGGATTGGCCGGCGGCCTGGGCCCTTTGGACTTCGGCCTCGCGGGCCTGGGCGATCCAGGCATCGCGAGTCTTGTGGTCGACGGGACAGGCCGAGGCGTTGCTGTCAGCCATTGCGACGTCTCTGGGAGCTTGTTTTCCCTCTGTGTTGGTTGGTCGGAACGGGCGGAGGAGGGAAGAAGTCAATTCGTATGCGAGCGAGCAGAGCGAGGGTTATAGACGCATGGCGATCGAAATGTGCAATGGCGTAATCGAGGAGACGGATGGATTGAGGCGGCGGGCGGCGAAAGAAAAAAGAATTGGGCCGGGAATTTTCCGGAGGGCCGGGCCGGATGGGTGGGTAGCGTCGGGATCGTCACCCTAAAGGCTTGGAGTTGTAAGTTGAATCTGATCAGTTACAATGCGTCCTTGGATGGGAGTGGATAAATATGAAAATTCAATATGTTTGTCTTTGCTTGGCTTGCTTTAATGTGGCATGAAGCAGCCCTTGTTATGCTACAAGATAAATCTCTCTTGTGTCTATTCCCATATTCTGTCTGGTGGCAACTACGAAAGACTGAATGCTGGGTGGAACGGTTTCGCGCGTGTCAATTCATACATCTAAACCATTTACCCGTAATTTCTCAGCTGAAGACGAAAGAATATGGCCAATTTGAGCCTTTCCCCGTTGACTTTGCCAGGGTTTGTCTGGATGTCAACCCGTCACTAATCGATTTAAAGGATCATGTGCGGAACAGGAATCAGTCGGAGTAAATGATATACTCGTTGGGAAGGACATCCCTGGGCATACTGCGTCGGTGCTTTTATCAGTGTCATGTTTTGAAGAAAGTAGACTACTGTACTTCGGAAGCAGCCAGCAAAATGCCCCCGGCCTCCACCGCAGTGCGAACTCATGACCCGAAGCCTCATGACACGACGTCATGCAGCCGCTAATCTCGACGCTTCGTATCTCGGACCCTCCCGTATCAACGCCCATTTCCAACGCCCGCTCGATAACCGCCAGACCGCCCGAACGAAGACCAACCTCGCAATGTCGGTTTGGCCCTGAAGCTTCTCTTCGCGTGCTGCCATGCCAAGTCGTTCGCCCGCCGCCTCCGGCCTCCTCCCAATGCCCGGCTCGCCGTCCTCGTCGTGGGCCGTCTACAAGGCGCGCCTGACCGCCGTCGTGCGGCGCCCGGACCTGAAGGTCGTCGTCGCCTTCTGGCTCTTCGGTCTGGTCCATTTTGCCCTCGCCGCTTCTCCCCAGTCGCTAACAGGCCCAGGCCTCATCAACAACGTCCTCTACGTCATCATCCTCTCGGCCGCCCAAGACCTCGTCGGCTCGCTGCCCAAGGGCGTCGTCCTCCTCGCCGACGTCCTCCCGTCGTTCCTCACGAAGCTCGTCGCGCCCTACTTCATCCACCGCGTGCCCTACGGCGCGCGCATCCTCGTCTTCATCGCCCTGTCCGCCACGGGCATGTGCATGGTGGCCCTCACCCCGGCCACCCAGTCCGTCGCCGTCAAGCTCGTCGGCGTCGTCCTCGCGAGCCTCAGCAGCGGCGGCGGCGAGCTGAGCTTCCTCGGCCTGACGCACTACTACGGGCCCGTGAGCCTCGCCGGCTGGGGGTCGGGCACCGGCGCCGCCGGCCTGGTCGGCGCGGGGCTGTACGTGGTCCTGACGGACTGGTGGGGGTTCAGCGTCCGGAGCAGCCTCTTGTTCTCGGCGTGCCTGCCCGCCGTCATGTTCGTCAGCTTCTTCTTCGTGCTCCCGCATGGGCCGCTGGACCGGGACAAGCGGAAGGGCTACGATGCGGTACCGGAGCGGGATCTCGAGGAGGAAGAGGTCGAGGACATGCCGCAGAGCACCGCGTCCTCCGCGCTGCTTGCGCCGGGCCCCTCGGTGGCTTCGACGGCTTATTCGACGCATGCTCCTTTGGAGAACGCGTCGCTGCGGAATAACTTGAGAAGAGCCAAGTCGCTCTTCTTCCCTTATATGCTTCCCCTGCTGTTGGTGTACGTGGCCGAGTACACCATCAACCAGGGCGTTTCTCCTACGCTCCTCTTCCCGTTGGAGAAGTCTCCATTCCAGGAATTCCGTAGCTTCTACCCGTTTTACGGGTTTCTCTACCAGCTCGGAGTCTTCATCTCTCGGTCTTCCACGCCGTGGTTCCGCATTCACCATTTGTACCTCCCTTCGCTGCTCCAAGTGGGCAACCTCACCCTCCTCACACTACACGCGGTGTACTTCTTCATCCCTTCAGTCTACATCGTCTTCGTCATCATCTTCTGGGAGGGTCTCTTGGGCGGCGCCGTGTACGTAAACTGTTTCGCCGAGATCATGGAGAACGTGCCAGTGGAGGATCGCGAGTTCAGTCTCGGGGCCACGAGCGTGAGCGACAGCGGGGGCATCTGCATTGCGGGCTTCATCGGCATCTTGATGGAGACGCGACTGTGCGATTATCAAGTGGCGCATGGGCGAGACTGGTGCCGACGGATACACGCACAGCACAGGTAAGAGATGGATCATGACGGGGAGCATTGGGGTAATCGATCCGTGTATTGTCGGAGTCTTTTCGTATCCAGTGCGGGAAGCCGTAGATCTGGGTCATATTTTGAATTTACATGCCTCCTTTGGACTCGAGTACGTGAGCTTGGAGACGAAAGACCGCGGAGTCCTCGTGTTGGGCGACTGAGACCAGGGTCCAAAGCACATGCTCGCCTCGAGAGATGCTCGGCCTCGACTCTCCCTGGAGCGTGAGAGGACGGGGCCGGTTCAAGGCTACCCCCTTGAGGCCCCTTTCGGTTACATTAGCCTTGGGGCCGTCAGCAAGGGGGGGAAGAGTGTGAACAGTTGTTTAATTTCCAGCAGGGCAGACGCTAGGACGAAAAGGATTTATCCAATCCCCCTCATAATCGGCGACTGCAGACGTCGTCTATCTGCGTCGAGGCCAGAAGCCTACTCGACAGTGCGGGTTGGTTTGGGATGACATGGGACGATTGGAGTCTGGAGGGGCAGGGCAAGGTTTGAGAGAGATAGGCATGGGAGATCCGAAATGGCCAAGAGTGAACACGTTAGATTTTTACGAAAGTACACTTGTATCTTGCCATGGAATGTAACGTTCACCAGGTTGCGCTCCAGATTTGGAGCGACGAGTGGCACAGGCCCAGAGGTTGCAGCTAATGAGCGTGGCCGGCTTGAGAATACGATGTCGAGAGCATGAGCATGGTGGCCGACGGGTGGTGTAGGATGCCGGTGTTTGGTACGTTGTGAGTGAGAGGGCATTGTGGCAGTGATGGCAGTGATGGCAGTGCAGCATCTACCGGAACAAGAGGTGGTCACAGCCACGGAAGCTTGCGAGAAGAACCTCGAGCCAGAGGGATGTGGCGCTTTGGTTTGCTGACAAGATGGACGGGCGCAGGAGGATCGCAATGCATGCAGTCAGCATCATCATCAGCAAGCAGTGAGAATTGAAAATAAAGGAGCCCGGGCAAAAAAAAAAAACAAGAGTAGACAGGGGTATCCCTCCTGGGCCAAAGTCCCGCACTGTGCCGGCGACTTTTGGAATGGGCGGAACCGTCGGACGGAATGGGATGGAACGAATCGTGCTTCAAGGGGGTGCCAAGAAGGAAGGACAGAAGATGGATGAGACTTGTTGCAGCCGGCGAATATAGTCTCCCTGTGCCGAGTTTTGAAAAGGGGGATGCGCCCTCCTTATACCCATCCATGGATGCGTTTCATCGTCTGATAAGGTTAACGCCCTGGCGATGAACTCGCAACCACTCGAGCGAGAGAAGTCGTTGCAACTGAAGCCGAGACCGAGCTGGGCTGAAGATGCCTGCGTCCGGAGGTGGGCCGGGATAGGGTCCATTGATGCGACGGGTGCCCGTGCCTTTGATGAGAGAGGATGAACCGTTTCAATGCCTTCCTTCGCACTCCTTCGCATCGTCGACATTGTTCGGCCTCATTATCAAACACGACAGTTACCGTCTCATCATCCTCCGCGTCCTCGTGTATCATTTCCCGCGTCCCCACGTTGTGCCGCGTACCAGATGGCGTAGGCCCTGACAAGATGCGTTTCGCTCCATCTCTGACGTGCTTTCGGGGAACATCAGGTTAAGCAGCCGAGAGATGATTACTAGGCACTGCCCAACAAGCTCTTGTGTCAGATGCGAGTCAAAATGCCGAGTTTAATGCTGCAGGGACGAAACCGAATCCTGATGCACGTTTGATAGCAAATTGATCAGGGACTCTGCTCCATAATGTGCCGACGATGTGCAGCCATCCTCTCATACACTAACTACGACTCATCTCCGGGAGGATTCATTTTAGCCAGTTAATTACTGCACAGTTTGAATAACGAGATGCGTTCAAGCTTTATTGGCCACGAAGAGATAGTGCCCGCCCCTGATGAGCCACTGCACAACTCTCCACATGCATGATGATGCACCACCTTCCTCGCCGTGAGGAGTAAGAGGCTTCTGGTTAGAGGCTAAGCGACCATCAGCCGTCTGGGGCTCGGTCCAAATATGGTCAGCCTTAACGGGCTAGGAGGGAAGCCGACTCGATGGACGTTCCCACAAGCGTCCTCCATTCGGAACGTGTCCTCCTAAGGTTCGTATGAGCCACGACACGAACAGATATTCGCAGATTCTGACGTCGAAAAGGGCAGCGACAAGGCATGGCACGGCAAGCGCTGGCCGACTTGGCGACGCGGGCGGTTCAATCAGCATCCTGGAAGTACGAGGGACAGCACGGGGAGTCACGTTTAAAAGAACAAATGGCAAAGTGCCGGCCGCCTCGCCCGCCCTGCTTGCAAGGGCTTCCCCCTCTGTTGGTTTGTCATTTGCAGAGGGCTCGATCCACTATCCACCATCATCTGTGTTTTCGCTCTCATTTGTCCCCTTTTTTTATGCTCGTCTTGTTATTTTCTGTTATCCCGCCTTACTCGGCCCAATCAGTCTCCCTGCCCCCCCATCCCATCCCCGTCCCCCAGAGTCTACCCCCCCGGGTGCGAACACACATGAACGCTCAGGCTGAGCTGCTCGGTTGACGGATCCCTCCTCGAATCGCCACCCACTGGCGGTTCGACTGGACTGGACTGGACTGGCACAGCCCAGCCAGCCTTGCACTGTACGAATACAATCTTTGTCCTCCGTCGGCGGCCCAAGTCAGCTGAACCCGCATCCCATCTGTGCCCGGCCGACCGTTGCATCTGTCTGACATACAGTGCGACTGTGCAGGCTGCGACGTTTGCTTCCTTGGCCCACCTCGCTCGCCTCTCACCTTCCATTGCATCCATCGCATCGCACCTCGTTTTTTCTCGACCTCCGTCGCACAGCCAATTGTGATCCACCGACCCCACTTCGACTGCAGCCTTGGCCACTTCATTGGCCACTGGCACCAACAGAACTGGAAGGCAAGGCACCCAAGCGTCCTCCCGCTAGCGCTCCTTCCTTTTCCTGCTCCTCGTTCCTGCCATCCCCTCGGATCCATCCCTCCTTCCTCCTCCCTTTTCCTGCCAGGACAGCCCAGGACAGCCCCAGGACTGTTCACCCTCACATCCTGACGCCTTCCGCGGATTGCGACTCCACCTCTCCATTTTCCAATCCCACAGTGCCATCTTCCGACTCCTGGCACGGCCCAATCTACTCCCCGTGGCTCGAGTCCACCCTGCCCGCTTCTCCTTAACCTGAGCCCCCCCCCTGGCTCCCTTCTCGATTCTTAACTCAATATCGCCCTTTTCCTCCTCCAACCTCCCTCTTAACAAGCCCCTCCGCTTGATCTTGTGCCTGTTCTTTCTCTTCTTCTTTTTTTTTTTCCTTCCCTAGGCGACACCACATCGCTTCATTCTCCATTATTGCGTCTCGCCGCACTTACGTTCGCTTACTCCGCCCGAAGACCACTGCCTCCTCCACCTGAGATTCCCCAACCTCCCGAAATTGTAGCATGAGATGATCGGACAAATGCGTTCCAACAAAGTCACCGCCCTCGTCGTGGGCGTGGTTATTTTCCTCGCCGCATTCGTCGGCCTGGCCTACAACCACCTCGAGCCATGGCAGAAGCCCGCCGATACGTAAGCGCTCCCGATTTTCCCTCGACGCTCGCTATTGTCGCGTCGCAACCCTTGACCCGTGGCCGAATGCTGACTTTCTGCCTCTCCAGCACCGATACGGAGCTCGCCATCCCCGAGCCTGAAAAGGCGGACAAGAGCAAGTCGTCTTCCACCACCCCTGCCGCCGTTCCCGAGTCCACAAAAGCCACAGTCTCCGATGAAAGCCTGAAGGAGCTCCGCGAAGTCTACCTCAAGAACCTGTTGAAGGTCAAGATCAAGCCCGATGACAAAACGATCAAGAACCACGGCGTTTTCGAGGTGGACCTTCCCGGTGAGGCCTATTTCACCAAGCCTCTTGGCGAGAAGCTCTGCATCATCGATATGGATAGCCGCCTGTTCGATGAACCTGGTCAGATTTTCAACAAGGACGGCATGAACTGGGACGACGCCGAGACTGTCCACGGTCTTTCCACTGGTTTCCTCAACCACTGGGTCTATGGTATGTGAATACTCTCCTCGCCAGCCATCAAATCTAACCCCTCGCAGCCAAAATCCACGGTTACAAGTACTACTACGTCAACACCGAGACCTTCGAGGACCGCCGTGATTCCTGGAAGAAGCCCCCGATCATGTCCCACATCCTCAAGAACCACGAGACCTGCCTCTTCCTCGATTCCGACGCCATCTTCAACCGCCTCGACCTCCCCTTTGAGTGGCTCATGAACTACTGGGAGGTCAACAAGAAGAACAACTCTCTCGCTCTCGCCGCCGACCCCAATGCCAAGGAGAACCAGGACAAGTTCGGTAAGGTCTACCTCAACACCGGTTTCATCGTCGCCCAGAACAACGAGAAGACGTTTGAGATCTTCGACGAGTGGGAGGCTTGCGCCAACGATGACGGCAAGCACCCCGAATGCGTCGAGTTCCGTACCAACCGCGTTGGCAAGCCCACTGACCAGGGTGGATTCGGTACCTACATCCGATACGATTACCCCAAGGACATCAAGGAGCTCAAGTGCACCGAGGCCAACGGTTTCCCCGAGAGCCATTCTGGCTGCGAGGGTACCTTCATCAAGCACCTGTGGACTGGCAAGTCCAACCACATCAAGGTGGTTGCTGGCCAGCAGCTCCCCGGTGACATGCTGTACGCATGGCACAGCGAGTTCCTCAAGGAGAAGAAGGACTTCTTCATTACCGAGGCCGATCTCTTGGCGCAAAAGTAGATCTCTGGAACGTTTGATGAACAACGGTTACAGGAAGATGAGACGGCTTTCAAACTTAATATTGTATTATACCAATAGGACGAGGAGTCTTTGGTCCTCTTTCGGGTCTTTGAGGTGTTTTAGGGAGTGATACGGTTGCTTAGGGTTTACAACTGAGCGGAAAACTTGGATTTCCAGCATATGCCGATGACCAAACGTGTATGCACTGGGCGAAATGAAGTATGCGCCATCTTGACTAGTGCAGATGGGAGAGATGTCACGCAATGAATATAGAATACCGTTTAATAGCATCCTTGCCAAATAAGTCCCAACCTGCTATGTTTGCCGTTTCATCTAGATGAGGTTGGCCTTGATGTGACTCCAAGGCATTGTTATGATGATTCGTTGGACGTTGCGGTTGAAACATGGTGTCTCTTCAACTAATCGGAGTTGAGTAAATGTCCTCGGAAGGTTGCTGGTGATGAATGACGCGTTGTTGGAGGTTGAAATGGCTTTGAACGGCTTGGTAGGTCGACGGAGAGGCCCTCGATTCGACGAATATACATGGACAGGCAGAAGAAGATCACTCAGCAACCGGCGACTTTCCTCTTAGCCACAGGTCACAATAATCATCGGTGAGGATGAGTCGGCTCGCCATGATGTGTAGCGCAACCATCTACCGCAGGGTCGGTTAGTTGTGATTACTCGAGGTCCTCGGGCAGATGGGAAACCAATCACGGTTGGCGACGTTGAAGGAACCGAGCTAGGGAGGGGTTTATTCAAGTGCTCCTCAGCTCTCTTGCTTCGTTGGTCGATCGGACTTTTGGGTGAAGGCTGAGCGAAGTTGAAATATGCCTTTATAAAGTCCGACGGAGATGTTGACGGGGATGGCGCGATGTCGAAGTGGATTGTTGACACTAGGAAGATTCCATTCTGACGAAAGAGCCGAGGAGCTTGGTTGATCTGTTGGGATGGACGATCCGGTGGGTTTATGCCACTGTCGAGATTAATGATGCGTTCGAGGGCAACTCATGTAGTCACCAATGTTCACTGAGAGAGAGAGGGCTGGGTTCTTCTCGACTGGACGGCTGCATGATGAGAAATCAAGTTTCCCCAGATTGGAGCGTACATCTCACCCCTCACTTCGAAACCTCGGCTTTCTTGGAGTTGAGGGTGTCGCACTGCAGCTTGATGATGTTTTCCGCGGGACGCAGGCACCCTGACTGGCTTCAACAACCTATTGCGGACGGGTGACATAACCGACAGCTATTTCCGAAGAACCTACTAACTTGTTCCTACAACTCGCTCTGTCGCTCTTCGCGTTTTAGGGGTTTGGGGGGCGGTCCTGTCGAGTTCGTTTTGATGATCAGTAATCACCCGCTTTCGCAGGCGGGGACATTATACACACGCTCCGAGGGCCAACGCGACCTCCATTTTCCCGCCTGGGATTGCTCAGCAAGGGCCAGTTCTTGTGCAGAAGCTTGCTTTGGGGGGCAGGATTGGGAAATGGTATAATACACGGGGGTTGTGCCTGAGGAGTGAGGCTGATGAATCGCAGTATCGAGCAACTTTTCTTCGACCTTTACTTAAGCTCGGTACTTCGAGTCGACAAAACATGGTCATGACGGAAACCAGAGGAGACGACTCGCCAGAGACGATGACTGACGAGGGCGTGTTGGAGAACAATAGCCTTGGCGGCGACGGCGACTCGACGACGGAGAAGGACGTCGAGCTCGCCCAGCAGGACGAGCAGCGGCGAGAGGCCGGGACGGCGCCCACGTTGGACGAAGAGCTGGATTGGGAGAATGCGCCCGAGAACCCGCAGAACTGGCCGGCGGGGAAGAAGGCTCTGCAAGTCATCATGCTGTCTTCCGCGGCACTCCTCGCGTGAGTGGCCCCCCTTTCCTCCCCTTACAGCCTCGCATCTAACTCCCATGCCAGCTCCATCGGCACATCCATCATGAGCCCGGCCCGCAGCCAGCTCATGGCCGAGTTCCACGTCAGCAGCACCGTGGCCCTCCTCCCGCTGACCATGTACGTGCTCGCGCTGGGCTTTGGCCCCGTCATTGGGGGCCCGCTGTCCGAGACGATCGGGCGCCACCCCGTCTACGCCGGCAGCGTGCCCCTGGGCGGGCTGTTTGCCCTGGGCGCCGGCTTCGTCCATGATATTGGCGCCCTGGCCTTTCTGCGCTTCATGAGCGGCCTGTGCTGGGGCCCCGTGCTGGCCGTCGCCTCCGGGTCGCTGGTCGAGACGTTTCGGCCCCGCAGCCGGGGGCCCGTCTCGGCCCTGTTCATCCTGATGCCGTTTCTGGGGCCGGGTCTCGGGTGAGTGCAGCCGTCTCCTGTACAGCCTCTGTTGTGAAGCTCTCGTGCTGACCATCCAGCCCCGTCATCGGATCCTTCGTCGTCAACCGCAAGGACTGGCGCTGGACGCAGTGGACGCTCCTCTTCTTCGCCGTCCTGGCCATGCTCACCACGGCCCTCACCCGCGAGACGTTCCACCCGGTGCTCAAGCGCCGCCTCGCCGAGCGGCGCGGCCTCAAGCTTCCCGCGCGACCGCCGGCGGCCGCGCGCCTCCGGTCCTTTGCCGTCGTCGCCGTCGTCCGCCCCGTGCGCATGCTCCTGGGCGAGCCCATCGTCGGCTTCCTCTGCCTGTACGTGGCGGCCGAGTTTGGCACCCTCTTCAGCTTCTTCGCCGCCGTGCCCTATACCTTTGGCAGCGTGTACCGCTTCTCCATCGAGGAGTCGGGCCTGGTGTTCCTGGCCATTGTGATTGGGTGCGTGCTCGGCCTCGCCACCATCATCCTGTGTGATGCGCTGCTGTATCGTAAGCAGGCCTCGCGGTACCCGGCGCACCGCATCCCGCCCGAGCACCGGCTGTACCCGGCCATGATTGGCAGCGTCGGCCCGCCCGTCGGCCTCTTCTGGTTCGGGTGGACGGCCCGCGCCGGCGTGTCGTGGGCAAGCCCCGCCGCCGCCATTGTCGTCTTCGCCTGGGGGAACCTGTGCATCTTTGTGAGCGCCATCCAGTACACGGGCGACACCTACCACGGGAGCGTCGTGGCGAGCGCCGCCAGCGCCAACAGCCTTGCCAGGTACGGCTTCGCCGGCGTGTTCCCGCTGTTTACGCTGCAGAGTGAGTGCTGCCTATGAGTCTCCCTTCCTGGACGCTGTGATGCTGACGGGCGTGTTAGTGTATAAGAAACTGGGCATCGACTGGGCAAGCAGTTTGCTTGGCTTCATCGCCCTGGCGCTTCTGCCGGTTCCTTGGGTGCTGTTCAAGTACGGGCCCAAGATTAGGGCTCGAAGTAAATACGAAACCGTCGACTATAATTAGCTGGGGAGGGGTTAAGGGGCTAACACGTTTGAGTGAAGTGTAGAGAATTGCTGTTTTTCTGTCTGGAGCTTGTCCATGTTGCATTATAGACGGAGGGTGGCTGCTCTTCATTCGTGCTTCTTGGAATTGAACTGGTTGGGCAAAAGAGATAGACTATTATTATAGATTTAATTACATTACCTTCTTATATTGTCATATAACCACCACTTACACATCAAACAAGACCTCGTCCATCGCTCATGACACCCTCCGCTTCCTTCCCCCCCGCCAAACCAGTAACTCAACCCCTACAGCTCAATAAGCTCAAAGTCGGAGTCGAGGTAATACCACAAGTCGTACTCGGTCGGCCGAGCCGCAGCAGGGAGCACCTTGGCCTTCGTAGGAATGGAGAAGAGCTCGGTGGCCTTGCCGCTGTCGACGTAGCTCTTCTTCCAGCCCTTGTTGGACGTCTGGTTGCGGTTGATCTCGTTGGGGTCGACCTCGCCGCGGACCAGGTCCTTCCAGTAGCCGTGGCTGTCCCTGACCGTCTCGGCGACGAACTTTGCGCTCTGGTACTTGCTGCCCGTGATGGTGTTGAGGCCGTCGCCCTTGACGACCTTGTAGTACTGTTGCGGGTTAGAGGGAAGCGGAGGAGTGCTTGATGGGAGAGCGTACAATGAACCAGTCGTAGAAGTCCTGGGCCAGGCCGGGTCGGTACTGCTCCAGGTCGGAGACGTCTTGAATAGTCAGCAATGAAGACCGGTGTCGGAAGGGGAAGAGCTCACCGTCAACCAAGTCGGCGAGAGGATCCGTCACGTCAATGGCCATGACCTTCCAGTCAGTCGTATCGTCCTCGACCGTGTCAGCTCCAAACGTGACTACATGCACCCGTTTACGACACACTTACATCGACCATGGCGAGACCACCAAGAATCTTGACCTGCTTGATCTGGCCAACCGTGGCAGGGCTAACTCGTCTCGTCAGCACATCCCATAGGCTGTGGCATCAACGACCTACTTCTCGCCAATGTCAAAGATGTCAATCGGGTCGTTGTCGCCAATCAGCCCCGTGAGCTCGTGCTCAAAGTTGGGGCTCTCCCAGGTCTGGGGGATGGAGCCGTAGTGGAAGGGATACGACTTGTGAGGCCAGACGCTGTAGACGAATCGGGGCTCGTCCTTCTTGTCGTCGTGGAAGATGGGGTCTACACTGTCAGAACTGGGGGGCTTTACGGGCCTGGGTCGAAACCTACTCAACGGCTCGGCGCGCTTGGTCTCAATCTTGGCGTCGGTCCAGCGAGGGATCTCGACGTAGTAGTTGATGACGCGCTTGTTGTTCTCGTTGGGGTAGAGGGGGATGTCGTGCCAGAAGGAAATGGGGTTGCCATCCTTCTCGAGCCAGATGCGCCAGTCAAGCGTGTTCCGGGCACCGACCTCCCTCAGGCTGACGGAATCATAGAAGCTCTTGGCCTGGCCTCGCGCGGCCACGGAGGAGCCGAGGGCGAGGGCGGGCAGGAGGGCCAAGTGAAGGAGAGCAGATGCGGCGACCATTTTGGCTGAGAGGGCAATGTAGGAAATGCATCATTCCGCACCGGGCATCTCGACCTCTTTTAACATGGATGCTAGATGATTATGCTTGTTTCCAACTTAGGCGTTTAGCCATCTATTCGCCGATAAACGAGGCCTGACCCTGCCGAAGCGGGAGGGAGGGCCTCGGTGAGCGCAACGGGAGGCTCAACGGCGAGGCCCTTGCTTGGACGAGAGGCCGCGGGGGGCTTGGCAGTCGAGGGGAGTCTCCAACTGGTGGACGGGGAGTCAGCACGTGCAATGGATCGTTGCCCTGGAAGAAGAGATAGGGGCACGTGGGGAGTTGCTCCTCTTCGAGAGCGATGCAACTGTGGATGAATCGGGGAGGTCCATCGCTAGTTGATCAACACGCGGCCATCTATCGTCTGGGGCTATCGAAGGATCGTCTGGCTGGTTTATTCGGTGGCCAAAGAGGATGAATAGATGCCATCTTGATGATTGATGAGGCACTTTCAGCCAACTCGGGGGCTAAATAAAGGTCTTGGTGTTTAGATGGCGGAGACGGAGCGGCATTACAACGTCGCTATAAGTGAAGCGCGATAGTGCATCCATTACCATCAAAAGCAATGTCATTTGCAAAACTCTAAAAAAGAAAGCAAATAGATAGGAACAAATGGAATAAAACGGTAAAAACATCTTCAACCAAACCACAAAAAGAATTGTTCCGCGACAGAGACAAGATTCGAACTTGCGCGGCCGAAGCCAATGCATACCTCGAGATTCGAGTGCATCCCTTTAACCACTCAGGCACTCTGCCGGTGATTTGCTGTTGAGGGTCTGCGAGATATTCGCGACTATATTGGTGGCCCCTTTTCGCCTATTCCCCAGCACACCCAAGGAATACCACATTCCTAGGTACATCATCAATACCAGGTATTCAAGCACCAAGAAAGGAGGCTTTTCTGTTGGGGATATCAGCAAAGAGCCCCTATACACAGCGTCCAGTAGACGAATTCGTGTTCCCTCCACGTTTCATAAACGCGTCGTCGCCAGTGTTACTAGAGTACAGAATCGACCCAACGGCCTTGTGACTCGTCAGGTCTGTCTTCTTATACTTCTTCTGCCCAGCTTCCCCCTTTCTCAACCGACTTGAACAATCATCTCCACCCCCTCCCCAGAACACTCCGTCTCCGACAGCCAAGAAAATGAAGCTTGGCGACGAAACATCGACTGTTCTGCAGGGCGCCCTCCTCTCGTACGTTTCTTACACTCATCAAGATGGACAACCCCCCGTCTAACATGGAACAGCGCCGAGAGCGGCCTCTACTCGGACATGGTCATCAAGTGCGGCACCGACAAGTACCTTGCCCACAAGGTCCTCGTGTGCACCCGGTCGCCATTCTTTGCCAAGGCTTGCAACGGCCCGTTCAAGGTGTGTGTCCCTCGTCCTCTCCGCAGCCTTGGTACTGACCATGGTCCCCTCCAGGAAGGAAAAAGCGGTGTGATTGACCTCGCAGACGACGAGCCCGAAGTCGTTGCGGCAATGATGAGCTTCTTGTACAGAGGATCCTATCCCCGCGTCGAAGCCGACGCAAAGCGACCCTCCAAGAACCAGCTCGGCGGGAGTTGGGATATTAACGAATACGGTACGCAATGCCCATCTCCGCTCATCTCGTCGGTGCTAAGCCCGTCCCCGACAGGCGAGGAAACCGCCTCTCTCCAGGACGAGTACCTGTGCCTCCACACAAAGGTCTACGCCCTGGCCGAGAAGTACCAGGTCTCGGGGCTCAAGGAGATGGCCCTGCGCAGCTTCCGCTTCCTCCTGCCGCGCACCATCTCGCCGCACAACTTTGCCGAGGCGGCCGAGATTGCCTACACGGCCACCATCGAGTCGGATCGCGGCTTGAGGGACCGCGTGCTCGAGGTCCTGTACGCCAACGGCCACTTCCTCAACGACGTGGCCCTCAAGACGCTGCTCAGGCGGCTGCCGGACTTGACGTATGACTTTCTCTTTTATCGCCATAACAGGGACAAGGAACGTGAAACGTTGGGGCAGCCATACGGACGTGAACATGAGCGGATAATAAGCGTGCCACAGACGCATGCGTGAGACTTGTTCTGTTGACGTTTGACCCGACCTTTTTACGAGTCGTCCCTTTTAGGATACGAGACTCAAGACCTTGCTTTATGTTCAAAAGTGTGCAAATATGTACAAGTGAATGCCAATCCCCCGGCCATTACCCACCCGACAAGGTTTCAATCCCATGGCTTACGACTCCTCGACGCACTGGGAGTACCACTCGTTCATCTCGACGCAGACGTAGGGCTCCTCGCACTCTGTGGCGCCCTCCCAGTTGCGGCCGCCGCACTGGTAGTAGTGCTTGACGAGCTCCTCCTCTTCCTCCTCGCAGTCGTCGTCATCGTAGTCTTCGGCCTCGGTCTCGGTGGGAACAGCGACGCTGCCGGTCCCGGCGGGCAGACTGCTGACGACGGTGGTGGCGGTGCCGTTGGTCCAGGGGACGACGACGGCGGCGGAGCTGGAGTGGCGGATGACGGGCACGCGGCTCGTCCGGGACGCGACGGCATCGAGGACCGTGGTGGTGGTGATGGCGACGACGGCGGTGGCGGTCTGGTTGGAGGGGATGCTGAGCGAGGGGTGCTGCATCGACGGGACGGGCGTGGTCGGGACCGAGGTGGCTTGGGGGGTGCTCTGGTTGAAGCTGCCGGTGTTGACGCGCGTGAGGAACGTGGTGGGAGTGGAGAGGACGGGCGTGTAGATGGGGGTCGAGGTTTGCTCGACGGAGCTGGCGGAGGGAGTCTCGATGGCGGGAGTCGTCTCTGCAGCCTCGGTGCTCTCGACGGCAACAGTCGTCTCTGCAGCGGTAGTAGTCTCAACGACAGTAGCAGACACGCTCGTCGACGCAGCAGTCGAAGACGCCGACCCCGTCGCCGCCGCAGCAAGCAGGCTCGACACGCTCGTCCACGCCGGCTTCTTGTTGTAGTCGTCGTCGTACAGGCACGCCTCACCGGCGCCGGAAAAGGTGTCGGGCACCCAGCTGTACTTGTCGGTGAAGCCCCAGACGGTGACTCCCACGCAGCCCTCGACGTCCAGACACGAACCGACGACGCTGACATAATCGTCGCCCTGCGTGGCCAGCGCCGCGGCAGAGGCGGGCACCGACGCGTGGCGGATGTCGAGCTCCGTGTAGGCCACCTCGAGACCGAGGGCCGTGAAGCGCTCCAGGGCCGTCACCAAGGACGCGCGCGTGGGCGTCGAGCCGACGATCAGGTGGCCCTGGAAGCCGACGCCGTCGATGGGCGCGTTGGCGGTCTGGAGGATCTCGACAATCTCGACGGCCTTGTCGGTCTTTGCGCCGTTGTACTCGAGGTTGTAGTCGTTGTAGTAGCTGTGGGGGTTAGTTGCTGTGCTCTGTATGTACCTAGTAGACATGAACATACAGCTTGGCATCGGGGTCGGCCTCGGACGCCGCGTTAAAGGACACGGCGAGGAAGTCGGTGCCCATGGTCTCGTAAAAGACGCTGCTCCGCCAGCCGCCGTCGTCGGACGCGGCCTCGTTGACCACGTCCCAGGCGTAGCAGTCGCCCTTGAAGTGGCCGACGACGTGGGAGATGTGCGTCTGGATAATGGCAGTCAGCTGGGCCTTTGTCCAGCTCCCGCTCGACACTAGACAGAGTCAGCAAGGCCGTCACTTCCTCTCCTCAGACAAGTCTCGCACCCCAGCTCGGCAACTGGCTGTACCAGGTCAGCGTGTGACACCGCAGGACCTGCCCGTTGGACTTTGCCAGGTCGGGCACCACGTCTGCGTTTGTGTAGGTGAAGCTGCCGCGGCTGGGCTCCGTGGCGTCCCACTTCTGCCCGTTCTCGGGCACGAGCTGGCCGAACTCGTCGACGTCGTTGACGACGCTCATGAAGTCGGCGTCGCTCGTGTAGCCGTTGTCCATGGCCGTGCCGAAGTAGTCGAGCCCGGCGTCCAGCGCCAGGCTGTGCAGCTGGGCCGAGGCGGCGGAGGCGGCCAGCAGGTTGAGGAGGGCGGACTTGAACATTTTGAAAGAAAGAATGAATGAATGAATGAATGTAAAGAAGGGCAAGAGAAGAGAAGCGTGTACAAGGAGCGAACACGGTGAGAAGACAGGCAAGCTACCAAACAACGTCCATCTTCAAGTCCGGCACCGACTGACGTTGATATACAATTACACAACCAAGACCAGACGAAAAAGCACTGCCAAAACCCACTCTCGAGAGAATTGCCCCGGACGGCAAAATACGCTCCGTCAAGTCAAAGGGGGCGACGAAGACCCCAGTCCTGCGAATTTCGGGGCCGTCTCAGGTCTGAGCAGGGGGGTTCGCAAAAGGCGAACATGAGATGGATAATCGACTGGCAAGATCAAAGGGGAGCACCTCGCCGTCGTCACCTGAAGCAGCCGAGGAGAAGTCGCCAGATGATCCACGGCGGGCTCGCGAGATTGCACAACGGGATTGCCCCTTGGGGCGCATCCGGATCGTACTATCCGACCCCAAGCTCAGATCTGACGGGAAGGACAGGGCTGGTTTCGATGGAATAACTGATCCATTCAGGCTTCTTCAAAATGTCCATGTCGTTGAGCGACATGGTCTTATTGCGCGCGGCAGAAGCTCCTTATAATACCGCATATGCCATCCTGACTCGATTTTCGTGTGACCAGTCATCAGCCTGGCAGCTCGCAAGACCTTGGCCATTCGTTTCTACTTTATTCTAGAATGCCCCTTGGCCATGTTCTCGGTTGAGGCTTACCTTGATTGTGACGTTGAGCGCCCCCCCTGCTCGAAGGAGTCATCCGAACCAGACATTGGGCGGTACCGAATATCAGACGAAAATAGGAGACGAGTCCTGCAACATGGAGAATGAATTCATGTAGGAGAGTAAGTCTAACCTCTCCAGGTATCTATGTACCATGTCCCATCCAAGGATTCGCCCGACTCCAATACACCAACGCCAGCCACCCAAAGCAGCACAATATCAACCAGTCATACCGGCGAATCCCACCTCGGGGCATTCAATATCAACCCCATCAGACACCCCGACAGCACCGCCGTCACGGGCACGGTGATGATCCAGCCCAGGTAGATGCACGCCACCAGCTTCGGGTTGATACACCGCCAGTCGCCGTTGGCTAGCCCGACGCCGACCGTGGCGCCCGTGATGCACTGCGTCGTCGACACGGGCAGCTGCAGCCGCGTGGCCATGAGCACCGTCGCCGCGCTCGCCAGCTCCATGCAGAAGCCGCGGCTGGGCGATATCAGCGTCAGCCGGTTGCCCAGCGTGCGCATCACGTGGTAGCCGTACGTCAGCAGGCCCAGCACTATCGACGCGCCGCCCAAGCAGAGCACCCAGAGGGGAATGTCCACCGTGTCGGCCACCTCGCCGCGCGACCACACCTCGTAGGCCGTCGCAAAGGGCGCGATGGCGTTGCCGACGTCGTTGGCCCCGTGCGTAAACGACGCCGTGGCCGCCGTGAGGATCTGCAGCGCCGAGTACATGTACTCAGCCCGGTTGTCGTAGTGGCTCGCCCGCGCGTGCATGTCCTCCAAGTCCCAGTTCATGACGGCGTTGCGCTTCTGCAGGCTGATGACGTCCTTTTCGAGCCCGCCGAGCACCACCCGGTTGACCTTCCAGGCCATGACTCGCGGGCTGTTCCACGGTCCTACGGGTCGAGGCGGGATGAACTCTGCAGAGCCTCGCGCTTCGGATAGGCGTCGAGTCGACTCGGGCGGCGACTGGGCGGGCGGCGGAAGAATCCATTCGTCGTCCTTGTCGGCGGTGCTGGGCGGATGCTGCGTCTGCACCGACTCGAGGAGAGTCTCGGAATGGCGCACGTATTCGAGCTCTTCCCGCGTCAGGTGTCCTCGGTAATAGTCCTTTATGCGATGCTTTGCGAATCCCGGCGGCGTAGGGGGCGGCGCCGGGCGATGCAGCAGCAACGGTCCCTGCAACGTGTGATACCATTTCAACGTCCAGTCTTCGCGAATGATTCTGGTCCACAGGTAGGGCAGTAGGAAGAATGCCTGCAGGAGGGTGATGCCTGTGGCGGTAGCAAAGACGGCCATGATTACATTGCGGGTTGAGAGAATGTGCGTGTTGCCCACGCCTTTCCACGAGATGAGCACTGTCCGCGGTTAGCAACTTGACTTGTTTGATGGGCATATTGTTCATACTAGCCAACGCTGCGGCGGTAACAAAGGTGTAGAACGGGATGGAGTAAAATGCACGCTTCGCGGCGCCTGGGCGAGTCAGGATGAGCTTCTTGGTGACCAAGAAGAGCAGCGCTCCCATGCATCCCGCAATCCCCGGAGCAATCACCCAAGCGGCAAACACCTGAGACACGCCGTCCCAGCCCCAGTTGACCTTGTTAATACCGATCGATGCCGTGGCCGTCCCGACCAGCCCTCCGATGACCGAGTGCGTCGTCGAGACGGGCATCCCGTTCCTCGTGGCAAACGTCAGGAACAGCGACGACCCGATGATGGTGCACATCATGGCCAGCAGGAGCACGCTCGGCTGGCTGTCGTAGTGGTGCGGGTCGACGATTTTGCTCCGGATCGTATCCGCCACTCGGGATCCAACCGTGACGCTGCCCGAGAACTCGCACACGGCCGCCACGAGCATGGCTTGCTTCATAGTCAGCGACCTCGACGAGACCGACGTGGCGAACGAGTTGGCAACATCGTTGGCACCTGCGAGGCATGAGCTGCGGTTCGACGAGAGCGGTCGAGGGTGGGAGTACCAATGTTCCACGCGTCGAGGACGGCGAATACGGCGGCAATGGCAAAGATGTAGTCATATTGATGGAGTACGGCCATTGCGTGATGGCCTAGAGACTAGCAGAGAACAAATGTCTCGGATGAACAAGCCGTGAATGGGCCACGACCAACGATGAGTGTCAGTCCATGATCCGTAGCACTCTGTAGCGGAGAACCAGGATGAGGCTGTCAAGGCGAGAGTGGGAGCGGACGGGGTCTTATAATTGCAACACACAGACACAAGCTCCCGTCACCGGCTGCAACGTGCCAGGGCCTCGAAAGCCGTGGCTTCCAATACAACGACCCGGTGAAGCGGTTAGAGTCCCTGGATAGCGCTTCCGTGGCTGCCGCGTAACGAGCCTCACACGTCGTTCCTGGAGACGAGTGTGCACCCGAGGAAAGCTGTGATTCGACGGACGGGCTCGACTCCTCGAGGTCTAAATCCCGGTAACACGCAGTCGTACGTTGAGGGTCGAAGAGTTCACGCCGAGACGGAGGTGCGCAGGGGGAAGATGGGCCGGACAAGACGCCATGACACAGAAGAAGTCGAATCTGTTGCGGCGAAGGGTACGAGACGACAAATTGGTCGCAGCTGGGTCGATTGCCTCCAAAATGTCATCGGGGTTGTGGTTGAGTTGATGATCCGCCGGCCAATGATGTACGCCATCGGGGCCACGGGGCGTAGATGGCGACTGCGGCCACGAGGAGGGAGCCCCCAGCATGGATCCGGGACATTGCGCTAGCTTTTTGGCAGATACACCAAGATCAGACTGGTTGAGCACGGCAGTTGAAGGGCAATCCATGTGACTTACAAACTATCCATTCAAAGGCTGCTCTTCAGAGAGGTACAAGGCACAAGCCTATTCGAGGCTTGTTCCTTATGGATCGCCATCAAGGGTCGATTCAGATGATATCGAGTTTGACAATCCAGCACATCGTCGTCTCACTCTCGTTCCGCAGCCCATATTCCCGTGGGGGCGATTTCACCCACGTCTCTCACCGAGACCGAAGCAGGCGACCGTCCAACTTGCAACAAGCTGCCTATCCCCCATGACACCTCGAAAGACGAGAGATGTAGAGGTAAAGCCTTGGGAACCATCACTCACGGCGCAGCGCCCCACGTGCGCCATCACTCGCCCAATCTGGCCACCGAGTCAAGCTGCGACACTGCCACCCCGACGAGGGCCTTCTCCTGCATCGCATACCCAGCGGGAGGACGTCGTGATGGCGTGATGTAGTCTATCGTTGGCGCCTATCGGGTGGCTGCATCGCTTCGTCGCTTTGCATCCGCACATCGCATTCCGTTCGCGCTTTTGAAAGTCGGCGATCAGCCCAAGCTCCAATCCGTGGGCACGGACCGATCTAACCTCCGCTCTCCGGCCCCACTTGATCCGGCCAACCTCGGCCCGTCTCTCTCCGTTCAACTGCGTCACACCCAAGCCATTCGCGATATCGCAAGTCGCCTCCTCTCCCACCGCATCCTCCCACCAAAACCTCTTCTTCCCAAAGCCAACCGCTTCAGTCACGCCAATTCCTCCCTCCGCTCCAATACAACATCCAAATCTCCCCAAGCCGACAAAAACAACGCAAAACATGTCTCGCCTCCTCCGCCCCTCCCGCCTCCTCCTCCCATCAACAACCACCCGCCTCTCCTCCACCTTCCGCTCCCGCCCCGCGCCCCCCAAGCTCCCCGCCGACCAGCAAGCCGAGTTCGAGCGCCTCCAGCGCGCCGCCTCCGTCTCCGCCGCCTTCCAGGAAGCCTCGACGACGGCCTCAACGACGACGACGACGACGGCCGCCGCCGCCGGAGGCGCAACCACCACGCCTGCTACATCGCAGCTCCGCCACCAGACCACCCCCGACGACGTCAACCAGGGCATGTTCCGCGGCGCGCCGCCAGAGTTCGAGGGCGACGTCAATCCCAAGACGGGCGAGGTGGGGGGGCCCAAGAATGAGCCGCTGCGCTGGGGGCACGAGGGCGATTGGAGCTACAACGGCCGGGTGACGGATTTCTAGACATGTCCAGCGAGCAGAGTGCCAGACAATTAAAACGGCGAAATGGCAGGGCTTCAGGGCCAACAGTGCTTGTACAATGGTGTAGCATTATAACTGATTATACGGAATGGACAGGCGGCAGACTCTAGCGTCGGCACCCTGATTAAGTCCTGTCCTATCATGACACGGAATGGGTATTCTCTAATCTTACAGAAACCGCATTGCCCCAAAGAACCCCCAGATCGGTGAAAACGCCAAATTTTCCCCGCCAAAACCCTCTTAGAATATACCGACACTGATCACTAATCCCCGTTCGTTTGGACCGCCGGCGCCGGATCCTTGACGTCTTCCATCTCGACGTCCCTGTCCTCGCCCTTGCCCTCGTCCTTGTTCTCATCCTTGCCCTCGGTTTTGTCCTGTGTTTCGGCGATTTCCTTTGTAGCCTCAGTGTTGGGATCTTCGTTGACGTCTTCGTGATGAGCCTCGTCTCCGTCAGTGGGAGCTGTGTTTTCACCATGGCCGTTCATCTCTTCCTCCTTCGCCTCTCGGTCCTTGTTCCACCAATTTCCGGATATGTCACCTCGTAGACGGCCTATTCGCTCCCTCTCCTTGTCCCAGTCATGCCCGTTGACGGTGTCCGCGCCGCCCTTCACTTCCAGCATAGCTCTTCGCATTCGCTCTCGTCGAGCCTTGCCTCGAAGCCTGGCTTGTGGCTGAGCTCCGTTCTCGACCCATCGCACGTTCTTGATCATGAAGCTTATGCCGTCGTGAACCCCGTGTCGATTGCCGTATTCTCCGCCAAATTCTCGACTGGAAATACCATGTCGCGTTGATGCCCCGTACTTGAGCAGCCGCGGAAGAATCAAGATGTTGACGTGTAGATCTCGCTGTGGCGGTATGGACATGGGTCCGCCCGTGGGTGGTGCCGTGATGAGGCTCTCGGATTCGAGATCAATCGTCGAGTTTTGCGTCTTCGCCTTGCGTCGTTTGCCGTCATGCAGACCGTCCAGGTCCAAAATAGAGTTGTCCACATCCTCGGTCCACTCGCCCTTGATCCATCCACTGTGTATGCAGGCTGCCACCACGTCCGAATCATCCGTGTAGATGTCAGTCCCCCAGAGGTAGCCCCGAGAGGTGATCTCTTCGCGAGACACCGGGGACAAGTGCACCCGTGACACCTTGACGGTAAGCGTACAATTCTCTCTGTCCTTGATGAGATCCCATGGCAGGGGCGTAGGGTTCGAGGCAAATGCTCGATGAGTCGAGGTACTGGGAATAAGCCTGCCGGCCTTGAGTCCTGGTTCGTAGATGAAGTCTCCCAAATGATGTCGGGGACGATTTGCGACCGAGTCCAGGACTGAGCCTGATGACACAATGGTCTTCGCCTTGGGAGGGATCGCCGGTGCTGCTGGTTGAGCCTGTTTTGTTGGTGAGGTATGATACATGTGAGTCACTCTGGGACCATGATGATGGTGAGCAACAGGAACAGCCTTATCGACAGAAGGCCCAGAAGCATTGCCTTTGACATTTTTGAACGGGATCGGGCCGCCAACCTGCCCACTTACAGGGTCCGGAGGATGGTGGTGATGATGATGGCTGGTGCGGTGGTTAGCATACGAAGCATCCCGGGGAGGCTCAGGGTGTCCAAGAACATACTGGTGATGGTGATGATGTGCATGTGTCTTGGTCCTCTTGGTCCGATTCCCGGGTGTAAGTCTTCCGGCGCCATCATCATCTGCCTTATCCTCATCCTTGAGCTTTCTCCTTCGGCCCTTAGCCGGCTTGCCGGTAGCATCTGGGCCGGACTCCGGGGTTGACGTATCCACATCCTCACGTCTAGCCAGGGTTGCGTTGGTGAAGGGCGTGGGAGCCCCCGGGCCTATGGGAGTCGGCACGCCGATAACTCCATTGCCAATGCCAGCAAACATTCGGCCGAACTCGCTTTTAATGCCGGGCTCTCCAGCCGGACCGGGCTGTTGCAGTTGAGCGCCTTGCACGGCTTGCGGGAGTGGAGAGATTCTACCCTTGCGATTCATCTCCTGAATCGCCAGCAGGTGGCGCTGGCCAGTCAAAACAGAACTGGCTGCAAGGACGTCGTCGCTATTCCGATGTCGGGGGGATTCGTACTGGGGCGGGCCGTGTCCGCCGTTATATGCAATCGAGGGCGGTGGCGGTGCCTCCTCACCGGGGCGCTGTCGATGCTGAGGTTGTTGCGGAGGCTGTTGTTGCGGTGGTGGTTGCTGTGGTGGTGGTGGTTGCTGTTGCTGCGGCGGCTGCTGCTGCTGCTGTTGCGGCTGCTGCTGATGGTGGAGTAAGTTCATTCGAGCTCGGTCCGGGGAGTTGTAAGGTTGTGGAGGAGCGCCGGGAGGTCCTTGGGGAGGTGCATGCGAAACGGGAGGATAACGTTCGGGGGGCGCATTTTGGTAGGCGGGGCCGTGAGATGGGTACGGCGCGGTGGAGGGAGGATAATCCGGGTGCGGTCGTTGGTGGTCCATCGGGGCCCGATAACTCGGATCGGGGCCTTGACGACCCCAATGAACTTCCCGAGGGTCTCTAGGATCTCGCGGGTCTCTAACCTCGCGGGGGTCTCGAGGGTCTCGAGGGTCTCGAGGATCTCGGGGGTCGCGCGCATCGGGCGGGCGACCATATGGGGGTGCATTTCGAGGCGGCTCGCGTTGTCCGTATTCGCCTGGGTGCATTGGATGTCGTCCCGGATCGCTTCCCGAATACGCTCGTCCTCTTCTTTCTCGTTCCCTTTGTTCGGCCTCTCCCCGCTCTCGCTCAGCTCGGTACCGTTCATCGTAGGGATACGGCCTCAAGCCGGTCCTCTCGGGGTTGTACTCCATGGCAGGGGGTCCCATATCCTCCCGCCGGGCATACACTTCTTCTGGTCCATGCGGACCTTCCCGTCGAGCATAGGCTTCTTCTGGGCCAGGAGGTCGGCCCATCTCCATTGAGCGAGGTGGCATTCCATACGCCTTCGGTTGACTACTCGGTCGCGGAGGAGGGCCAGGAGGCAAGCGAGCGGGATCTCTACCATGGTCGGCCGAAGATGGGTGGCGAGAGTGGTATGCGGACGGAGTGCCGTAGCGTTGCACTTCGGGAGTTGAGTAGTGCCCCTGGGGAGAAGCGCGAGGATCGTATGGTCTTTGGTGATCAGGAGTTTGCGGTCGCCGAAAAGGAGGATAGTCTGAGGCGGCCGAGTGCATCCTCGGGGAAGCGTGCACGGCAGGGGCAAACTGAGGGCCGGTTACGGGGGCCGACGAGTGCGGAGGGAAATGCGCCTGAGGAGGTTGCGAGTCTCGATGAGCCGCCGGGGGTGGGCCGCCCAGCATGGACGATATCGACATGGAGCTGCCACCGCTGTTGGTTCTCGCAATTGAATTCAGAGCCGGCAGCTCTCGACTCGAGGGAAACGACATGGGAGGGCCGACGGCGACGGGAGGCGCTCTAGGCGGAGGAGGTCCGTAAACCATCATCCCATGCGCCTGCTGGCCCGGTGGTTGCCCTCCCGGTTGGGGAGGCGAGTTTGGAGGCGGCATGTTGTGATTTAGATGTCGCAGCGACGGGAGCGAAGAGGCAGCTCTCGATGGCGCGCGGGTAGAGTCGGCCGAGGAATGGAACGAGGTATCGGAGTGTGGTCGCGGAAGCGGGTTGTGGGCGGCATACGCAGGGCTTTGGCCGGGGCTCAAAGTTTGGGCGTGGGCGAGGGACGCGTGCTGCGTGTGGAGAGAAGAGTTGGAGACGGCCGACAGCGACGGCGACGCAGCGGACGGAGAGGCGAGGGCCGGGGCGGCGCTGGGTCGGCGGCTGGGGGGCGCCGTGGAGGGGTCGGCGGCGGGATGGAGGGCTGGCAGCGATGTTGGAGCTGGCGGCGTCGTGGTCGCGGGCGTAGTTGTGGTTGTTGGAGGAGGAAAAGGAAAGGATGCTGGAGGTGAAAGCGAAAGTGGATGCGCAGAAGGGAAAGGAGAGCGTGCGTAGGGCGACGGCTGGAAGGGAAGCTTGGGCGGGTGCCGTGGATCCATGACCGCCGAGTTTTTAGCTCGAAAATTCCGTTGGCGGATGACGAGGGACCCCCGGAAAATCAAGCAACCACCAGCGCCAAAGGAGGCGCGCTAAAGGCAAGTCGTTGGTGGAGCTTCCAAAAACAAACCCCCGCCGCATCCAACTTTTCGCACGAGAGGCTGAATCAGTGAAGTCTCAAGTCGCTGTCGCTGTCGCTGTCGAGGCCGAGCAGAAGCAGAGGGCTCATCGGCCTGGTCGTCGCTCGAGGAACCGTCAACGCTCCGGAACAGGCCGAGAGAAGCCGTCAATACAACCTCAGACCGGCTCGCATTAGGGAACTCAAAACACCACCGGTATCGCGCGCGTGAGCGTATTCGCTGAGCTCCTGCGCTTCTCCGCCACAAAACCTAATAACCCGCCGTGCAGCGATTGACGGAGACGACGCAAGGCACCACCCGTCGAGGAAAGGCCCGGCGGCCCAGTGGCTGGTCGTCAACTGCAGCAGCGCCGCAGCTTCGAAACAGGTGTGGCTGGACGGCGGCAGCGGGACGAGCGTGCCGCGGGCGACAAATAATAATAGACGAGCGTGCGACGGACGAGTCGATGACGGTGATGTTCCAGGTACGACAAGAACCGGGAGATTCGCGATTGTGTCGGAGAGGAGGTTGCAGGAGGACACTGCTTTTCCGCACGCAACAGTGAAAACACCAGCCTGGACCACGACCCATTTCGGGATCCCTCTCGCTGCGTCTGGGGCGTGACCTCGACAATGCGTGCCGACGGCCCAACTCGTGATGGGCATGGGCGCAAAGCTGGAAACTCCCAGGGACCATCTCTGGCCCGGGAACAAAGACAGGGATGGCCATGGATCGGGGGCCGTGGCCACGCAGCGCGAGGGGCCGCTAGTCGCACTGAGACATGGATGGGACAGACAGATTTCACCTCCAAAATCCCGTCCATCGCACACCAACAAGTGAGGACCTTGCTTGATGCTGGATGCCTGATTGACCTGCCGGCCGCCGATATGGCGATAAGACGGCAGGAGAGCGGACACGTACAGGATGCTTTAGATGAGAGGAGTCATGCTACTCTGCTCATCTCCGTTCCGTCGGCAAAAGCAATATGCAAGGGAGCCGTTCGGTAATTCCCTTCTAATAAGTAGTAATGAGCTATCGAGACAAGTCTAACACAGCAACGTCGGTGCCTCGCCTTGTCCGATGCAGCAGCATCACCCCAACACAACAGGGCTCTGCTCCGTACTTGAGAGTGAGACAAATTCTGCTCGAGGGCACGCACAACGGCCGGGTGCGCATGCCACCCTACCAGCCATGAAGCAACGCAGTGAGGTGGTCGGTCATCAGTCTCCATGCGTCGGGGACTTTGCTCCAAGTATAATGCACATGCACCATCTGTTGATGTCATACAAGCTTACCTCCAGTCAACAGCTTCTCACGCACACCAGCCCTTCTCGCAACGGGCAGAAACGAACCATCATGTGCCCCCTCGTCGGCTCGTGCTGTCCCCTCGATCTGTGCGTCCCGCCCAGTACCAGCTCTGCAGCTCTTGTCGCGGTAATCGGTTCGTTTATGCGCAAGGTACAACGTATGTGCGCATGTACGTACAACGTGCAATTCAACTGGTGCAACGCACCTTGTGCACGGATGATCCGGGCTGAGTGGCATGGGATCCTTTTCTCCAGGGCGGCGTAGTCGTTGCTTTGAATAACTTGACGAGGGACAAGGTGTGTTGCGGTCACTTAGTAACCCATACGCGCCCATCTCGGATTCACATGTTTGGCTCGCCAGGAGCGCAACCCCAAATGCAAACAAGGCTCCGAATCCATCCGTGGTTGTTTTCCATCCCTCTGGTTCGGTGACAAGCGGAGTTGGGCGACCTTTGGAGCTTCCCTTTCACCGCCCGGGGTCTGTCTCTTCTGCCGGCAGTCGGTAGCATCACCTATGGCCGTCGTTCCCTCAATCCCCCGTGTTATCGTCATGGGCGCTCCGCTTTGCCCTGGCGGTGAGACCACGATCCAGCGTCTGCATAGAGCTCCACAGGCGAGCAAACACCCCTGCGGACATCAGCGTCGACTCAGGCACTTGCTCGTTCGTCCGTCGTTGCAGGTGTGCTTCGTATAATCCGGGAAACGGGCGATGCGAGCGGTTGCGCCACATGATGCCATGTGTCGCTCTGTTGTGGTCGACAGCGAGCCACGATGAAGCTCATCAAACGGTCGATCGATCATGGCCACTCAAGGCGAACTGGCAGCTGAACAAATTGGAGCTTTGCTGTTTGCTGCGTGTGGAGCATGATGATCCCTGCCATGTTCCTGGCGTTCAAGTTGGGGCGGGTCTGAGACAAGATCGGCCCAAAAAAAGATGCCCATTTGGTGCCTGGAAATTGTGGCATCGTTCCAGGCTTCCAGCTCAGGAGGAAAGCGCACCCGCCACCTGGCGAAAAACGGTCCACGGAAGGCGGGAGGCAGAACGGGCGCAGGAACGTCCCGTCAACCAACCAACCAGGCAGCTGCCAACCAACCTCCTGCCCCGTATTTTCTGCAAGCGCTTTACTTCAGCGTGAGCAAAGCCTCCTTAGATTACCCTGGAGAGTGCAATTTTTGAGGGGTGTATAAGATGCAAATATCCTCACAATCCTGCCTCATGTGCCTTAGAGGGGTATCGACTTCAGTAGTGTAGGCAGAGGCTTTGCTTCATGTCATGTTGTGGCCCTTGATCTGAGACAAACTGGGTGCTACCGCAACCCTCGAAGTCCGTAACTGCCGGAGCAAGTGAATCACTAAAGATCGTTTGCGGAAGGAGCCTGTAGTTGCCAACGCCTGCTAATTCATATCCTTCATTTTCTCTACGAGAGAAAAACATCAATCATTTCCAACTTGTTCAATTGCCAACTCAGTAACAGATTCCATTCCACGCGGTGATGGCTTCACGACCACTTGCCGACTATGTCGAGACCATTTACTTCCGCGGACAAGACGTATCAAACGCTTCGAATCGACCATTCAAAGGTGGCATTTCGAAAAACACTCCCCTTCTCCTCCGTCGTGGAGTAAACCGCATCCTCCTATTTCCAGGCTCCTTTAATCCACCCCATCAAGGACATCTACAGCTTCTGCGTCATGCTTTCGAGAATGCGACAGACGACCTTGGCATCGTGGCTGCCATCATAATAATGACGGATGACGACAGACTGCGAGCCAAGCTCAGCAGAGAAGAGAACGCCATCACCTTTTCGAAAGAGCAACGAGCCGAACTCTGGCGCTTCACCATCGACACGCTGAATTGGGCCTGGGTGTACGATGGATCCGAGGCCAGTTGGGAAACGATGCGCCCCCAGCTGATCAGCAACGCGAAGAAAGACGGCATAGATCTCAAGTTTATTCTTCTTGGAGGGCCGGATAGCGTCGGCGCTGAAAGAAGAATTGATCCTCGACGCTGGCAGTGTGCGGATCTGATCACCAGCGACATCTCTCGCCCTGTCGACTTTCGCTACCCAAACTCCCTGCGCCAGTTGTCTGGCTACTCCATGTGGGAGAAACCAGAAGTTGACAACCGGATCCTTGAGGGGCGGATCAAGACGAGGTTACAGGGAAGTCCAGACGCAGGTGCGTGAGAGCAACACCCGCGACCTTCTGAGCCACGCTGATGATCCTCGAAGCCATTTCAGATGCCGCTTGCTCAGCCTTGGCTAGAATGGAATCTAGCTGGGTCTGCCGTAGGCTTCGGAAACCCAAAGGAATGATCAGATTTGTTCCATGCGATACGGCCACTCGCACCTCCCCTCCACCCAGCTCGACAAAGATTCGACAACTCATCTTAACGGTGCCAACAGCCGAATCAAGGTCCCAGCTAGCCACCATGTCACTTAGCCCAAGCCTTCTGCTCGAATACGTCCATTATCTTCCCATATTGCCGCAAGTTTGCGCCGAAGCCGACAAAGAAGCAAAGCAGGTGCTCGAAGAGATTCAGTGGTAGGCATCCGAAGTACGAATGTCTTTACTATCCTTGACAACCTAGAACTCTTACTGAACTAACACTCAAAACCAAAGCCATAGCCTTCCACAATATACATCTCCTACTCGACATCTGAAACGCATCACCCGTGGGAACCGCCTACCCATTACGGGCGCCTGGCTTCTCATGGAACTAATGGCATCGCTCCCGGTGTCGTGGTATATTGTCTTTCCTGCTTAGTTCCATGCCACATTCATCGCATTGCCCCTTTGGACATGGAACTTGGTTGTCGACGGCCCATTGTTCGTGATGAGCCCAGTGGTGCCTGTCAAGGTTCTTCTTTGATGAATTCCGGGCTCCCTTTTCGTGGCACCCAACAACGGCCTCACATACGTACGGTCTGGTGTGTTTTTTCTCGTGTTTACTGTCTCCCATTAGCGCGAAAGAAATATGTAGATTGACTCTACGCACTTGAAATCACTTTGGCGTCTGAACCTTTTCCTACAGACGTGACATTGGAGCTGGGTTTCTGTTTCATAGTGAGCGTGCTGCGACGAGGGATTTGAAAGGCGAATGTACTTTTCTTGTCCCGCCCATTACCATCAATAACTCCTGCATCGACACGAACTTGTGATGCAGAGGGTTGAGAGTTTGGGGCAACACCGGAAGCACCAGAATGACTCGTCGACTACGCCGACGAACTGGGACCGGCAACGGAGAAGTGAGAGGGGTCGGCGTTGTAGGAGCTGTAAGCAACGGCCGGAGAGGAACCATGGGTTTCCAGAGGAGAGACTGGGAAGTCCGGATGGAATGAATGTTGAGCAGTGAACGAATATTGGTGACCATACGAGGCGATGGGGTGCGGAAACGAGGGTTCAGACTGATGGAAGACGGATGACTGCTGAGGCATCAAGGCATCCCATCGAGGGTCTCCTACCGTCTGCAGAGCTTCTGTAGAATGTCAGAGATGGATGTATGCATGTCATATCGCCATGGGAGTACGCACGATGGGAAAGCCACGCAGCGTTTCCCTGCTCGCTCCAGTCGACGTCGTCCACCTGCATATCCTCTCAACACGGCGACCGTATTTGGTTTTGTCTGCAATGTAGATTAGTTCAACTCTCTCGATATGTTGTAATGTGAAGCTGCATACAGAGAAGGGAACTTGGCACGATTCAATGGACAGACGGTGGCTGGACTTTGGTCCTCCGACCTGAGGTCTGGAAATATATGCAGCGAAAGAAAAAAAAAAAAAAAAATCTTGGCCGACTCGGCCTTGTATTTATATTGCTTGAAGAATCGTCTGCCACTTTGCGCGGTACCTGACGTACTCAACCGTCTCATAATCTCACCGAGCCCCGATGGACGGCCCCAATGCAAGAAGACAAGCCTGGAGAGCCTTACGACTCAACCTGGCGCCCAAAAGCCAATTGCCTTTTTTCTTCTTCTTCCCGCTGCGGCCCCGGCTCATGCATGCCAACATCTGGGGGTGTGGTGGGCCGAGGCGACGGCCCATTTGGCAAGGCAGAGTCGAGTCCGGTTGGGCGTGATTGGCGTCGGGGGGAGGGATTAGGTACATGATGCAGGCGTGGCACACGAGAGGGCCCCCCCCAATCTCGGCCTTGGGCTGCGACGCAGTGATGATGTGGCGCCGTGGTCGTCCTCCTTTCTATCGCGTTCGAATGTCTTCGCGGGGCGTTTTGCCGGAGAGAGAGCCTCATCGGAGGGTTGAGAGAGAGCCTCGTCGGAGGGTTGAAAGAGGATGTCGTGAAGAGTCATGGATGGGTACGGGTGAGTCGATGGATAAGTAGGGATGGGAACTTGGTCTTGGAATGGAAACATTGAAGAAGAGTCCCCGTGACGAACACACTCCTCGAATCAATTGCGCCCACTCCTCGTGTCATGTCACCATGTTCTTCAAGTCGGAGCCAGGTCAGATGCCATCTCAACCAAGACTGAATGCCCCCCTCCAACCAAACCAAACAGAGACGATCGCGCTGCGATCCGAAGACATCAACAAGTTCTACGAGCCCCTCGTGCTCCTCAAAGTCCTCAACAAGGCCACGCAAGCCGCCGCGGAAACCACCGTCGACGCCTCCATCGACGTGGCCGACCGCGCCGACGTCTTCAAGGCCTTCGTCTACAAGCTCGGCCACGTCTGCGACAGCGAAAAGGGCGGCGCCACCGTCACGGCCTTTGCCGTCCTGCGGGACCGCGACGGCCGCGCCCACTACCGCTTCGCCTCCAACCAGCGCTCCCGCGAGAAGCTGGACGAGACCAAGGCGTACGTCCAGGGCTTGCTGGGCCAGGTTCGCCGTTTGCGCGGCGGCGTCGAGGCTCGTCTGAGGGAGCTGGTGACGAAGGTCTTGGTGTTTAATCGGCGGCGGGTGGCCTTTTATGTCAAGCAGATGGCGGTTCGTGCGAGGAAGTGTGTCGAGTTTCAGCACAAGGGGAATATCCATCTTGACTGTGAGTACAGCACATGGCATGAGCGTAGGCACCTTGTTAAAAAGAAGAATTTCGCCGCTGCATAGGCCAGAACCTCAGTCATACCCTTCAGGAGCTCATCCGACACGCCGAGTTTCTCGCCCAAAACCCTTCGGACAACGAGTGTAAGCTCCTAAGAAGGTCGGCAGCGCCTCGTGATATGTGCTAAGGCATGCCCAGTTACCGAAAGCTGCGTCCTCCTCATCAACTACCTCACCGTCATCAAGCGCTCCAGCGTCGGCTCGACGATGCTCGAACTCGCCCAGAGGGGCCGCTCCGTGCTCGCCATGCCGAGCTCCGCGTGCTGGTCGGAGCTGCAGCACTACGCGGCGCGCATCCTGGCCTACAGGCACTCGGTCCTCTTCATGCTCTACGCCGGCGAGCTGTGGCCGGCCCTGTTCGAGCGGTTCCGCGTCTCGTACCACGAGTCCAGCCGGAGGCTCAAGAAGCCGTGCCCCAAGAAGAGCCAAACCGCCGAGGCCATTGTGCACCGCATGACGGACGACGCGCAGCTGCGGCAGACGTTCCGCGCCTTCGTGCGCGACCTGCAGCGGTTCCAGCTCGACGACTCGATCCGGGAGGAGTGCCGGCGCAAGACGTTCCGCCCCATCGTTCACGCCGAGGTGCTGCTGCTCGACGAGCTGGACAAGCAGGGCCTGCTCAAGCCGGACCGCTTCTTCCACGGCTGCGTGTACATTGGCAGCAGCAAGCCGACGTGCCGCCTGTGCGACCACTACTTTGCCGCGCACCGCGCCGACGTCGGCCGCCGCGCGAGCCACGGCAACGTCTACCTCAACTGGCGCTTCCCCGACGTGCTCCGGAGCCAGGGGAAAAGGGGCGAGAAGCGGCGGCGGGTCATGGTGGACAGGGTGCTGAGCCGGGTGCGGCACGACGCCTTCGAGGTGGTGAGGAGGAAGACGCCGTCGGGGTACAGGGCGGAAGACTCCATTACCGCCACGGCCACCATTCCTACTGCCATGGTGACGTGTAGAGTTCGGACTGAGGTGGAGGAGGATTATGTCGACGAGTTGGCCTCGGTGCTTGCGCAGGTAGGGGGTGGATAGGACTTGGTGGTGAGGTACATGTATACCTGAGTATATACTTAATATCTCAACTTGAGTTGACTTTAAGGGACGGGACCAATAACATGCATCTCATATGCCAGGTTAACCGCGCTCGGCTTGTGAGCCGCCTGTCGCCTTCTGCAATATTGCCGTAATAAGCTCTCAGTCAATCCAGATAAGAATAGGTTAAGGAGGGGTGATAGCATCTCGAGATGGGCTATCCGTAACTAGACCTTTTCCATACTACTAGGTACTAAGGCAGCTAACAATGTGTGATGGACTGACTGGACTGAAAGACGAGTTGACATTGAACTGGAGGATAGAGACCAACGAGATGACCAGTTAATAGAACCGCCTTAACCAAAATCAAATTCCCTCACACCTCTTGTGACACAATTGCCCCCAACTCGTCGCAATACCTCCACGTAGCTGGCTGTCTTTCGAAGCAGACGATCCCGGTCCTTTACAGTCACTGCCCCTCGAGGCCCCCCTAAAGGTTCTTTGCCTTCAAGGCATTGAGCCCGAACCTCCTGTCGGAGCCGGCTTCCCTGATTTTCCTCGTCTTCCGAGACTCCCTTCAACGCCCGTCTCTTTGAAGTTCCTGTTCCAACCTCAGAGGACACACTTAAGCAGCAAGACGTAAATAAACCAGGTGTACCAATACCAACATAATGCCAGCGAGGCATCATGCAACAACCAAATCAATCCCTCCCAGATCCGCGTCTTGCAAGCATTTCAGACATGCATTTTGCGGAAGCAATAGTGTTTTCTTCCCCTTCTGGATACTCACCGCCATAGCTGCCATACGCCCTTGCCAATTTTCCGAAGCCCGTACTATGCCCTTGCCCAGGGGAAAGTCGAAGAACTCGTCCCAGCAGTCAATGGATGCCAGGCTCGTGAGCTTCGCCAACGCGGCTGACCCATCTGCCGCGGCGCAACCTTCTTGGCAATGCTTCGCCGCTTCGTGAGGGCAACGAGAAGGCTCAATGTGCAACCAAGCAGAGTCCCAACAGCCAGTGATGTCCAAGTCTCCCAGGAATTTGCCGCCGTCATTGAGCGAGATGACGGACTCCAGGAGAACCACTTGGGTGTCTCTCAATCCCCTTACCCCAACATCAACTGGCATCTCAAAGTCGGTAAGGTTCAGGTGAAGCGAGGTTGTGGCAAAGCAGTCCTTGAAAGAACCATCAAACCGTGCGTGATTTACCATGTGCCACGATGACAGGTCAGATCCGCCGAGCCTGGGTGTTGGCGCCGCCACAAGGAAGCCCATTTCTGGTCGACCCAAGTTGCCCAGGACTCGGGCGATGCGCGTCCTTGCTTGCGTTTGCGTCGGGTCTCTGGTGAGGGACGATGTGAGGTATATCGAGTCTCCTGAGGACATGGCGAAGGCGTCTTGAAGGAACCGTGGGTCTATATCGAACTCGCCAGACTCGAACATGGCGATGCACGCAAACGAGACGGCAAGCTGAGCTTTGGATTCGCCATGGAAGACATCCGAGGTGTTATCCGGGGCATGAAAGCGAAGGCGCTGCGCATAGGTCGTCTCTGCACTGGTTGATGATGACGACGATACCACCTCTACACGTATCCATGAGGGCCAGCGGATATCTTGGAAGGATATCGACAGGGCCTCCATGCTAACTGTCGCGCCGACCAGGTCTTGGTAGACCTTCTCTGCGAAAGACATGGCTGAAAGGTGCCTGACGGCGGTTCGTTCGCCCAGCTCAGTAAGGTACTTTAGTATTTGCTCGGTCTCTATGACTGGGTCATTGATGACCAGGGCAAATGTGCCGCAGCGGTTGTCGTCAGGTTTCGGCAAAGGGGATTTCGAATGCAGAGGCTTTTGAAAGATGGCGGCTCTGTTTTCGATGCCAAGAAGGAACTGGAAGGCCTCAAATCCGTGCGACGGTGTTCTCACCAGCTCGAAACTGTCCCTGCCATGGTTCTGCACGTCTTGTGGGAGGACAAAGCAACAGTCTTCCCCCCGCTTCTCCAACTGGCGCTTCCGCCTGCTGTTGTGCCAGCCAGCACAACGGTCAAGTTCGCGGAAACACTCCTGAGACATCATCGAGTCATGAGCATCAAAGACGTCCCCCCCGCTGTCTGACTGGTGAAGCGTTGGGGCTTGCGTGAGGTTGTATAAACCGACACAGTCAACACAGGTGCATGTGTTGGAGCACTCGCCGCAGCAAGCAAGAGGAAAGGCTGCTCTGTAGTTGAGACAGTGCCGGCTATCGCGATGGCAAAACTCGGTGCAATGAGAGTCGCTTAGGGCGCATATACAGCTGCCGTCTCCTGATGTGGCGCAGGTGCATGAGTCTCCCTCGCAGGCGACCTGGGGTCTGCCAGACTCTTTATCGGCCAACAGGGTGATCCAACGGCGATGGATGTGTTTGACGGTAGTCTTGCCGTCCGATGTCCGTTTCCGTGATTTTTGGACGATGGGAAAAGCTGATGCGTATTCATATGTCCACTCTTCCTCGCCTGGTACGGCTGGCGCCTTGAGCACTCTATATCGGATGATAACATCTTCTGGGTTGAGCTTGAGAAAGTTGGCAATCTTGCGCAAAAGCCGAATCTTCTTCTCGGGTGCTTTGAGATGCTCATCATCCTCTCGCGAGAGCATCAAGAGATTGGGAATGTCCCAAAGCCCGAAAAAAGGTGATACGCCCGGACCGTCTCCGTACAGAAAGCCGCGACCTCTCCTGATTCCGCGTCCAAGAAGCTTATCGTTCTGTTGCTTGTCTACGCCACTCGCCTCAAGGTATCGTGACGAGGCGCTGGCAAGCATCTTCAGCCAGAGGGGTGAGCCATCCCCAGCCCGCTTCGCGAGAAGACGGATGGATTCACACGCTTCATCGGGTCGATATCCGTCTTGGACCCAAGGCCCAATCACGCCCCCAAGAACAGCAATGCAAAACTCCCCCATTGTCACTCTATTCGTGTCCAGGGCGCATTGGCGCACCGTGGTGACGGGGGCCGAATAGAAGCGCATTCGGGAGAGTGGCAGAGACCAAAACACACCATTCCGATTCGACGAGGTGCAATCAGCAGAAATGGTTACCACCGAGCCTCCCATCAAGGGGTCGTGCTGGTGAACACTCGTAATCTCCTTGAGCAAGATCTCCATATCCGGGTAAAGGTGCCAGGAAGACATGGCGAGCAGGACGCCCCCCCAGGTGACTCGTTGGGAAACTCCCTGAACCAGCAGCTCCATTTCGCGCATTGCCGAGATCCACGTATCCACGACGCTCAGGTACGAGTCGTGATTGGTGTTGACCGGAAGGTGAAGATTGTTGATGATCAGGTTGAGCTGAATGTGTTGGCTTCTCCTGTTGCTGTCGGCAGTGTGAAGCCAGGACCTGGCGCTGGCGTCCCAGGCGGCGAGCTGCTGCCGTGAGATGATCTGCTGCGACGCCATGAGCGCTGCGGCCTCGACCGTCGACGATGCCGTCAGGGTGGCCATGATCTCTTCCTTTCTCCGGTCGACAATCTCGACCCAGAGGGACGTCGCTTCGTGAGCCTTCCAGATCCTTGCGAGCAGGCATGCGAGCAGATGGGCAGCCAAGCCACCGTTGCCTGATGTGGCTCCAGCCCAGATGTTCAGCCCGTCGAGCCCGGTCTGGGCCGCGAATATGCCAGCTTCGGGCATCTGGCTTCCTTTGTCGATGGTCTCGCAGATCTCCGAGACTCTTGTCCCGTACTTAGAGATGAGGTGCGGGATCGGGGGGAGCTTAGCTTCGAAAAGAGCCCCGAGCTGTCGAGCCGTGATGTGGTGCTGGCCGCCCTCGGCATCTTTGATCCGTCGTGGTGAGAGGGCGGTACGAAGGCCATTGAATTCTATCGGAGCTTCCACCTTGAGTAATGAGAAGTCGAGGTTGAATGCGGCTGCGGCTACCGTAAGCTCGTTGGGGAGGGTGACGGCAGAGGCAGTGATTTTTCCGATCGAAGCCATTTCGACTGCCACAACAAGCCGGCCTAATATGATGCCTTGTAAGCATGTAGAGCGTGGGGGTTTCTTGAACGGCGGTGCGTAGTTAGGAGAGCAAATGGTCCTAACATGTAGGTATTTGTACGTCCTTAATTTATGGGCGCTTCCAGAGACCTTGGGGGCGCAGCAAGGCTGACTGCATCTGCGGTCGCATCGTTAATTACGGATATCGAGGCTGAGTCTTGAGTGCGACCAGCTGAAAAGTCGTCGGGTGTTGCCGTGTTAGTTAATTCCGGGGAGTTAGGCGACAGATTGGGCGTTGGTCGAGCGTATGCAATGCGTGATGCTCTGAAGATGCACCTCTCTCAATGGTGAACAGGTTGAAAGTGAGGCGAAGCCCCTGCCCCTAACGCGATCTTTATACGGATATAGTGCGAGAAGCTGTGCTAGAGGGATTCGAGCTGTTCGACGTAGGAGAGCCCGACGAGCGACGGGGCAAATCCCGTAGATGCTGCGTAAATGTCAGTTTCGACTCGTCCATGAAATATTGGCCCTGGTCGTACGCCGAGAGCCCTCCGCTCATCTCGCAGCATTCACAGGCTTCGACCCTGTTGAGCTGGTCCAATGCGTCTCGGCGAGCATTGGAAGAGGCACAAGTACCGCCTTCGGTGACACTCTCCGAGAACTGCTCATATACCTTGCCCAGGTTGCAAGAGCACGCATCCTTGGCATCATCGGGAACCAGGAAGTAAGGGAGCGGAAGCTTGGCCGAGTCGCACGCGCCGAGGAACTGGATCACGTATTTCTGGTACTCGCACTCGTAGACGCGGTTCCAGCAACTGGCGGCGTAGCAGTTGATGTTTTCGGTGTAGTAGACGCACCCGCAGGCCATGGTTTCGACGGCACTTCCTCGGGCGCCGTCCAAGCATTTCTGGCTTGTGGAAGCTGCCTTGTCCAGACATGTCTGAAGGCCAGAGCGTCGGCACAAGCGGTGGTGGTCGGGGCCGCTATCATCACCAAGACGGAAATAACGGCTTCATCTCAGATTTGGTGTACGATCCGATGAAGGTGGAGTAGCAGGATGAGACTACTTGCTCTGATACGAGTATTTCCTGTGTAACAGAGCAAATGAAGGATCAAGGCACAGTCAAGGCCATGGCGAGTGCGGAGGTTGCGGGTGACTCCATTGCGGAATTGGTGATGGACGGAATTTTATTGTTTCTCTGCAAGTTTGGTTGACAACCTGCAGTCGTGAAGAAGTGGAAGATCTAAAGATGATCATGATGGTAGTCTGAGGAATTGGAAGTCTCGGAGCGGAAAGTCTCCACCCCACGTGACGGAAGCCCGTGATTGGGTTGGCTGCTTCGTCACCTTGAATCCTCCAGATCGTCTTCATCGCAACTGAAGCAACATCTCATGCTTCCATCGTCATCGAAACCCTGCGAGAAATGCTCGACAACGAGCAATCATCACCCCATCGCGTGCGGGGTTTGAGTCCGGAAGGTGACCTGCCCGCCTCCAAGAATGCCACCCCGCGGTCGTACACGTTTCTTAAGCTGTCCGTCCCCCTCGTCATCGTTCTCGCCGTCTTTCTTCTCGGTCCTCACATCGACTTGGGTCTCGGCTTCTCAAGTATGAAGGTTTCCGACGCTCTCAAGACGTGCGCGCCTCTGGCCGCCCTCAACATCACCTACTATAGGAATGAATCTCTTGCGCCCTCCCCGCTACCCGCGTCTCATGCTGCATCGGATGGAGAGCAGATTATCCAGCTATTCCAGAACCTTGGTCGCTCTACCGTCTGGAAGAGCATCGCCAACATCTCTTTCCAGGGGGACACGTTTGAGCCCGAAGGCATGGTGCGTCTGGGAGATGACCGTTACGTCGTCAGCTGTGGGGAGTATACCAAGCACACGCAAAAATATGGCAAGGTTGTCAACGGCACAGATCGGACAGCTGGCGAGGGCTTCGCTCACTTGATGGTCTACAATGGCAAGGGCGAGCGCATCGCCGACGCAAGCATCACCCAAGAAGGCGAGAGCGAGTACCACAACGGAGGCATCGACTTTGACGGCGAGTTCATCTGGGGCACCATCGGCCAGTACCGCCCCAACAGCACCGCCTACGTCTATCGAACTGCCCCGTCGAGCCTGAGCCCGGAGGTGGTCCTTCGTTACAACGACCACCTGGGAGGCATCGTCCACGATACCGAACAGGGCACCATCACGAGCCTCAATTGGGGCGCCCGAGACGCGTCGACGTGGGACTTTAAGCATGCCAAGACAGGCTGCGGCGCAACCCCCAAGCCGGCGGGCGTTGTACGTAACCCAAGCTACTTTGTGGACTATCAAGACTGCAAGTGGCTGGGACGCAGCGACTTCTACGACGGGAGGAGCGTGATGCTCTGCTCGGGCGTGGCCACCATGGGCAGCTACAACCTCGGCGGCGTGGCCCTTGTCGATGTCGAGACCATGGTTCCGTTGGCCGAGGTGCCGATTGCCCTCGAGAGCGCTCTGGGCGTGAGGCTTACGCAGAACCCCGTCGACGTGAGCGTTGCGGACGGCAGGCTGCGGTTTTACTGGATGCCTGATCAGCACAACAGCACCTTGTACATTTACGAGGCCCAGGCAGCCTAGTGAGATCCAAGATGGCCTGCGCTTTGGCTCCTCACAACGGCGGTTGCCTGTCGTTCAGTTGGTTCATGACGACCGCCGCGAGACTACGACCCACTTGGCCAGGGACCATCTCAGGCAGCTTCATTTCAGCTCGACGTGTGTTGATGTTATTAAGAAGCTTCATCCCGCCGAATTGCATTGCGCCAGCCACACCCAGTGCCGCTCACTTCACCCACACTCAACACCATGGACTCGATGTCGTCCCACTCAGACTTCAACTCACTCCCACCCGAGATCCGCGATCTCATCTGGGAATTTACCCTCCCCGACTGCCGGGTCTTTCACGTCCGGGGCTTCTCCCGACAACGACCCGCCGTAGATGGCTCGGCCAAGCACATGTTCATCACTTTTCACATTCAGCATCATCCTCCAACGACGCTGAGGGTGTGCACAGAGGCTCGCACCGTTGCCCTCCGTAAAGGCTTCTTCCTCTCACCCCACGACAACTTCCCCGGCCTGTGGTTCAACCCGGAAAAGGACGTGCTGTACCTCGACCGCAATCAGCGCACGAGGTTCCACGTCAAGCCTGGGGAACCGCGCATGTCGATTCCAGGATGGGATCGTGTGCTCAACGTCGGTCTCGAGTGGAGGGCTTTCTTTCGAGACATCCCACGTCCCTCGCAAGAAGAAACCATGGCCAGCTACTGGAGGGCCGCCATCGAGCCACTCTACGCCTACATGCCGCGCATGCGGACCCTCAACTACATTCTCCCTCAACTTCGATACAAGGGAGGGATAAGCTGGGGACGCGAACCGTATGGCGCGCAAGACCACGAGGCCCAGCTTGTGCCGCTCCCGGAAGACACGTCCATTCCGTGGGAGACGACTCGAAACTTGGGCAACGGCGTGTTTGGGCCGCGTCCGCAGTTGATGGGGGCAATCCAAGCCACGAGACAACCTGCCGCCATGATGGTCACATGGGGCGAGGTGAAGAGGGATATCGAGAAGGGCTTCGAGGAGGATGAGAACGAGGGCGATGGTGAAAGCGCACCTCAAAGGCCGAGTTTCGATGCGCCTCGGATCAACGGGTGGTGGATGACGAGGGACGGGCTTACGATTGAGCATGAGAATCCCCGACAGATGGCGGCGCTTCGATCGACGTACACTTTGTAGGTTGCTATGTTTATTGCGACAAGGTGTTGGAGAATCAGGCATTCAATTCTGTGAGCTACACATAACTTACTGGCAACCAATACCTATTGCAACGCAACACTTCAACTCCAAACACTCCGCGCTCCGAATTCATCAACACACCACGCTCCCGTGCTACCCACCTTCAGCTCCAAGAAACATGCCAACCCCATGGATCCTCCAAATAAAATCCATGGCTTAAAACGTGATGTGGACAACCTCAATGTTGTTGCCCAGCGGATCGAGCACAAAGGCGCCGTAGTAGCCGGGCATGTACTCCTTGCGAATGCCGGGCTTGCCGTTGTCCGTGGCGCCAGCCTTGCTGTTGGGGGGGTCAATATATGTAATACCAACCAAGTTTTGAAAGGATAGATAGACACTCACATGGCATCCTCATACCACGCCTTCACGTGCTCCCGATCCTTCCCGCCAAAGGCAACGTGGACGGGGGCGACGCGCCTGGCCAGCTCGCCGTCGTACTTTTCCAGGCCGTCCTCCTGGCGACCGCCGCCGAGCCAAAAGTCGGGGCCCTTGCCCTCGACGCCGAAGCCGCAGTACTGGTGAGGGCTCTCGCCCTCGACGACGAGCTTGTAGCCCAGCGGGGCGAGGACGGCGACGTAGAAGTCGCGCATCTCGGCGTAGTGCTTGCCGACGGGGAGGCTGACGTGGTGGAAGGGCATGTTTGGCGGTTTGGTGAGATTGGTTTGGATTGGTATTGGTATTGGTATTGTGAGACTGATGAGATTGAGATAGTAGTTGCAAGTGAAGAATGGAATCAGCCACGGCCTTTATACACACGGCGTCCTCAGCAGCCCTTCCCCTCATTCCAAACCCGTCATGCATAACAGTAAGGCTGCCCCCCCCCTCCATTCACGCCGCTACACGGGCTCAACCGCCCATCTGGAGGTGTCCGAAAAGTCCGCGCCGCCCACACCGCACACGGTGGAAGTATCACCGTGCATGGCGTGTTAAAGCCCATCACCCGTGCATTTGCCCGCGCCGAAAAGAAACGCTTCCCCCGGCCGGACAAACTGTGCGGAGAAAAGTCCGATGAATCTGTCCGCGAAATGCACGTGAGCTGGCGCCCGTCTCGCGGGAAGGGGGGGAAACGCGGTGAGTGAGTCACTTTGGACGCGTTTGCTGGGGAGATGGGCAAGGGATCATCCTTGGGCGGACGCCACGGCTCGAAGGAGAAAGGCGCTGCTGGGGTTGGAGGGTGTCTCAGAGCCAGGGGCATTTCGTTGCTCACAAATCAATCATGTCCTCCCGATGAAGCGGAATGAATGCGTCTGTCTGACAAGGCCAGAAAAATAAGGTCGAGCCGCGAGTTGAGACATGACTTGGATAATACGAAAACTAATCAGCCAACTCACCGTGAACTGAAAACGATATTCTCGGCTCCTCGCTTGGTCAGCATTCTAAATGTCGACTGTCAATAGCCCACCAAAAAAAAAGAAAAATTCGCCGCCCAGGACTGGCGTCTTGGTCTAAATTCTCGTCTCAGATCTTGGGCCGCTCGTCTGGCTAGTCTTGCGAAAAGGAATAAGCATCTATTATCCGTACCTTGGTAGCGAATGAGACATGGGATGCACCAACACATCGTGGAACGGATAGACGCCATCCGACGTCGTCTAAAAAGACGCTCTGCATGGGGCCTGCACTCTGCATCATCGTGACGGTAGGTATGCTGCAACGCACCAAACAAACCTCCAGCCCATTCCCCCATTACTACCCCCCTCGGAGCCGACGAGAATGGTCATCACCTCTCATATCCTCTGAAAATTTAAAACATGGCTCCCTGGATGTGCCGCTTTCCCGAACCCCTCCCACCAAAAGGCTCGTTCGTACATGCAGTGTCACCGTTGCCCATGATATCGCCCATTTCCAGAAATAGTCCTTTTTTAAAAGAGAAGACCATGGAAGACATGGTTAGCAAGCAGGTAACCTCGATTCCCATCCGCTCGCGTGGCAGTCCCACGACCAATCCCGCCTTTGATGTTGGAGTGGCAGTGCTGACGAGATCATCATCCTCCCCCTCCTTCTCCCACCTCGCCAATCGCTACATGCCCCCTCAACGACTTGTCAACTCTTTCCTGCTTTGCTCCCGGTCCAAAGTCGGACACACCTCTTCCCCCATGGCCTTTTCTCCCGCCGGCGTAGGGCTAAGAGCCTCACACCTGTCCGACCTGGAGCCCTCCCCCCCCCTCCCACGCTCCGATACGACGTTGGACAAGTTTTTTGTTTCTCCAAGGGAGCATCCGACGTGCTGGGAAGCTACCCGACGCGCGCTGCTTCGTCGTCCACGGCCAATTGTCGTAGAAAGCCAGCCTTGCCATCTCCCCCCCTAGCCAGCCATATCGTGACGCCTTTCCATGTTTTACCCTATTCCCTCCTCGCTGGGCTGCGCTCACCTAAGTCCACCCGTCCCATCCCACGCAGCTCAAATAGAACCCCCCCCTCGGGCAAGTCCAGGCTGTGGGATGGACTGCGGTTGCAGAAGCGTTGCCTAGTGCTGACCACGGAGCCAGCAAACACTTCGGTTCTGGTGTTTGCCTCTCTGACCCCGCGCGCGACAAGCCGTCTTACACCGTTTCTCTCGTGAGAGCGGACGATCCGGTGCTCGTCCCAGAGGCGGCAGTGTATTAGGCCTAGGGTCTTCTCCTCCCCCCCTTGTCGAGAAGTGCATGATGCATGTCGGCTGCAAGCCGGTCGAACAAGCATGTTGCGTGAGGCGTCTTGGTGTCGGGTTGGTTGGGATGCAAAAAAGGAGATTTGTAGAGGGCAGAGACGCCGTCGAGAGTCCGGGGGGGATGAAGTATATAAGACATTCAGATTGCCGCCCCATTCCGTCCCATGCTTCTGCCCATGCCACTCAACAAGGTCGCCAGAGCCATTGACTCGGTGAATCTTCTCGTTTACCATCTTTTGCGTTGAGTTCACCATGCTCCCCTCACTGCGAGCTCTGCTCCTCACTTTTGCCCTGCTGGGGTCTGTGGTTGCCACCTCTCGCTGCGGCAACTACAGTCGTGGAGGCCATGGAGGCAAGGGGGGCAAAGGAGGCCACGGAGGCGAGAACCATTACCCAGGGAACACGCAAGAGTACGACTTCGCCATCACGTGGGAGGATCACGCGCCCGACGGCTACTCGAGGAAGATGCTGCTGGTCAACCACCAGTCCCCGGGACCTGAGATCAGGGTCGACCAGGACGAGTTTGTCGTCGTGACGGTGCACAACAAGTCGCCGTACAATGCCACCATTCACTTCCACGGCACGTGCCTACCCCCCCTATAGATGGATGCAAACGTGCTAAAACAAGCTCAGGCATCGAGATGCTCGGCACGCCCTGGTCCGACGGCGTGCCCGGGGTCACGCAGGACGCCATCCTCCCCGGCGGCAGCTTCCAGCACCGGTGGAAGGCGACGCAGTACGGCAGCTACTGGTACCACGCGCACTTCCGCGGGCAGATCGAGGACGGCTTGTACGGCGCCGTCGTCATCCGCCCGCGGGCCGGCGACCCGAAGCCGTTCCACCTCATCTCGGGCGGCGACGTGGCGGCCATGGAGGAGGCCGAGGCGGCCGTCGTGGCCCTGAGCATCGCCGACTTTGCCCACGTCACGTCGGCCGACAAGTGGGACATGACGGTCCGGGCCGGCTTCGAGGACTCGTGCTACGACTCCATCCTGTTCAACGGCAAGGGCAGCGTGCAGTGCCTCGCGGCGGATGAGGTGGCGGCGAGCCTGAGCGCGGACCAGAAGACGTACCTCGGCCTCGCGCCCGGGGCGTCCATGACGGACAAGGCGTGAGTGGCGGTGTGTTTTTGCTTCAGGGGAGGCCGTGAGCTAACCTCTGGCCAGATGTCTCCCCCCGTCGGTCATGATTGCGCTCGGGGGAGGACGCGGCAACCCAGACGCGCTCCTCCCGGGCGTCTTCTCGGGCTGCGAGCCGACCCAGGGCCAGACCGAAGTCGTCAGGCCGCACCGCGACGACGCCGCGTGGATGGCCGTGGACCTCATCGGCGCCGTCAACTTCGCCACGGGCGTCGTCTCCATCGACGAGCACGACATGTGGGTGTACGCCATGGACGGCGGCTACATCGAGCCGCAGAGGGTGCAGGCGCTGGTGTTCACCAACGGCGACCGCTACTCGGTGCTGGTGCGGCTGCGGGAGAGGGGGGCCTTCAAGATCCGCTTCAACTCGGTGGCGGCGCCGCAGATGCTCGTCGGCCACGCGGTGCTCTCGGTCGGGGGGTACAGTGCCGAGGAGGAGGAGGAGGAGGAGTCTTCTTCCCATGTTGGCATCGCTGGCACCCCCCTATCTCCCGACGTCGTCTTCTTCGACCAGAGCCGGGCCTTCCCCTACCCGCCCGACGCCCCCGCGCCCACGGCCGACGCGCTGTTCCTCCTCAACATGAAGATTGACGGCGCGTCGTACCTCTGGGCCCTCAACGACACGCGGCTGATGCCCGTCGACCTCGACGACGACGAGCCCGTGCTCTTCCGGCCGAACCCCTACGCCAGCGACAACGTCACCATTTCGACGCGGCACAACGACTGGGTCGACCTGGTGCTCTACGCCTCCGTCTTCCCGCAGCCGCCGCACCCCATCCACAAGCACGGCACCAAGATGTGGCTGATTGGGTCCGGCACGGGCTCCTTTGCGTGGTCCTCGGTCGACGAGGCCCTGAAGGAGGTCCCGGACCGGTTCAACCTGGTCAACCCCCCGCGGCGAGACGCCTTTGCCACTCTGCCGGCCGTCGACGACGTGTCGTGGGTCGTGGTGCGGTACCGCGCGAGCAACCCGGGCGCCTGGCTGCTGCACTGCCACATCAACAACCACATGATGGGCGGCATGATGATGGTGATTCAGGACGGCGTCGATAGCTGGCCGAGCATTCCGGAGAAGTACCAGCCGGGGAGACATGGCTTTGGGCCGAGTTGGTGATGTTCTTTGTGTCGTGTTGGAGTGTGTTTGCTGGCGTCTTCGTCCTCTTGTCCAAGTGCAACCAATTTATTCTTTGTATACTACCACCTGGTCTGATGACATATGATGCTAGACAAAATCCTAAAACACCCAAGTCACCACCCTCTTCACCTTGGCCTTCCACCCCGTCTCCTCCTCCACCTTGTCCTCGATCGTGTACGTGTCCGTCTCCAGGTCCATCTCGTCCAACCCCACCGTCCGCGTCTTCTTGAGCAGCTTCCACGCCACGTACATGAGCAGCATGACGGGCAGCTCAATGTAGAAGCTCACGAAGCTGACGGCGTCAAAGTCCGGGCTGAAGCAGCTCCAGCCCTGCACCAGCACGATGACGCTGTTGAGCAAGACGCAGAACCACGGGCCGAAGGGGTAGGTCCAGTTCTTGAAGGGCAGCAGGTGCGTCTTGCCCTGCAGGGCGAGGGCGGACCGGAAGCGGATCGAGGTGATGCCGATGGCGATCCAGCTGAGCTGGTTGGACACGCCGACGATGCTGGGGGGGTTAGTAAAGCTCGTGATGATCGAGGAGGACTCACTTCTGCAACCACGTCCACAGCTGGCCGGCGCCGATGAAGCTCGACCCGAAACACAGTCCCGCGACGGCGCTCGTGGCCAGCACCGCCACCCACGGCACCTGATGGCGGTTCAGCCTCCCAAAGGCGGCCGGGGCGTGGCCCTCGACGGCGAGCGTGTACAGCAGCCTCGCGCCGGCGAAGAGGGCGTGGTTGCCGGCCGAGAGCACGCTGGTCATGACGACGGCGTTGATGACGCTGCCGGCGGCGCGGGCGCCCGTCATCTCGAAGACGAGGGTGAAGGGCGACGTGCGCGTCTCCTTGGAGTCGAGGTCCGGGTAGTTGTAGGGGACGTTGAGGCCGATGAGGAGGACGGAGAGGAGGCTGGCGGTTAGTGGTTGCTGTGTGTGACGGAAGGGCATGGACGCACTAGAAGAGAATGATGCGCCAAAACACATTCTTGACCACCCGGGGCAGGTTCTTGGTCGGGTTCTTGGTCTCGCCGGCCGTGATGGCGATGGACTCTGTCCCGCCGTCTGGTCGATTCAGCACACACACACGCCCACTAGGAAGCACACTCAGTACTTACACGCAAAAGACGCCGTCACAAATACCGACGCGAACCCCCCAATGCCCCCGACAAACGGCGCGTCGGGCAGATGCCAGTACTGGCCCCCAATGTACCGGTGCTCGGCGTTGCCGCCGCAGTTGACGACGATGCCCATGACGATGAAGACGACAATGGTGATGACCTTGAGCAGGCTCAGCCAGTACTCCAGCTCGCCGTAGGCCCGCACCGTGATGACGTTTGCGGCGATGAGCACGAACCAAAAGATGAGGCTCAGGGCCCAGCCCGGGAAGTGGTCGGTCCAGTACTGGAGGAGCAGCTGCAGGGCCACCAGGTCCGAGGCGGTCGACACGGCGTCGTTGAACCAGTAGTTCCACGTGAGGGCGAAGCCGAAGGCGTCGTCGACGAAGCGTCTGTTCTGTTCAGCTCTCGTTTCCTCGGTATCGTGACTGTTGAGTCCTACCCGGCAAACGTGCAGAAGCTCCCCGCCACGGGGATAAAGGCAGCCATCTCGCCCAGGCTCAGCATGGTGGTAAAGACAATAACACCGACAATGGCATAGGCAATCAGGATCGACGCCGGCCCGCCCGTGGCCAGCGACTTGCCGGTGCCGAGGAAGAGGCCGGTGCCAATGGTGCCGCCAATGGCAATCATCTGCACCTGCCGCGCCGAGAGGGACCGCTTCAGCCGGTCCGCCTGCGTCGGCCCGCGTCCGTAGCGTTCGGCGTCGACGGGGGGGACGTCATCGCGGGGGAGGTCGGTTTCTTTGGAGTAGGCCGCTCCGGGCGACGGAGAGGGGTAGGCCATGGAGTAACGAGCACCGAGATACAGACTATCAAGTGAAGATGGGCAGCGCAATCCTACCCAGCCATGACGGAAACGGCCGTATTTGACTTGTGTCCTGCACCCAACAGCCGCTGCAAGGCTCGAGGCACGAGGAATTGCGTGCTCGCGGCCAATGCACCGGCATCCCCAGATTCTGCATACACGGGCAGGGAACGTTATGTAACGTGGATCGTTCGTCCCGGCCGCGCGGGAGGCCGTCTTCGGGAGCTCCGCCGACTAGAGGTAGAGGGGAAGGTGGGTGAGGAGAGGCTGGAGGCTGGAGGCGGGTTTTTTATCGACCTGCTCGAAAGGACGGACAAGGTCTATCACGACGAGATGGCAACGTCGCATTGCAGGGATACCGCAGGTCCACGAGTGGTGGGTGAACGAGGCATCGTCAACCAAGGGCCCGAGTGACCTGTTCCGAGCCATCTTTTGCCGTACATGACACCATGGTGTCTTGGGCCGTGGCAATCTCATCTCGACCATCACGTAAAAGCCGTCCATTGTCAGACGGACCGATTCGCCCCCAGAGCGACATATAAGCCGATGCCGCCATGGAGTGAGCGATTGACGCCATTTCAGCTGAACATGTCTTCTTCCTTTAATGGATGCTCTTCACAATACGTCCCCTTCATCGACCCCTCTCCCTATCCGAATATCGTCGTAATGAGGCTGCTCGGGGATCCGCAAACCCTCCGACTCCCCTGCACGCCAAGCTCTGCCCTACGGGGACGCGCCGTTTCAGGCAGTTGCTAGTTGGGAGAAAATGCCGTTGCCTGGAACGGAAATGGCCCATTTGACCAGTCGCGGCGGGAAGAATGAATGATGCCTCATTGTGGCTGTGGCGGTGCATCTGCGAGACTCCAAGAGCCTTGGGCTAAGAAAACTAGCAGAACAGTCAGACAGGCAGGCAGCCATGGCTGCGATACGAAAAATATAATCTGGCCTCTCTGGCCGTTATAATCCTCTTACAGCGGCACTGATCTTGTATTCTCAGTCGACAACTGACCTTTTCAGTCTCAACACCACTCCTCCTCCTCCTCCTCCACCACCGCCACCATGCTCTCCAACCTCGCCGCCAAACTCGGCCTCTCCTCGCCCAAACCCACCTTCACCGTATCCTCGGTCAACAAGACGAGCTCCAACAAAGCCCCCGTGCAAACCACCTACACCCACAACCCCGTGCCCATCCCCGACGACTTCCTCACCGCCCCGCCCTCCAAGCCCATCACCGCGACCCCCGTCGACTGGTCCTCCTCGGCGCTCCCCGAGTACGCCGGCTCCGTCGCCGTCGTCCTCGACAACGTGCTCTCCGCCGCCGAGTGCGCCCAGCTCCTGACCCTCGCCGAGGCCTCGGTGCCCCGCGCCGACCCGGACTCCTCCTCCGAGTCGGCCTGGCGTCCCGCCCTCGTCAGCCTCGGCCCCGGCTGGGAGGCCCCCGCCCCGGGCTACCGCGAGAGCGACCGCATCATCTGGGACCAGCAGGTCGTCGTCGACCGCCTGTGGGACCGCTGCGCCCGCGCCGACGGCCTGCGCGACCTGCTCGCCCACGTCGGCCCGCACCACAAGCTGCGCGGCGGCAAGTGGCTGTTCCGCCGGCCCAACGAGCGCATGCGCTTCCTCAAGTACTCGCCGGGCCAGTACTTCAAGCGTGAGTCCCCTCCCCTTTCCTCCCCGTCGTCCGACATGGGTCACTGACACCAGACAGCCCACTGCGACGGCCCCTACTGGTATGAAGACGGCGACCGGGAGTTCCAGACCTTTTACACCGTCCACCTCTACCTCAACAACTCGGCGGCGCACGACGCCCAGTCGGACCTCGAGGGCGGCGCCACGGCCTTTCTCAGCCGGAACCTCGACCGCCGCGTCGACGTGAACCCCAAGGCCGGGAGCGTCCTCATCTTCCAGCACAAGGGGCTTCTTCACGAGGGGTCCAAGGTGGTCCGGGGGACAAAGTATACCATGCGGACCGATATTTTGTACGAGTGGGTGCCCGAGGAGGAACCAAAGGAGGAACTCGAGGAACCCAAGGAGTAACCGTGGACATGGTTTGACGGAATGGCTTGTATATATTATTGTGATACCCTCAGTCCACCCAACCTGCCTATAATGTCAGCTACCTCCGCTTGGGCATCTTCTTGTCTTCCATCTCCTCAATGTCCTTCTTCTTGTGGAAATGCGGCGCCAGCTCCGCCAGCCACACGGGCTCGACGGGCATGACGCTGCGCATGTACTCCTTGGTCGTCTGCACCAGCTCAAAGTACACCACCATCTTCTCCGGGGGATCCGACGCCATCAGCACGCTGCTGGGGTGGATCCACACCGTCGTGTTGTTCTTGACCGTCCGGTACGCGTCGCCGCTCTTCTGCAGCCGCGCCGCGTTGGGGAAGAAGCCCGCCGTGATGGCTCGCTTGATGGGCCGCAGGTTGGCCGCGCCGCACGTCGACGGCGCCACCTCGACGCGCTCGCAGAGCTTCGCCAGCTGGTCTCGGACGTCTCGCGCCCGCGTCAGGGACCGCTGCTGCAAGAAGTTCTCGCGCGCCCACACGGGGGAGAAGTCGCTGTCCACCCACTGGTTCCACACGTTGAGGAGCGTGAGGTGGTCGCCGCCGTCCTTGATCGTGAATCGGTTGCGCGCGCTGTCGGCGTGGATCTTCTTGTCCTTGGGCCGGAAGAAGAGAGCCGAGGCTTCGCCCAGCATGGACACGATGGAGAGCACCTCCTCGACGCACTTCTCCTTGTCCGCCGCCAGCACCGCCTTGGCGAGCATCGGGTCCGTGGGAAACTCGGCCATCTGGCGGCCCAGCTTGGTCAGCTCGCCCTTGTGGTTCAGCGCCTGCAGCGCAAACAGTTGGTTCAGCGCCCCGATGAGCGCCTCGGTGGGCGGGGGATCCATGAACTCAAAGTCGAGCAGCTCGTTGATGCCCAGCGACTTCAGCTGCAGCACCACTCCGTTCAGGTTCGTCCGCTGGATCTCGGGCGTCGTCGACTCGTCCATCTCATTCATGTACGCAAACTTGGTGTACAGCCGGAAACACTTTCCGGGTCCAACACGTCCGGCGCGCCCGCTGCGCTGGTTGGCCGAGGCTCGAGAACACGGTACCACGACCAAGTTGGACATGCCCGTGGCTGGGTTGTACACGTTCTCCTTGACGTACCCTGGGTCAATGACATAGACGATGCCGTCAATGGTCAAACTTGTCTCGGCAATATTGGTGGCCAAGACCACCTTCCGTGCGCCGTCGGGCGTGGGCTCAAAGATCTTGGCCTGCAGTTCCGAGGGCAAGTTGGCGTAAATCGGGCAGATGACAAGCTCCTTGATGCGACTGCCGAGCTTCTTGGCCGTCTCGGCAATCTCCAGCTCGGCCGCTTCGATCTCGTCCTGTCCCGTCAAGAAGATGAGAATGTCGCCCTTGCCCTGCGTGGTGTGGATCTGGAACACCGTCGTGATGGCCGCAGCAAGGTAATTCGCCTCGGGAGCTGGCGTGTAATAAATGTCCACGGGATACCGCCGGCCGGGAATGTTGAAGATGGGCGCGTCGTCGAAATACTGAGCAAACTTCTCTGCGTTCATCGTGGCCGACGAGATCAGCAGCTTCAAATCAGGCCGCTCGCGGGCCAAGTCCTTGACCAGGGCAAGCAAGATATCCGTGTGCACAGTCCGTTCGTGGGCCTCGTCAATCATCAAGGCCGAGTACCCTGACAGGTCCGGCTCCGTCATGAACTCCCGCAGCAGCATGCCGTCCGTCATGTACTTGAGGACCGTCTTGTCCGACGTGCTGTCTTCGAATCGAATCGTGTATCCAACCTCGTTTCCAACCTTGACGCCCACTTCGTCGGCCACACGAGCTGCTACGCTCATGGCTGCCACTCGACGAGGCTGCGTGCATCCCACCTTCAGCCCGTTCTTGGTGTAGCCGGCTTCGTGGAGGTACTGCGGCAGCTGTGTGGTTTTTCCACTGCCAGTCTCTCCGACAATGACGAGCACCTGGTACTGTTCCAAAGCAGCGAGAAACTCGTCCCGGTACTGGTAAATCGGCAGGCTCTTCCTCGTCTCCTGGATCGAGAGGGCCTTTTTCTCCGCCGCCTCGATTTGCGCCTCCAAAAACTTCTGCTCCTTGGTCAACTTTTGGTCGTCTCCTGCCATCCGGGAGTCCAGGTTCCATTGGATGTACTGAGCATCGTCCAGTACGTAGTCGTACTCGTCATTCTCCCTCTCTGAGCGTTGAATCTGGGCCTTTGCCTTCAAGGCCTGCTCCCGCTCCCATTCCTCATGCTCCGTGACAAACTTTTCCTGGCCGTATTCGTCCTTTTCAACATATCGCTTGTACAGAGCTTCCTCCTTCTTTTTCCGGTCGAGTTTGCCCTTCTCCGTGATGTAGTCTTCGGGCATCATGTACCCATCGCGATGGTCGTCAATCTTCAAGCGCTCCTCGGCCAGCCGCAGAACCTCTCGGTTCTTTGCGAATTCGGCCTTTTCCTTCTCGGACAACCTGACACCGCTCCTCAGCTCCGCAGTCTCTTCGGCCACCTGCTTCCGCAAAAGGGCCAAGCGTTCCGCTTCTCGCTTCTTCAGGTATTCTTGTCGTGATCTCTCGCGCAGGTCGGGTAGAGCCTTGCCTCTCGCCTCGGCGTCTTCGGCAAGCTTTCTCCTCGATAATGACTCGCCGTCTCGGTCGTACTTTTTCGATCGGCCATCGTCCTTTTCCTTCAGCCTCTTTGCGAATGCCTCGCGCTCCTCAATGTCCTTGCGACGCTCCAGCTCCTCCTTTGCGCCATCGGACAGATCCTCCTCCTTTGGTTCGTCATGGCTCAGCTTCGGCCTCTTGCTGGCCGACTCTTCGAATTCTCGCTCATCCTCGTCCGATTCATTTGAAGGCGGCTCCTCGTCTCCCCATCGATCGTCAAAGTCGGCATCGTCGTCGCGTCGTCGGTATTGCTTGGGGCGGCTGTGGTAAGATGAAGTCCGGCGCGGTGACCTATCGCGACTTCGACTGCGCTCGCGACGTGATTTCGAGGGTTGGGACGACGACTTGTCACTCCGGTCGCGGTCGCGATGTCTATGCTTGTGCTTCTTCTCCTTGGTGACTTTCTGAGGCCCCACTTCATCCTCCTCCATGGGCAGGAAAGCGTACTTTTTGGAGCTCATGATGGGCGGGATTAGGCTGAAGCATAAACAGGGGACAAGTCTCGTGGAAGCTCCTCCCAAGAGTGCGGAGATGATATATTCGGGTCGTTTGTTGAGACAGCTTGTCAAGGGCAGCTCCAGCTCCAGCCCCAGCTGCGGCAGTAGTCTAGAAGCCCGGCGAGAAGTGACGGCGTTCCTCGAAATTTAGTTGGATAATCCGAGGATTAATCCGACAGCCAGTGGAACGTCCCGATAGCGAGACCCACCTGCCTGGACCGTCCGCGATAAGACCGGTGTAAGTGGACCCACGGGTACGTACCCACCAGGCAGCCCAACTTAGAACTGGGACAAAGAAAATGTATCCGTATCTGGAGTCGTGTTAATAACACGCTGGTAACTCGGGATTTCAAAGTCTTGCTCCTGTTAATCCTCCCACACATGTCACCCCCCAACCACACTCCTATATTCCTCGCCGGTTGACACGCCAGTCGCCTACTCTCATTCTCTTGCTTCAAGTGGTGAAAAGTCCCAATTTCTGGGCACTAGTGCCGCAATGTTTCTCAAAGCAGTCGTCTTCCTCTGCTTGATAGCTTTCATCCAGATAGCTCTTTGCGCCGAAGACTATTACAAGGTTCGTCAACTCGCCAAATGTCCGAAACCACTTCTGACCGTTTCCAGGTACTCGGCGTCGACAAGCAAGCAAGCGACAAGGAATTGAAGTCGGCATATCGCCGACTCTCCAAGAAATTCCATCCTGATAAGAACCCGTATGCCCCTCCCCCCTCAACACCCCCCCAGAACAACCACACTAACACGACACTCTTTCAGCGGCGATGACACAGCCCACGACAAGTTCGTCGAAGTCGCCGAAGCGTACGAAGCCCTGAGCAATGCCGAGACGCGCCGAATCTACGACCACCACGGCCACGAGGGCCTCAAGCAGCACCGCAACGGCGGCGGCGGCGGCGGCGGCGGCCACGACCCCTTCGACCTCTTCAGCCGCTTCTTCGGCGGCCACGGCCACTTCGGCGGCGGCTCCGGCGAGCCCCGCGGCCACAACGTCGAGGTCCGCGTCGAAATCAGCCTCCGCGACTTCTACAACGGCGCCACCACCGAGTTCTCGTGGAACAAGCAGCACATCTGCGAAAAGTGCCAGGGCAGCGGCAGCGCCGACGGGCAGGTCGACACGTGCGGCACCTGTGGCGGCCGGGGCGTGCGCATCGTCAAGCAGCAGCTTGCCCCCGGCATGTTCCAGCAGATGCAGATGCGCTGCGACGCCTGCGGCGGCCGCGGCAAGACCATCAAGCACAAGTGCACCGTCTGCCACGGCCAGCGCGTGGAGAAGAAGCAGACGCCCGTGACGCTCAAAGTCGAGCGCGGCGCCGGCCGCAACTCGCGCGTCGTCTTCGAGAACGAGGCCGACGAGAGCCCCGACTGGGTCGCCGGCGACCTCATCGTCCAGCTCAGCGAGCGGGCGCCCTCGCTAGACGTCGAAAACCCGGACCGGTCTGACGGCGTCTTCTTCCGCCGCAAGGGCGACGACCTGTACTGGACCGAGGTCCTCTCCCTCCGCGAGGCGTGGATGGGCGGCTGGACGCGCAACCTCACGCACCTCGACAACCACGTGGTGCGTCTGGGCCGCGAGCGCGGCCAGCTCGTGCAGCCCGGCCACATCGAGACGGTCGTCAACGAGGGCATGCCCAAGTGGCACGAGGACGGCGAGAGCGTCTACCACGACACGCAGTTCGGTGACCTGTACGTCGAATACGTCGTGGTGTTCCCCGATCAGATGGACAAGGACGTGCAGGACGAGTTCTGGGCCGTGTGGGAGAAGCACCGGCTCAAGCAGGGCATTGATTTGGAAAAGGACAGCGGGCGGGCCCAGGGGAAGCATGATGAGCTATAATGGGCCGACATTGCGAGTGCGTGGAGTTGGTGACACAGAGGTCGAGTGTCGGGAATACTACTGAAACATCTACACAACCGGCGTATCTATTTGAAAGGATATCATTGCAATGTTATCTAGACGGCAGGGTGGCGTTTATCAATACATTCTATACGTTCAGTACGAGAAATGCCTCGTCACTTCAAAGAGCCGCAACAGAAACCAGGAGCCCAAAGTGAGATGCATAATCATTTCATCTATAGAGGCCGTTAATGTATGGGTTTGGTCGTAAGTTCGTGTCATACATGACTAGAAATCAAGTCCCGAATAACCAGAAATCCTCCAGCAAACTGTCCCCATCCTAATCCAAGACGTAAGGAAATGGTCGTCACATCGTCATCTGCGTCGCCTCCTATTCCGTCTACTCGCTTGTTCGTCGTCGTCGTGAAAGCCATCACCCTTACTCCTGTCCCGATCCTCGATTGCCCCTCTGCGCTCCGGGGCCACTATTCCCCCAATAACATTTCCCAAAACACTCAGCCAGCTCTTTCGTCCCTCCAGAGCACCCGTCATGTCACGCACAAGACGTTCCACCATTTCACCATCGGTACTGGCAACGTGCCAGGCTCCGCTGATGTTCCAGTCTCCAGGATGTTGCGGTCGACGTTTGAAGCTGCCACTGCGACTCGTCCATCCGTCATTTGTCGGAGATTCACCGTCGATTCGTCTACCGTTTCTGTCGAATCGATCTGGCAGAACCTCGATTCCGTCGTCTGAATTGGAACTACCCCGAGCCCTGCGCCTGCGACCACCAACAGAATCATCCGAAGACGATGAAGAAGATGACGATGACCGACGTTGCTGCCGCACCGGAACAAGACCATGTTCTTTGTCAGAGGCCTCTTGTTCTGCTCGCCGTCGGGCCTCCTCCAGTGCCGCAGCCGCAGCTTGTTCTCGATGATGTCGATCCATCGTCATCTCACTCATGGGAGACATGGGGCCAAATATAACCGACTTTCTGTTGGTGGACACAGCACTTCCTGAAACTAGACGATCTAAATGATGTCAGCTTCCAACCTATTACGCTGAGAAGAGCCTTTAAGTACGATGAAACGCACCCTCGTCTATCCCTCGCGGGCCAGGGCCGTGGGAAGATTCACTCACATGATCAGGAGGGATTCGACCGTCAATTGGTGGAGGTCCCGGCGGCGGTGGTGGTCCTGGAGGGGGCGGCGGTCCTGGAGGAGGTGGTGGAAGGTGTCCCTCTGCTACCCGGGGCACGGCTGCCGGTGCAGGATATCCGGTATAGTCTGAGGGGACGTACGGATGAAATTCACCGGGCGTCTCTGGATAGCGCGGGAATTCGGCGCCTCCAGCGGGAGCAGACTCCGTTGGATAGGGTGGATAGTACGCACCGCCCGAGGCTGTGGGTGGTGAATGGGTACGATGATCGTCAAAGTATCGCTCGTCGTCAAAGTCTATACTTGAAGTTAGCATAAGTCTTGATATGAATTCGACCAAATCTACTCACCTCTTGGGGCACCCCGAGACCTGGATCTGCGGCTTCGGCTTCGGCTTCGATCTCGACTCTTGGATCGACTCTTATCCCTACCTCTGCCCCTGTCCGCGTCTCTATCCAAGTCCCGCTCTCGCTCTCGCTCTTTCTCTCTTCGCTCTTCCTTCTCCCTCTTGTCTCTGTCCTGCTTGTCTTTGTACGCCTTAATACCGAGGGCTGCAGCTCCTGCAGCCGCAATGTTTCGGAGTTGGCTCTTGCTTCGCTTCTTCTCGGGCTCCTCCGACGCAGAAGGGGATCGTGACTTGTCATGATGTCGTCTTCTGCGCCTTCTGCGTCTCCTTTCTGGTACATCGGACTCAAACCCTCGCGACGCAGGACGCGGGTCGAGCGGGTCGGCGCCGTATTCAACTATGCCTAGCTCAGGATCAGTCCCGCGCTCTGTACGGTTGGAACGGGCAATCGACCTGCTGTGGCTGCGGCTCCTGCCTCGAGAACCTCGCCGTCGATAGTGCTCATCATCATCACTGCTGCTGTATTCTTCCTCCTTCTTCTTCTTATGATCTTTGTACATCTTGCGCGCCACGCCGGCAACCGCCGCTCCACCCGCAAGCTCTGCCGCCTTCCGGATGCGAGACTTGCTACGAGAGCGGCTGCGGCTGCGGCTGCGACTGCGGCTATCAGTGCGGCTGGAGCTTCGAGAAGAAGCTCGAGACTTTGACCTGTTGCGAAGGTGCTTCACAAGACCAGCAGTGGCCGCGGTACCCAATGCCGCCTTGGCAGCAGTCGAGAGGCTGCGATGTCGACTCCCTTTGGACTTGACAGATCTGGAACGAGATACGATTGTTCGAGACCGAGATCGGGAGTAGCCATCTTCGGAATAATATCGAGGGGGGCGGTTGCGGCTGCGGCCACGGTGTGCCTCCTCTTTTTCGACCTTGTTGGATTGGTAGTACTTGGCAGCGCCGGCGGCAGCGAGTGCTACTGCCGCGATGCCAAGCCCCGTCTTGATCCGGGAGTGTCGATCCGGGGATTCTTCCTCGCCCCAGCGATCCTCATAGGCACTGTGAGCCCTCCGAAGGGCTTCGGTGCCAAGAGCTCCGAGAGCAGCTCCGGCAATCACCTTCTTGCCACGGTGTTCCGGAAGGTCGCCATCGTCATCGCGGCGACTGTTCAGAAGGGCCGTGATACCAGCACCTGCGAGAGCGCCCTCGGCAAGGTGTCGTCTGTGATGTGCGCTCTCGCTTCGCTCCCGGCGGCGAACTACAGTCCGACGAACGTAATAATCCTCGTCGTCGCTGTGGTAGCCATGGCCGTGACGTCGGCGATCATAACGCTCAACTGAATAGTCATGCTTGTGGCCGCCATGGTCTCGCCTCTCGTGGCGGTAGTAGTATTCCTCTTCTCGAGGCTCTCGATGTTCCCGGCGAACAAGCTCGCGGGGCTGTTCCTTTTCTCGGATGACAACGATGCTTGGCTCCTGGCGAGGGACGATGATGGGAGGAGGAGATGGAGCCTCTTGGACAATGATTTGTTGAGGCTGGGGGGTGCGTTGGCGAATAATGAGTGGTTGAGGAGGAGGCGGAGGGTCGAGCGGGCTGTAGTACTCGGTTTCTTTCCGGTAACGCTCGACCTCGCAGCCGTCGCGATCATCGACAACTTCCTCTACTCGCTTTTCCACTCGGTACTCTCCGTCATCGCGACGCTCGATGCGCTTCTCATACTTGACCTCGTCTTCAACCGGAGGGGGCGGGGGCGGAGGCGCAGGAAAGCGAGCCGGACGGTCCCAATCTTGCTCGATTCGCTCCTCTTTGGCCTCATAAGTGGTGACACGAGGGGGATGGGGCGCAAGCGGCGGCGGTGGAGGAGGAGGGTAATACTCGCGGGTGTCCTTCTCATAGAAGCTCGTGCGCGAACGGTCTCCTCCGGCGTAGGATCCAACGGCAGAACGGGAGCGTTCTAGAAGCAACAATTAGCGCCAATTTTGAACTGCCGTGAGTTGTCGGAACCAAGACGTACGAGAGCGATAGTCCTCCTCAAAGTCGCCAAGCCTTTCGGTGCGTTCGTAGCGATCGCCCCTTGCAGGTTTCACCTTGTAGCGACGAACAGTCGTGGTGGTGCTGTGACGTTGGTCATCGTCCGAGGAGCTCTCGTCATATTCGCGTCCGCGCTCTCGCTCTCGGTAGATGCGTTCTCGATGGACGTCACCCATGGCGGGGGCGGGGCGAGGGAACCGACTGAAAGGCTAAAAAGCTGGGACGAAGATAGGCGAAAGGCACAACGGCGTGGGAGTTTTGCAGAGGGGAAATCAGATGAAACGAGATTGAAAAATGATGAGGGCGAGGGAAAAAAGGAGGCCAGGTGTGATGTAAAGTGCAGGAGGAGATGGAAAGGTGGGAGAGAAGGAGGATGGAAGCAATGACGGAAGAGAGACGTCGGCAGGTGCTAAAAGTCCCGGTGGCAGGCGCGAGCGAGCAGGGCGCAGGAGAACAAAACGGGTCAGCAGTCACTCGCGTTGGTGGGAGCCCGCTTTTCGAGCCACCTCTGGGCGACACATCCTGGCTAGCTGACAGAATGAGATGCATCCGACGGCCCACGGGTGCGGCGGACGGCCGGTTACGGGGCGAGGGCCAAGAACACCAAGAAGACGAGGTCGCCATCGGCGGCTTGCGAAACAGGGCCGGGGCGACGACGAGGGCTGCTCGTGTCGGGCCTCGTTTCTGGCCGTCGTATCGACCCTTGAAAGCGAACAACAGCTTGAAAGACGGCCCAACGAGGAGTCGGAATCGACTCGACCACGGGCGGATGGCCACAGTCAAACAAAGAAGACCCGGTCGACATATCCAGGGTCCTCTTGAGAGGCAGCGAGCCGACGAACCAGGTCCATCCCATCTCCTCATCGGCAGGTAGCCGAGCTCAACGGTTGGCTTGTGATCAGGTCCAAAGATTGAAAGTGAGGAACGTTTCAAGCTTTCTTTTGAATTTGGTCCAGGCCCAACCCAAGCAGCCTCAATGGAGCACGCACCCAAACAACCCTTTCAGACAACGAGGACGGGAGATGAACCCTTGACTGCCGTCCTGAAGCTATCTCCCCTTGGTGATCAAGGAAGATGCCGCAACCTTGTTCTGTCAAGATGGCCAAAGGCTGATCTTCTGCATATGAAGCCAAAACACGATGAATAACGATGCATCCAGACGTCGTCGACTCCTTTGTCCAAGACGATGCATGGCCGCATCAGCGCCAGCCTTTGTCGGCAAGTCAACATTCACCTTTGTTAGCGCCTCTCACCTGCATGAGGCTAGCTGCCTTCCAATCCAACTTCGGTCCCCAGCGCGAAGGCCAAGGCGAGGCAACAAACAGGGCGCGAACCAAGATGCGAAGCCATCAAGTTCCATGACGTCCCCAGACCCAAGTCCCAACGGCGACCCCCATCGGATCCATCATGTGTGGCGGCGCATAACACCATGTCCGCTGGTTTCGCATTCGCTGTGACCGAGGTGGTCGTGGTGGTGTTGCAGCTGCATGAGCAGCTAGCGAATGGCAGACACCAAGGCAGAGAGAGGGCCTGGTGATGCTTCCAGGCAGACGAAGCATCATGTTGCCGGACGAGATCTAGTTGCCACCCATTCGTTCGTGCTGACGGGTAACGCAGCCAACAGAGACGCGAAGAGCCATGGCTTACTTTGAGATTTCTCTCGTGAAGAAAATTCTAGTCTATGGACCATGATGACCCTTGAAGTTGGACATGACGGATCCACCCGCGAAAACCATGTCGTCATTCCTCACCCTCTCCACACCCCGCCTCAATGACCAGCCTCCCATCTTGGTCATGATCCTAGACGACAAAGCACATCCCGGAGTGAATCGAGTCATTATTTATCGAGTACCCAACACAACTCCGTAACGAAGGACTGATTTCGAAGCTGTTATGCATCTCTTTTTCTATGGGTATACCTTTCACGGTAGATACTCCGCAAGACGTAACACGGCATCAAGACATTCTCCGAGGATAGAATTAGGGAGGGCCAAAGAAAAAATTGACTGGACCAAGTGTCACCAGACTGCTGCGAGGGTGCATCGCCCACATGACGCCGGCCACACCGGCCACACTGGATCTCGCCAGTTCCATTTCAAGAGAGTCCGAGTGGATAATATCTCACGTATCTGTATGTACGCGCAGCCCAAGGATGCGGCATCCAAGGCCCCAAGTACGAAATCACCATCAGCCTGCGGGCGCCACCCGCCATGAGGCTCAATGTGCAACTCTCCTGGTCTGACTGGAGAAATATCTTCCGCGGCATGTGGCCAACAATTTAGGGCAGTATGCTGATGAGGATGACGAATCCCGCTTGCTTTTCCTGCACACGTTGCCATGTTTGTTCACGATACCCAACCTCCAACATACGTTGCCACAATGCTTCACCATACCTAACCTCGAGCATCATGTTCTGCATGTGAGATCTCCGGATCATACTCTTCTGGTGGTGAGATCCAGAAATTGTCCACAGAACGTTCTAGAGACTCCAGCATTCAATATACATGAATATGAAGTGAGAGGGAGATGTCTCCAGGTATGAGGTCCGCATCTATACATCCAACACAATCTTCCAATCACAATATTGCCTGGCAATGGTGTAGGTGTAGTCCACAGAACTTACACGATGCGGATCTTCCGGGCTCCCGCAACTTCAAAAACTAAGTCTTTTATATCGAAAATGCATAATCAGTGTCCCATGTGTCCCAAACTCCAAGACGGCAAATGTATACAGTTCTAGACCTCCGCTCTCCCAACTTCCAGCCAAGTCGGACGCCCTTAGCATCCCAATCAATGATATTCAAACACGAGACCTCTGTGAGAAATCTACTCCTCGTATCCATGTTTGTTTCCCAATACACCGACTCCGCCGCTGCTCCGTCTTCGCTTGCCCAGCACCTCACGAACCCAGTCACTCAGCGTGAAGCCCCAGTGTCCCGCCACGAGGACACCACTAACAACATTGATAATCTTGATCAAGAAGGCAATGATGCCATCGCGACTCTCGTGAACGGACAAGAGAATGGGCTCAATGTCGTACTTGACAAAGATACCAGGGATCCAGTTGTCATTGACCTCCTTGCTCTGCTCCGTCACGGCATATTGGTTCGTAACAATCCGCCTCGAACCGACACTGTAAATGGTGGGGACGACGGAAAGATAGTACTGGAACTTATGGAAGTTGGCGTTGGCCAAGTTGACGGTTCGATCGAGAGGGTTGACGAGCGAGGGGTAAAAGGGGCCGTAGGAGAGCTCGGAGATGATATGGGAGAAGTTGAAGTCTGCACCAGTCAGTCAACGTCATTCTGTGATTCTGGGCAGATCCGCACTTACTGCTATGGTCGAGATGCTCGCCAACCTCCATGTATCCGTGGCCTCGCGCCGTGATGTGAAAGTCACCTTGCACCTTGTTCAGATCAAGGCTTCCGTAGATGCGACAGCTGTCCGCGCGGCCCTTGAACCGAGGCGTCTTGGCCCATTTCGCCTTCTTCTTGCCCAGAGCAACAATGTCGTGGACGTGCTCCTCGCCGAAACCTTCCTCCTCATAGCCCAGGCTCTTCCAACCAGCGTTTGTAATCACTCGACCGTGGCTATCCCTCCCCAGCTTGTGCATGCCTTTGGCGTCCACCCATTGAGCCCATGTCGTGGGGTCGCGTTGTAGTCGCTTAGCGGCAACGATTCGATCGCCCGAGGCGTCTTGGACATTGACGTGGATATCGGAGCAGTGCATCTTGACGACGACGTCGAGGTTGATCTGCAATTCGTGGCCGACGCCCTTCTCGACGGCGAAGTTGTGGCTTTCGGCGCCGCGCCACCACCGAGAGACCTCGCCCCAGACGAGGAGAAAGGAGATGATGGACATGGCAACGGTCCATTTGCCGCCGCCAGAGGTTCGTGTGACATATTGTGGTTTCGATTTGGCTAGCAAGAGTCAGCGCGCACGAAGATGGCTTCAAGGCAAGAGTGGCGTACGGAACGCATCAAAGGCGCTGACCATGGAGCCAGCCTTTGCGCCGAACGCATCCTCGTCGAGGGTCGGTTTCTCCATTCCGTCCATCATTTTGCGTCAATCGTGGTTGTCGTTCTCTTCCTTGGTGAGGATGTTTGAGGGGGACGTATAATCCGACACGGTTGCTACTCCGTACAACTCGTCGAGAACGCGCGGCCGTTTGAGTGTCTCGGTTTCCACCAAGAGATAGAATTAGACGTGACTACCGCATGCCTTGAGCGCAATGCGATAGGGTCGAACTTCGGCGCTGAAGCCCTTAAATTGTTCCTGCACAGCAGTAAAAAGAGGGACTCGAATCGAACGAAACAATGTCTTCTTGAGAGCGTTCCTGGCGCAAAGCGAAAGGACAGCTTAGCCAAAAGCGTTTCGCGGTTGCTTATCCTGGTTCAGGATCCAGACGCTGATTGGTCGGATTTCGGAGATGGGATAAAGTCATGCCGGGCGAAAAGGAACCCAACGTGTCCAGAGATAAAGAGGTCGTTTTGATGGAATTGGCAAGATGAGGCTAGCATACAGTCAAAAAAAGAAATAAAATATCCAAGAGGTCTTTCATATGACAGTATACAGTTGGCCACATACTTAACTTATAGACTCAAGAATATAGCTTCCAGAAGCACCTCGATGAGCTAGTGGTTCAAGAGGTCATGGAATGCAAAGGTGCCCTGATTTCCCAGGTCCGCCCATGCTGCATCCTGGCTAAATTGAACCAGATTTGATTGTCCGTACCTTTTGAATACAGTTGGAGCTATCCTACCAATGATAGTATTTTTCAATAACAAAGCGGCGCGGATACATAAGTACTTCTTGATATCTAAGGCATGAATCAGAGTACCACACGAGTGTGACATCTAAAAATATCATTCAGGGGGCGAACTGCAAGTCAGGAATTTCCATCCAAGTGCCCGTCCAAACTCCCGTCGGGTCTCCAACATCCAGCTCAGGCCCACCTAATACGCCATAACCGCCCGTGCTGCCGCCCTGCACCGTCGGCAAGATGAACCGACAGGTGTCGGAAGACGGGGAGCGATGGTTAATACAGATGGGCCTAGGGTTTCAATTTCTTGCAGCAAGAGACCTCACGAGTCGATCCCGGTGCGTGATCGCTGTTTGCAATTCTTGGCTCGTGGGTTTCAAATCAAGATTCTCGACGAGGAAACGTCACGCGGCAGTGCGCTGGGCCTCTCTGTCAAGATGCAACATTGGTCATGACTGTCAAAAAGCCCATCTCGAGCACGCAGGCCGAAATCTACAGTCTAGTCGGCGGTTCATGGTCATGGTCTGAACATTGTTGAGAGGTCTTAGGGAAGAAGAGAGCATAATCAAGATATCAAGCCTTATCAAAACGATGCTCCGTGACAAAACAGGACTGATTGCACTGTGGACGAGTTGTGCGCCGCGGATGTAACGGGTTTAGGGGTGCGTGAGGAAGTTTGTGCCAAGTCTTTGATGGCCCAACGTCGACCGTCCTTGGCGCCGCCCAGTGAAGTGATCGGATCCAAGTGCCGATCCTCTTCTTGGCAAGGCTGTTTGTCTCGTTGTTCAGTCTTGGCCATGTCGAAGCCTTGCACGCGAGGCCGCCTCGACAACATGGCAAAGATGCTCTTCAGTCTTCACACGCGCCAACAACACGGGGGACCTTGTGTTTTAAGCTCGCGGGACAAGCCAGGGCCGAGTTTAAATGCTTGACATGGCTGGTTGGGCCTGGACCAAAGGGAGCCCTATGAGGATCGAGAGCAGGGGAGAGAGGAGCCACTTTCTGCCAACTTGACGATTGGATGGGTCGCCAAACCGGGAGGACGGCCGGAGTGACCACTTCCGAGAGAGCCGTCGAGGTTGATGGAGGAACAGATAATCACATGCCTTCATGCAGCGCGGTCGATGTCCATGGGAGGGAATGTTCTGTTGTTCTATCGCCGTCGCTACCGCCATCGCCAGGTTTGAGTAACATGAATCGGGCGCGTGTCTAGGTATGCGGCACGCGATCGCGACACAATCAGCAATAAAAAAAAATCCAGTCAGCATCAGGGGAACCCAATACGCAGGGAGACCACATCACCCCTGATCAACGCACCAAGTGGTAATAAATCCGTGGCAGTGCAGCATCGCAGTGGGTTGTCTCGTATTGACTGGTGGTGGTGACGCCCTGACGAGCGGCCCCCAGCAGCCACTAACGATTTTGTGTGGTCGTCTAGCGCCGCTCGATCCGTGTTTGCAATCTCGTACAGTGCTGAAAGAATGGGACTTTGTGGACTTTGGGTGCTGCAACGTGCTGAACGGGCGTCATCCATTGCAGAAGCAAGCTCTTCAGTCTCCTGAAAAAGCCTCCCTTCAGCTTCCACTGTTAGCGAGAGGCCAGCTCTTTCACACCCGCCCACTTTGTCCCACACCCCCTCCCCCCTTGCCGACGCCCCCTGTTCCTTCCCACTTCCCTCATTCCTGCTTGGCAACTTGGCACCACTGGAAGGTACGGGTCTGTTCGCCTTTCTCTCATTCTTCCTTTCGCTCTTGCATCAACACCAAGACCCAGCCATCGCCATTGATCTTGGCGCCTCACATCCCCTCCTCCCATTTCTCTGTTTCCCTTTCTCGTCGGCAGAAAGGCGCCACTCGTTTTCGCCTCGTCTCGATCCAAACTCCATCTCGCCCGCTCCCTTGCGCGCCTCCACTCTTTCAGACCGTCCGTCGCCGACGACACGATCACGAATTTCTACACCCTCGCGACTCCCGCTATTACTTTTCTAATTTGGCTGTACAACTCAACTTAATTCACCACGATGAAGACTTTCCTCAGGACCGGCGCTGCCGTGTCTCTTCTCGCCTCTACCGGCCTCGTCAGCGCCCAAAGTCCCTACAGTATCGACACCGATGGTACGAACCTCGTCCCGTTTTCGCCGTTTGTCTGTTCAGCGACGTGGTCACTAACCTTGCTCCAGCGGACATCAAGAAGACTGCTGCCAGCATTGCCTGGGACATGATGCAGTACTATCACGGCAACGAGTCGGGAGCAACTCCAGGAATTCTCCCTGGCCCTCCTCCCGCCGGTGATTACTACTGGTGGGAGGCCGGTGCCATGTGGGGGACTCTGATCGATTACTGGCGCTGCACGGGAGACAGCTCTTACAACGACCTAATTACGGTTTCCTTGCAGCACCAGGCTGGCCCTGATGCCGATTACCAGCCCAGCAACGTCACCCTCTCCCTCGGAAACGACGATCAAGCTTTCTGGGGCATGACTGCTATGCTTGCTGCGGAGGTCAAGTTCACCGACCCGCCCTCGGATCAGCCCGGTTGGCTGGCCCTTGCCCAGGCTGTATTCAACACCCAAGCCGATCCCATGCGACACGACAACACTTGCGGCGGAGGACTTCGATGGCAGATTCCCTTCTCCAACAACGGTTACAACTACAAGAACAGTCAGTGTCAGCATCCCTATCGATGCAACCCCCCTGCTGACTGTGTTAGGTATTGCCAACGGATGCTTCTTCAACATCGGTGCTCGTCTTGCCCGCTACACCGCCAACGAGACGTATGCCAATTGGGCTGAAAAGACTTGGGACTGGATGTGGGACGTTGGTTTCATCGACAACAAGAAATGGCACATTTACGATGGTGGACACGTTGAAAAGAACTGCACCGATATCAACAAAGCACAGTTCTCTTACAACAGTGGTGTTCTCATCCAAGGTCTTGCTCACATGTACAACTACGTAAGTGGAAATGGATTCGCATGTGCTTCGCCAGCTATGTCTAACATCTATCAAGACCAATGGAGCCCAGAAGTGGAAGGATAGACTCGACAACCTTCTTACCGCCACCCTCGATACATTCTTCCCCGACAACATCGCCTACGAGATCGCCTGCGAGGATGGCGACACTTGCACTACCGACATGTTTTCGTTCAAGGGTTACGTCCACCGATGGCTCTCTGTTACCGCGAAGCTTGCCCCTCACACCGCGACCAAGATTCTACCTGTCCTGGCTACCTCTGCCCAAGCCGCCATCAAGCAATGTACCGGCGGCGACAACGGGCGCACCTGCGGTTTCAAGTGGAAGAGTGGTGTCTTTGATGGCAAGATTGGTGTTGGCCAGCAGATGAACGTCTTGGCTGCCGTGTCGTCCCTTCTCATGGAAAAGACGCCAGCCCCCGTCACAGCAAAGACCGGAGGTACCTCGAAGGGTAACTCAGATGCCGGTACGGGAGGAGACGGCAAGTACCTCAGTGGTGACAAACCCCTCTCGACCGGAGATAAGGCCGGTGCTGGTATCCTTACCTTCATAGTCCTCGCGTGTGCGTGTGGCATGTTTGGATGGATGAGCTTTGGGGAGTAAACGGGGTGTTTTAACGAATGCAGTTTGCTAGTGGTGGTTACTTGAGCCCCGTGTATAAGTTAGGGGACATCACTTGAAACGTTGTTTGTCATTTGAGTGGTAGGAGAACGAAAAGACTTTCTCCTGGCGTTGGATTGGATTGTTGGATGTACATGGCCTGGCATGGCTGGTTTCTCTTTTCTCTAAATACCTATACCCATCTTGGGTTGTTCCTCTCAATGTCGGTTCCGGATGAGGATGGGACGGCTTCTCCCCGGACTTCTTAGAAGGTTGAATTCGGACTTTATTTTCAAGTTGAACCCCTTGTGGGACGATGTGAAATGATTCAATATTGATCGAATCTTGGCTCAGAGCTTAGCCGCTTGGTTTCTTGGTACCCAGATCTCGTCCGCCGTCCACGTGGGCTTGGGCTTGGCAACGGAACAGGTACGGTGTAGGTTCTTGGCCATACAATCAGTGCAGGGGGAGTATCTGGATGAAAGTGTTTCAGAAGTATATGCGTGAGAATCGGACAACTAGTATCTTGAACGACAGGTCATAGCCAGATGTCGGCGGCAATTCGTCGCGGAGAACACAAGTATTTCCATCATCAATGGCCGAGAGTTCCTGACATTGCGTCACCAAGTATGACATGTAACTCGTGCCAGAGCTCCCATCTGTTTTCTGAGAGCGCATGTGCGAAGCCATGAGCACCTCACCAGCGCTGAGATGGATCGTTATAGCACATCCCGAGAAACTTGGCGTATGCGGCCGGCGCAGGTCCACCACACGAGAAGAGAAAAATCTCCAGCGCGTAGATTAACGAAATAAAAAGGTATCGATGAGAGTTGCAATGGTTGTTGGGAGCATTTCGGGAGTCCTCGCAACTCACTAGGAAGTACGGGAGTCGTGTTTATCTACCGCCAAGCAGCATTCTCAAGATCTTTTCAGCGACCATTCAATAAACACTGTATCCGAGGAGCTCTTAAAGCCAGATCAGCCAGTGCAGAGTTAGATTTGTTTAGCAAGCTCGTAAGTGTCTAAACTACTAAGTAAGCCCAATGACATTGAGAGCAGCCGTACTTGGAGGTAACGTCCCAGCGCAAAAGGATCCCGTTTACATCTACGGATATAGGTAACTATCTCATATCCTTGTCCAAATCGGTTGATTACCGACTGCTTGAGAATAGCAAGTCTCCTACCAGCATGTTGACATGCCTCGCACCGGATGTTGATGGCCCCGGTGCTTCTTAATCCTAGTTTATACGTAGTGACATTCCGAACGGATGCATCACCCACCTCAGCGAGGTGCTTCTTCATGACGGCCGCAAAACCAATCCCTTCCGAGCTCTCAACAGTGAATGGAGGGGTCTTCCGCCGACCGGGTTTCGCAAAGTCAACTTCTTCCGTCATCATCTTCAGTCTCGAGGCTCAGGTTGTGGCGTTGACGTACTAGAAAGGCGTGTCCCAGGCTTCCCCAGACGTTTGTACGAGAATATCCAACGCCACCTAATAAAAATTAAGAGGTGGTGGGTGACATTCACATCAGAAGTTCTACACCATTACTACAATGGTAGTTGTGTCAGTTTGAGTCTCTTGGCAGTCTTCTGGCCCCGAATCTCTTTACTCCATCTTCCATAGCTATATCCAGGTGTTATCAACACTCTACACACATCGGAGTACATGTTTGTAAGAATAAACAGGAAAAAGAAGGGGTAGACTCAACACCAGCTCGATGGAGGTCGCTTGTATCCTCGTCCCAAGAGGAGCCCCCGCCGGGTACTTCTTCAAGGTATTGACATGCAGAATGTCAAGTCTTCACCATGGCGCACATGTGCTTTGTCATGGTGGCCAAAGGAGAGACCCCTTTAGGTCTAGCATACCGCTGAGGCAGGGTTTTGGGATTTCATTGTGTGAGTTTCAGTCTTCAGCCTCTCGGGTCAGCAAAGCGACGGAACCAACGCTTCAGAGATGACCTTGCCACCGGGCCACTACCCATCCGCCGACTCGGAAAGTCTCGTCGGATCTTGATGCCATCGGCAGCCGCCTTGACCGGGAGACGGGCAGTTCGCCAGCAAGCCATTACCTAACGGTTTTGGCCCATCTCCCTGGCCGTGCCCAACAGCAGGCCAGGCACAAGGGTGCGGAAGATGAGGGCGCATGATGCATACAGCGAAGACGCCAAGAGGTTGAAATCCGGGGAAACAAGCTTTGTCGAGAATCAGAAGTCGGCGAGGCGGGTTTGTGCGGGCATGTTGTGCATGATGCTGAGGACGTGCCGTGCGAGAAGGCGAGGCTGGGTCTATCAGGGCAGAGCGGAGTTGAGACGTCGCGATTCACAGAAGGGCATCTCATCTCAAACCAATTCGAGGGTTGGAGAAGACTTGGTTCTCCGAAGTAAGCGGGAGCGCCCGCAAAACCCGCTCCTTCCCAGCTACGGATAGAACTTGCCGCTCCGAAAAAGTAACTTCTCGATCTGGGGAAGGCGACTGGGGAGTTCAAGGAAGGCGCAGCTTCCCACGGCAGTTTCCAAGTTCCGTTCGATTGTTCTAGTTCGTATTTCAAGCGGCGCAAATTAATTTCAAGGTTACTTTCTCCCTCCTTCAACGAAACTCCCACTGTATCTTGTTCAACGACGCCTCGGCCGACCCGGTTCAACGTTACCGCGCCAAAAGAACGATGACGACCAAGAGAAGGAAAGAGAAACAGGAGACGGCCAGACGGGATGCGAAAGGCGAAAGGCGACAGGCGACAGATGGCCAGAGCGGCAAAGCACGAGCTCCCCCAGTTTCTCTCGCAATCCCAACTCACCGTCGGCTCGGACCAGTCAGGACGTCATTTTCCCTCACGATGGAGCAATGGCATTGACTATTTGCTTGGCCAGAGGTCATCACTTCACGATGCATGACCAAGCACGCCAGCAGGTTGGAAAAATCCTTCACAGCCAAATGACAGACCCCCTGGTGGTCCCCAGCCGTCTGTTCGCCTGGGCCGAGCCCCTGGCGCCACGCTAGGAGTCGCTTCTGGATTTCTATGGGGTAAGAATTACATATCGAAAACTCCAGCATCCAGGAACCTTGAGACCACATGACAAGGCCAACACCCATCACACGCCTGGCCCAACTGCCGTTAACTGCAAAGCGCCCAAGTCCAGAGGCATCAGATGGGCCGTTTTAGTGTGCTCATGCTATTTTGGAGCCTTGTGGTCAGGTGGAGCGGCTTTGTCGCCAGCAAGGGCCGGAGGCAGTGATGAAATTTTGCCCCGTCAAGAGGCGACCGAGAGGGAGAACGTTGCAGGCGAGGACATGACGAAGCTATGCGCCAGGGACCCGAAAACGCGGGGGAGAAGCCATCCAGGGCCGCCGCGGGAAGCCGTCGACCAACAATGCGCTCCATGGCAACAAAACAAGTTCCATTTGTGGAGAGATGAGAGAAAAAAAGCTTTCTCTTCTGGTCAGTCGTCTGACCCCTCTCGAGACGTGCAACTGGGACTGTTCGAGCCTTGACGCCGCAGCCGAGAGAGGGTATAACTAAGCTTCCCATCCCCGAGCTGTCATCCCGTCATGACTTACACACACAACACACCCTCTCAGCTGCTATAACACTCATACTCCTTCTCATCCTCTTGTTTCACATCTTGTGACTCCTTAAACCATCCAATTGGTCTCATCACACAACCTTTCAACATGTCCAACTACATCGTCACCGAGCCCGCCCCCTCCACCACCACCTACATGCGCTCCGGTCGCGGTGGTGCCGGCAACGTCGTCCGCGTCTCCAACACGAACAAGAAGGCTTCATCGCACGCCGTCTCCGGCACCGCTCCCACTCGCCGCTTCTTCAGCGGCATTGGAGGCGCCGGCAACGCCCACGAGGCCGGCGAGCGTCCTGCTCTCTCCCTCGATGAGGAGTTCCACCGCGCTGCTGCCCGCGACCAGGCCAACGCCGGCCACTGCGGCATTGGCGGTGCCGGCAACGTCTACCGCCGAAAGGCCAGCGACGCTTCCTCGAGCCACAGCGATGCCTCCTCGAGCAGCACCATGAGCTCCAAGGAGAAGATGTGGGCTCGCGTCAGCAACACCTTCCACCGAGACTGAGTCTACTCATGCGTCTTCATACACCAATACCAACAATAAACAAAAATATCGGCGGTCGACGGCATGGTTGTTGCTTTACTCTGTTTAGCGATCACGGCGTTTCAAAGGGAAATATCATCATTTTTGGCGGGGACCTCAGAGCAAATGGGAAGGAAACCTGGATCTAATTCGGACCGGTTTTCATTTTGGCATGACAATTGAACGATGCGGCACGACGACATGAACATGTCGTGCGGCACGCTTCATTGCAGGGCGTTTGTTTCTGGTGAAGATCACTTATACCCCCGAGTAAACATCTACTCCACGAAAAAAAGTTACACTGTTTTATTTGTTCTGTACTTTATAATTAGCGCATATATTCTTCGTCTCGGTCAACGAGAAGAAGAAATACGAACCCATTGCGACGGTAAAAGTCGCATCACCCACAACAAAATGACTCTTTGCTGCCACTTGCTCGAGAACCTGTCGTGAAGGTGAATATGTGTCATTCCCTTTGAGCCGAGTGGTCGTCGCTCGCGTCTAAGTCATAGCTATTACTAGCCGTCATGCAAGCCAGGCTCTGAGACGCAAGGGGGTTGGTCGAGCTTCCGACGTGCATGGGGTTTGGGAACTGCAAATGCGACGCACGCGTGCGTGTGACAGATCATGTCTTCTCCATCATCTGATGCAAGCGCGGTAGCACCATTTTTTTCCTATTCCCCTCTTCTAGTGCGGAGGGGGAAGGGAACCAGTCCAGGGGTAAGTCGACCAGGCTCACCAAAACACCCCTGGTGAAAGACCAGGCCAAGGGTGTGCAAGACAAAACGAGGCTATTTTGCAAATGCGGGGAGAAGGAACAAGAAATACGTACATAGGACGAGACGAGGAGAGAGCTGCAACACATCAAGGGTATCTATCATTAGGTACTTGGGCTGGCTTCTATCTGACAGGGGATGGGGATGGGATGGGGAAGTTCTACACATGCTTTCCACGCTGCAAAATGCTCTTTTTTCCGTCTTTTTGCAAAACATCTACAGCCATGTCGTCCGTCGTCCATATAAACCCTTTGTTCTTAAGAAGTTGTCGCTTTGCTTGGTTGTCCAGAAGGTAAAAAAAAGGTGGTTCAGCTTTGGGTAGGGGGAGGTAGGTATATAGAAGAGAGGTTGTGTTGCAGGCGCGGTGCGGTTTGGTGTGGTTGGTCGGAGGCTGGTTATGTGTACTAGTCGGTAGGTAATTGGCATCAACAATGCCGGGTCATCTATCATCAATTGGGAAGGACGAGGGGCTCTTGCGAAAGAAAACAACACCACGACCAAGTTTTGTTGCTGTTTTTCCGGGGCCTGTTTCGCGAAGAGCCCGGAACCACAAGTCCGTCGTTCGGTCCTTTCACGGTTTCCTCTTCGTCTTGCCAATCTCCACATCAGGAGAAGGTTGGAGGCTTCGGGGTCTGGTGTGGCATGATTTACGTGAACTTGGTGTGGATGATCTCCGGGTTCTCGTGCCAGTCGTCAATGCTCACCCACATCTATTTCACCCGTCAGCATCGCCTCGTTCAGAAGAAGCCGCGGTAAACGTACCTTTCGGAAAGTACTTAGGCCAGCAAGGATACTGCCGCCGATCCATGTCGAGTACTTTCGCTCCGGCGGCGCAAAGATCTTTATCCTCATGTCCTTGACGGCAAGCTTCTGGAGCTCCGTCAAGAGACGGTCGCCAAAGCCCTTTGTCAGCGTGCTGCCTCCCGAGAGGACAATGTTGCTGTAGAGCGACTTTCGGAGGTCGAGGTCTGTCCGGTTGATGGCGTCGACGACGATCTGGTGCACGCCCGGATACTCGAGGCCGATGATCTCCGGGTCGAAGAGAATCTCCGGGGCCCTGAAGCGCTCTGCGCCAATCTATCATGTATGTGTCAGTTTCTGTGGTCAAGAGTTCATGCGATGGTGCCTCTCACCTTGAGCTTTTGACCGTCGGGCAACACGTATTCGGCATACTTGTTCTCGTTGGGTTTCACACCGCTCCATTCCCTTTCCTCTTTCCTCGGGTCGTGGGCGACATAGGACAGGCTCTCCTTGATCAATCTCACCACCTCCTTCTCGGCGCTCGTATGGAAGATGTAGCCGCTCTTGCGCAGCAGCGTCTGGAGATACTCGGTGACGTCTCGGCCCGCGACATCGATTCGGCGGATGCTGCTGGGCATAGCGAAACCCTCGTATACGGGCACGGCATGCGATACACCGTCGCCAGAGTCAAGAACAATGCCAGTTGTGCGGCCGCTAGCGTATAGTGAGAGGACGGCCTGGATCGACGTGTGCAGAGCGGGGACGTTGAATGTCTCGAATAGGACTTGGGCAGCGGTATCGCGGTTGCTTCGAGGGTTCAAGGGAGGCTCTGTCAAAAGAACGGGGTGCTGTTCAAGTTAGCATGGTTCTACGCCATCAATCGCTTGCGCCGCAGCATACCTCTTCACTCAACGTCTTGAGCCCTTCGCCGTACACATACTCCCAGATCCTCTCCATATCGTCCCAATCCGTAACGATGCCATGCTCCAGTGGGTATTGAATCTTGAGCAAGCCCCTTAGCTCGGTGGCAGCCTTTTGACCTATGAAGAGCTCTCCCTCGAGAGCACCGGCAAGTACTCTCAAGTGCTTCGGGCGACCGACCCATGATGGAAAGTAGCACTTGGGTAGGTCATCGCCAGCGAATCCAGCTCGAATTGTCCCAGACCCGTTGTCGAGGACAATGGGCGCATTGTGTAGTGTATCGGTCATGGCGGCGACTGGTTGGAGGTTCGGTACTCGGTTCGTTCTAACCCTTGGTTTGATATCGCATAAACCGTTGTCCCTATCCGCCGACAGCCCGTCCCTTCAGCTTTTTGGACGTTTCTGGGACCTCAGAGCATGCGCCAAAGGTCGACTTCTTAGCATGTATCAGCAAGTCGTGAAGGTGTCGAAGGTCCGTGAGCTATTCGCATCCATAGATCTGTCCAAAAGGCGTCGGGAGGTCGTCGACATCAATTTCGGGTACCGCGATATTGCCCCGGCTTAGCAGACGCGTTTAACCATGCACAGCTTCAGGAGGCGTGGCGTCTGGTCACGTGATTCCACGTCGCGGTTAGCGCCTGAGGCACGCAACAATTAAAGTGCTTCGCGTGGGAGCGCGTTTCCTCATCAACCGATCGCGTCAGGGACGTGCCATTATTCCTCGGTGCAACTTCCAACCTTGAATCGACTTCGCAAGAACTCGACCCGCCAACGCGACCACCCTGCGACCGCTTATGCAGCTCAATGACTTTGATAGTTCCCCGCCTCGCCCTTCAACCTTTTGATATTTTGCAGCTCTCCCCTCGACCGAATCCCGCCGCATGGTGTGCCAGCTCATTCTCTCCTAACCGCCAACATGGTCAAGGCCAAGAATAATGATCCTCCCACCGGCCCAGGTGTCTACAGCGCTACATACAGTGGTGTAAGTTTTCTTCCGTGGTGTTCTCTCGAAGATGATGACCCGATGCTTCAGAAATGCCACCATTTCCCACTCACCCCAGCTTCCATCCTGCCCGGATAGGATTCATCGTGATCGCCGCTGACAATGCAACTGCCAGATTCCGGTGTATGAGTTTCAGTTCGGTACCGAGTTAAAGGAGCATGTGATGCGAAGGAGACACGATGATTGGATCAATGCGACCCATATCCTCAAGGCTGCTGGCTTCGACAAACCAGCTCGAACCAGGATTCTCGAACGAGATGTGCAGAAAGACGTGCACGAAAAGATTCAGGGAGGCTATGGAAAATATCAAGGTCCGACTCCCAAGATAACAACCAGGGCCTTTCTAACACTATCCAGGCACCTGGATTCCCCTCCCAGCCGGAAACGCATTAGCAAAACGACACAGCGTTTACGACCGATTGGCTCCAATATTTGAGTACACCCGTGGTGCCGAAAGCCCTCCCCCAGCACCCCGACATGCCAGCAAGCCGAAAGCTCCCAAGGCGCGGCCTGCTCCTCCGAAATGGAACGCTGCGTTAGCAAAGCCGGCCCGCAAGCCATCGGCCACGCACTATGCCGAGATTCCGCCGCAAAGTCAGGAAGAGTTTGAGAAGGGCGATACGTTGATGGTGGACGACGACACGCCCGACAATCTTACGGTAGCCTCGGCGTCCTACATGGCAGAGGACGACCGGTTCGACATGTCACATACGGCGACGGCTCAACGAAAACGAAAGAGGGAAGATCTCATGCAAGACCTGACGGAACAACAGCACGCTTTGTACGGCGACGAGCTACTCGACTACTTCCTACTCTCTAAGACGGAACAGCCTGCGGTCAAGCCCGATCCACCTCCAAACTTTCAACCCAACTGGCCAATCGATGCCGAACAGCACACTGCCCTGCATTGGGCCGCGGCGATGGGGGACGTGGACGTTGTCAAGCAACTAAAGAGGTTTAACTCGGCGTCAAATGTCCAAAATGCTCGAGGCGAAACCCCCTTCATGCACTCAGTCAACTTCACAAACTGCTTCGAAAAGCAGTCGTTCCCTACTGTAATGAACGAACTCTTCGAAACTTTTGACGCCCGAGACTCTCAGGGGTGTACCGTCATTCACCACGCGGCCGTCATGAAGAACGGCCGTGTTTTCAATTCGGCGTGCTCGCGGTACTACTTGGATAACATCTTGAATAGGCTCCAAGAGACCTTGGACCCGAGCGCGTTCCAGAAATTGCTTGACGTTCAGGATAACGATGGAAACACGGCACTGCACCTTGCCGCCCAACAGAATGCCAGGAAGTGTATTCGAGCGCTCCTGGGACGCAATGCTTCATCCGACATTGCGAATAACGAGGGCGTTCGCGCTGAAGATCTCATCATGGATCTGAACGCGAGCAAGAAGGAACGGGGCCCTCAACGCTCGTCTTCACCGTTTGCGCCCGATTCTCAACGGCACAAATCGTTTCGAGATGCGCTCGCAGAGACGACAGACCGGCACCCCCCGCCAGCATTCCAGTCAGCCGCTGCCAACACAGTGCAAGCACGAATCTCGCCGCTCATCATGGAGAAATTCCAGGACTTGGCGAGAAGCTACGAGGAAGAGTGGCATGAAAAGGATGTGGCGGAGACGGAGGCTCGCCGCATTCTATCCAATACGCAAAGCGAACTCAATGCGATCCGACAACAGATAGCAGAGGTTGAGGCTCAGCTCGAACCCGACGAGTCAGCGAGCAAAATCATGAACGAGGCCAACCTCGCAAAGCATCAGGTGCTTTCACTCATCGAACATCAGAACCGAATCCAAGTCCAACAGGCGGTGGATAATGAGTTGGCCCGCATCAACGGCGACGCGGGCCAGAAGGAATCCTACGAGGAGCGGCTAAATCTCGCACGGCAGCTTAGCCAGATCCTGACAGAGCAAAAACAAGTCGAGGCTGACTACGTAGACGCACTCAGCATGGTGGGAACTGGGGACAAGATCGAGAAGTATAGGAGACTCCTGAAACAATGTCTGGACCAGAAAGACGGCGAGATCCTGGACACCAATCTGGACAGCCTGGTTGCTATGATAGAGGAGGAGAGCGAGGTACACGGTCTGGATGTGTTGATGGACAGGGAGCCGGCCATGGAGCTCGCCATGTGAGCAAGGGCATCGGGCCACGGAGACGGGTATTGTTAATCCACGCCAACACGCAGGTATCTTGGGGTGCAGAAGAGCAGGGTACAGGCTGGGAAGTCTGGGCTATTTGCGCTTTAACTGTTTATTTGGTTCTATTGGGGCGGCACGTTGATTACTACACAGCTGGGACGGCTTGGGTGCCAGGCAACTGTTTAGCCTAGGAAACTTGAATCTTGTTCACCTCGTCCTTCATCACCAGCTGGACCATGATCTGAGACTGGAGCAGAGCAGCACAACCACTCGGGTCACGACAGCGGCCCTTCCCTGTGACGGCGCTCTGGCGCAGCCCTTGGCGGAGGTGATGGCATCGCGGATTGGACGGCTGCAGCGGTGCGGCTTATTAGACTAGGCGGTGAGGGCGGTCCTGATTGAGGCTCTAGATGGGGTCAGGCGAGCATGACGCTGATGATGAATGGCGCCCCCCTCCCCCGTGATGAGTGTTTGCGGTTGCGTCTTGGCCTCGTGCTGCCGGGGGGTTCCTTGGAGGAGACGGGGAGGATCAAAGTACAGTGACAGTCGCTCGAGGTTCCGTGACATGTTTGGAGGCTTGCATGGCGATTCGTGTGTGGGACGATGCAATTCTTTCAGCCAGCCCCCGACACAATGGCGCGCATCCGTAACGATGCCTAAATCCGTTCGTCCCTCCTCCCCCCCGCGCTTGTGCCTTGAAAGAAAGCGGGACGATGTTTTGTGTCCAGTCGTTTTCCCCTCTTGTCCCAAGCAGGAAGGTCAGCTCAGCCATTGCAGACAACAGCAGGGCTAACTAGGACTTTTTCGCCATGGCCAGACTGGCTGGTGGTGAGCTTCTCGCTCGGGATCGAATGGACCGCGGGCGGTCTGAGTCAGCCGCGCCGGTCGGGTTTCCTCATCGAAGTGAAGCCAGCCACTATTGACCGTGGCGGCGTCGTCTCAAAGGGGGGAGAGAGGGGAGGGGAGGGGCCAGACAAGGAACGAGACAAAAACAGGCAGAAAGGGGGCGGCAAAAGGGAATCATCAATGGCAGCACATGATTGCACCTTGAGTTACCTCCACGTTTGTGGATATCTAACAAGGAAGCATGCGATTTGAGGCTCTGGGGGGCTGATGGAATGCACGATCAATCTCAGATCGCAGAATACCACGGTCGGAAGGGGCCTCGAAGCGATGCGATTTGACGGGCGTGACGTAGAGGGCTTGGTCACTTGGCCGTGTCACAGAACGGGCGATTGGATCTTTTGGCTTTCTTTGCGAGGGGGCACCCATTCCATTGGCAAGGAGCCCCGGCTTGTCGGGACTGAGGCTGGCTGGGCGTTTTGAACTATTTTTTTTTTTTTTTTTACGAATAGGCGCCCTGGCGTTGGTGTTGGCGCCGCCGGTGCCTTGCGCTTGCTTGGTGTGGTGCAGGCGTCAGCCTTGGAGAACGAGTTGAGTGGGAAGGTCTGGAGATGACGATGGGCGGCGGCATGACATCGCGGGGTCGTGGTTGGGCGGCGTTGAGGGCCGTCAGCCTGTCCATGGTTTTGCTTTTCGTCGTGGACGGGAGGGAGGAGCCAGGTCCCCGAGACCTGGTGAGACTTGTTCCCAGGTGTTCTGTGGCGAGGAGGCGTCGCAAGTAGTCGTGTCTGGTCGCCGAAGAGTACCGCCGAGGCTATTTACTTTGTGTCATTCAGTTCAGTCACTTCACTTACTCGACATGGAGAAGGTTGTTCCATCTTGACCCATAATGACTAGGAGAAGCCGGACACGGACCCCCTTTCCTTCTCTGAAGGATGAGTCGAGCATCGATTTAGGAATCCGATGCGAAGCAAGAGTCCGAAGGGCAGGGCTGAGAGGGTGGGCTGCGTGCTTACGAGCCGGAAAAAAGAGAGGTTGGGGGGGGGGATCCCGGCAAAAGCGTTTCTTTCGTCTCATGATGATGCATCCATCCGTACTCTTCGTACAGAAAGTCTGCTTCCAACAGGGGCTCTCCTCTTCGAATAAGCCGAAAAGTGGAAGCGCCCCCTGGGGCCCAGGGGGGTAACGTACGTCACGTCGTCGTCGCCTGGGAGAGAGCGAGCATCTGAAGGTTGGCAAGGGGAACGAGGGGAATACGATAAGAGAGGCGGGATAATACGAAGCACACGGAAAGCTCGGGTAGCGAGTCCTGGGCGTTTCGGTCGGGTTATTCGAGTTGACGACGACGATGAGGAGTCGACTGAGAGCAAAAGATGGTGCTGACGGGGGGGGAGGCCGCATGTGACAAGGGGGAGGGGGAGGGAAAGGGTCGAGCAAGGGTTGGGTGAGGGGTTCTATCTCGTAAGGCTGAAGAGGATGCTCGATGGCTTCTGGCATCCCAGACCCAGACGAGCACGGGGGGCGTGTACTGTGTTCGTAGGAGTAGGACTTTTTTTTAAAGCGATGGAGACACGGATGGCATGGAGGAATGCGGAATAGACTGCGACGTTGAGAGGGGTGATGCATGAGGTAGTAGTACCTTGCGGGAGGGAAGAGAGAGAGTCCAGAGAGCCCAGAAAGACCAAGAATCTGAAAAGGGCTGAATGAACATGTCAGTCAACAAAAGGTCCAAAGACGACTGAAACATGCAAAGAAAGCCTGCAGCCAACAAGAAGAAGCCAATCACCAATGCCGCAATTAATGACTCGCTCGGGCTAGAACATTATCATCAGCATCATCATGTCAGGGACAAAGGCTTCCAAGTCCTCGTCGAAATATGGGGATAGCTGCACGAGTACCTTAGGTACATACATGCATACAGTACAGTAGCCTGCAGGCCATTGCAACCCTATCTCGCCGACTTGTTGCTCCTCGGAATGCTTCGTAAAACGCTCATGTGCATCAAGAGTTTCGGACCTCTGTGCAAGAGGTTGGGCGTTGCTCGAATCCTCCCTCACCCCTTCAGCCATCCATACCTTACCTATACCACGGCCAATTATGGCCCGCCAACTAGGTACCGACCGAGCCAACAAAGTCCCCAGAGACAACCAACAGGTTTTCATGCAGCACTTGAGCAGGTTGGTGATGAGCCATGCAGGCGCACAAAGAAGGGCACAATAAAATAAGAACACACACCAAAAAAAAAAAAAAAAATTTAACAAGACACCGCGGGAGGCGAAACGCGACGTGGGAAATGGACATGGCGTCACGTCGGGCACGATCCCTTCAGAGCTGAAAAAAAGGTGGACCGGGCACCCAAAATGCGACTGCACATACATGAACGTACAGTAGCGTGGGCGAAAAGGCTGCGTTGCATCGTGCTAATAGAGGCTGAGACTGGAGTTGCGGCAGACGAGGACGGACTGGAGATTGCGTTGCATCCGAACACACGCAGGTGGCAACACCCATTGACGCATCACTCAATCCCATCACTCACTGATCAAAGTGGGAAAAAAGGTACTAGGTCGTCGCTCTGACCTTTTTCACAAGCCACTACAGGATTTCGCATGTTTCTAGAAGCCCAACAGTCGAAAGATGTGTGTGTGTGTGTGTGTGTGTGTGTGTGTGTCGGCATGATCCGGACCTCTTCGTAATTATCCGTACTTCGCAATGTGTTGGCTCACCGTATGTCTTTACCGTTCTTGTCCCGCCCTCGTCCCCTCACTCTCATGGCCGTGGTGCATTCCAAGTTTCTTTCCTGGGCGTTTTTTTTCCAGCTGGGCAAGGTTTCTCTCCGTCTCTGATTGTCGCCCTGTGATTCGCTACCGAGACGCTGGGGAAGGGGCTGTTGTGAGTGAGACATTGACGAGCCCAACACGAATTGGCACCAACGGACGGCACTAAGTGGGAAAGACTTGCCACGCTGCGTCTTTTTTTTTTGTCCCTTTCACTCATCGCCTTTTTTTTTTTGTTTTTTTTCCCGTTGCCGTCGGTCATGGTGGTGGCCAAATCGGTGGTGCGTGGCTGGACGCTCGAGACGCTTTGGGAATATCTCCAACAGAGGGAAAGGTGAGACATGCAGGTATTTAATTTGGGCTTGCGGTTGAGGGGCTCCTCGGTGACATCTCGTTTGGATCCTGGATGACCCGAGACAGTCGGTGGCTTCCCTGTCCAGCTGTGTCCGTCATGATCCTAATTAGCCGTCCAGTCCGACTCTCTCACAACTCCTCCTTCACCTCCAATCCCGTATCTCCTCTCCAGCGACCCGTGACCATCGCTCGAGGTCTTCCTCTCCCTTGCGGGAAAAGTGGCCATCTCCACAACCCCATCGTCCCTTCCCCCTTCATCGCCCATCCATGCTGCAGAATTGTGTCCTGCTTCGCTCCTTCCATGGCATGTCAGTTGCAGCGCCCCCAAAGTCCCCTTGCACGGCAGGAACCCAATGGGGAATAGACGGCCCTCTTTTCCGTCCTCCTGGAGCCAATCACGGGCCGCAAAATGCCCGACTCAGCTGAGAACTTCCTGAGCCTCCCACACCTCTGTTGAGAGTTCCGTAAGACATCAACTCACACACCCAGTCGCCTGCTGCTCTGCACCTGTGTATCGCCTTGGACCACGCGGGGCGCCACGGCCAGCATGTCGAATTGCTAGTCTCCTGTGCGTCCTGTCGTTCGTGGTCCAACACTTGCTACCATGGCCCCTCCCGCCCCCCTCCAACCCGCCAGCCACTGCAGTTAGGCAATCGACAGCACGTATGTACGGATACTGCAGGCCTTCTCACTGCCGGCGTGGCGCAGCCATTGCCCTTCATCGAGTTCTGCGCTGTCTCATCGGCCCAAGGGTCTCGGCACTGGGAATAACTGATCCCAATCCCCGTCCCGATGCCAATCTTCACCAATGCATGCCCAGATGTTCAGCCCGCCTGTGTCGCATGCCGCACACACCATGATTCCTTGTCGGGCTGATGATGGTCGAGTGTTCTGCACCCAACCGACCGAGATGCAGCGTTTCGGAACCCACTCTCTCGCCTGATAATCCTCTGCCCAGAGCCGGTATGCGGCATCTTGATCATCTCAGGCCCTGTGGTCAGACTCTCGGAAACAGCCCAGATGGGACCAGATCACTCGAGGCCCAGGAGCAGTCCAGAAGAATAGCCGGGCACTCCAGAAGCCCTGGACCCCGGGCCCCGGGCCCCGGAACTTGTTGAATCTAATTCCAACTCTAGGCGATAGGCTCCGGGCTATGAATGGAGCTTCAGCTGGCTTCGAACGAAACTGGAATTGCTAGACGCCCGACTAAGCTCAACTGGAGCTGGACCAGCCGCGCTTCCAATCTCGACCCGCGCCCCCCGCTTCCGGGAGAGAAACCCCAGGGTCAATGATGCATGCTCTGTTGGGCTGGCTGGCTGACTGACGGGCGAAAGAGCTTCCGGTCACTGACGACGGTTCGCCTGCCTCTGCCATTACTGACCAATACAGATGACTGTACAGGGACGGGGCCGTTGTCCTACGGAGCACACGAAAGGCTATTGACATTGACCAATGCTACACTGGAAAAGTACCGTCATTTCGTTTATTGTCACGCTCTGCCCATCTCGACACATCAAAGGACGGCTGAAAGGCCATTCCGACAGTCACGAGGCTATGAACTATGGACAAAAATATGCCCAGTACGAGCCTCGTCGATGAGCTTAAGCAAGACTACTTGATCAAGGCTTTGTTGGAGCGCCTGCTCTCCTCTGTGCGGATGGTCCACATTGCCGGCCAAGGCTCCTCGCGGCAGCCCCATGCAGAAACGGCCGTCGAGCCAATAACGGCGCCGAGTCGATCCCTGTCAATGAACAAGCTCCGACAGGGTCTGTCTCGCCCCGTTCTGGCCCATGGCGTCGCTAGAGTAGGGCTCACCTCAGCTGAAGTGCTCGCGACTAGCAACTCCTTTCCCCTTTGGCGTCGCTCCCCTCAATCAGAGCAGGCTGGGCCCGGGAACCACTCTGCAGAGGATGGGCCGTCTGCCGGGGTGCTCGAAGCAGATTGCAGTGCGATCGTGGGGCGCTAGGTCCGCTTGGAGTGTCCTCTGACGGCTTCCTGGCGACGTTGCGGGCTGAAAACAGGGATCAAGATCTCGCACAGTCGCCGCAAGACCAAGACCAGAACAGAGACACGATGCATCATCCGTCCAGCGCACCCACACCCCTCGAGAGCAGCACTTTTGGACCATTCCTTCTGCCACTCGGTGGTGCATTCTCGCCCGTCATGTTTGATTGGCGACTTCTTATGCGTGTTTGTGTGCTACCGCTCCATAGCCGTACAAGCTGTGTTGAGGTGGTTCGGGTCCCAGTCCCTTGACTTCCTCCAGCTTGCACAGCCTTCGCCCTTGCCATGGAGGACCACTCAGACGAGGCCGCACGCCTCCCTTTTCTCCTCAAGCGTCCACACCCCATGTTCTCGTCGTCAACTCTCCAGGGCTTGCGCGTGTGGCCATGTTTCGTCCCCCTGCTGACGAGTTTGGGGCAATTCCGGCATTGTGCGGCACTCGATTCCATCTGCGTAAGTGACGCGAATCACAAATGTCTGACTGCATAGGCCATGGGATCATGACTGCGAATACGGCTGGCCATGAGCAAATCCATGTCGGTTGTCGAGCGAGCATTCGGCCCATGGACTCTCGGGACTCCACCTTGAGCAAGCCACTCCTAAAAGCCAAACGTCGTCGAGTGCAACCCGCCGCCGCCATGGCCACAACCGGAGCCGAAACGACGGCTAGCCTCGAAGGAGGCTGTCTGAACGACTGCTTTGCGAACCGTCCTAGCCCGACGGGATGGCCTGGGCGAAACAGGGCGTGCGAAGGCGAGGGGGTGTCCTGCAAGTCCGCCCCCGGATAGCCCATTCATCGGAGCCCATGGTCTTGGCCTTGCCATGGCTCAAGGTACAGACAGACGGTACGCAGCACATGCTGTGTTGGTCGTCTCGACATCGGACGCTCTCCTCAACCTTCTCGTGGTTTGCTATAACCATATAATACGCTCGGTACCCCCAACCCCAGATGTCGAATCATGTCGCCTTTGAGCTTTCGTTTCCCCTCGCCGCCATCATCTGGGAGAAATCAAATCCATCAATCGCCAATCCTCTTGTCCACTCTGGCAGGCAAAGCAACGCATAGCGACTCAATCATTGCACGAAGCACACGCCGCGGTTTGTGTTTCTGTAACCAATCTGACGGCTTCTCATGTAAGTCGGGACATTTCTGCCGACCCGATAAAAGGCATTTACCTCTTGCATGGAGAAGCCATTGGGACTGCCTCGACGACGCGCATGAGCACTCCTCTCAATGGAGCTCAAGCCGCGTGTCGTCCAACCACGGCATATCCCATAGTCTTGTTTTTTTTTCTGTCCCACGAGTCATTCATATAATTAGAAGACGGCAAATGCTCACAATTCGCCCCTCAGCTTATTATCCACAGTTGCTTTTACAGAGACGTCCATTCATCGGCATTCTCGAGAGTGCTCGCATCTCACAGGTCCCCGACGAAGGCGGCGACAACCCTGTTCCTGTTCGACTCAGCCCAGCCTTCTCTGGCCTTGACCTTCTTGGCTCCGCCCTCTCCCATACGAGGCAGGCATCAACCCGGCCGAAGTACCATCTGACCGCAGAAAGTACAGTGACCTTGGGTGGCCCCGCTGACGGCCAACGGCGCCAGTTCTAAGTTTGCTGCGAGCCAGTCAGTCCCTTGGAGTCGCTGGTCCCTTGGGAGTCCCTTAGAGGCATAATGCCCGTCGCGAATCGTGAGGTGGTGCAACTTACACCCGGCACCTCTTCGTCCTATCCAACAGACTACTTGAAGTCGCTGTCGCCCACGTTGGCCAATGTCGAGGCCGGCCTTGCCATCTTTGCCCTCTTCATCATTGCCAGGTTCTGCCTCTGCCGTCTCTACACATGGTTGCGACAACTTCTCGGCGCTGCTGACAGGCCAATTTCCACAAGGACCGGTGCGATCCTTCCCCATCACCGCTTTCAACAACAAGCGCTCGACTTCAGGCCAGCCTGGACAATGGATGAGAAGGATCGCGCACCTCTGACGGCCCCGGCTGACGAGGTCCCCTCTCGCAATGGCAGCTTCAAGGGCGAAAAGCCGGCTGTCGAAAAACTAGTCATCGACCCGAATTGGTCGACCAACACAAACCCCAGCTCCAGCAGTAACACAGCCTTCGGTGGCGGCGATTCCTCCTTGCCCAGACCACTCATGTCGCGTCCTCCTCCTGCACCGCCACTGACGCCGCCCGAGCTGAGCACAGCCGTCTTTACCTTTGAGGACCGTCCGCGACCTGGCGACGACAGCTTCATGCGCCAGCCCAACCCGGATTACATGTCATCGACGACGGGGTCGGATCTGCCCGCCAGCTCCAGCACCCCGTATCCCGCCATGCCTCGCCGTCGCTCGTACAACAAGACGCTCCCCATCGGCGTTCCCGTGCCTCAATCGTCACAAACCGCAGGCGCCGCATCGGATGTTGCCGATCTAACCTTCTCGCCCAGTTCCTACCCTCCCACGAGCCCGTTGCTGCCCCCGGCCCCGCCACTAACAGGGGCCAGCGGGATCGGCGTCAAGGGCGAGATCATCGGGGTCCTCGACGGTGAGGGAGCTGGATGGACGAGACACACTCGTGTCTACGGTGGCGGTGTCTGTCTGGCTTGCGCGGCCTCGGGTGGCAATCACGGGGGCGGTTTCTACGGAGCAACGGTACGGCCCGAGGAGATGCGATGAGAGAATCCGTCCTCGCGAAGACCAGGACGAATATCTGGGACAAGGCCTTTGGAGAGAGAAAATCCACGATACAAAAGGGACTCGACCGTCATGTGTTATGCGTCGGGGGCCCGATGAGACGGGGCATGTGCGACTGGGTTACGGGCATACGGCAACAAGGGGACAGCGAAGCATCCCTCAGGGTGAGCAACACGGAAAGGGTGGCACGTCCTTCGCTGCTATGGGGTGGGTGGTTTCGGGCTGGAAACGGGTTTTGCCTTTTTTTCATCTTGTTTGGTTTCGGTTTCATGGTTTCTTTCTTTTTTTCCTATTTCCTTGTTCAATGCCTTCCGGTACATAATATCCCTGGCGACGGGGAAATCATGGGCATCTGAGCATCTGAGCACGGGAAGTGCTGGGCTATGGCAGGGTACGGCTGTTTCTTCTCTGCATATGTATACACGCTCTGTCGAGGGTTCAGCTTATGATGATACGACGATTACTCTTAGACTATATTTATTCCTCATTACACTTCCAATTCCTGTCCTGTACGCAATGCATGTGAGATGTCACGGGTGAAATCACCTCTGCAGGGAGTAGCCAACCACCTTTTGATGGCGTATATTCGATTTACCCTCAGCACACCCAAGCGGGCACTTTAGTCGTTGTCCACATTCGTGTCTCAAGAACTCATGACGCCTGTTATGCGCCTTGCAAGCCTCGCGTCAGCCCTACTCGAATCGACCACGCCGCCCCCATATGCATCGTCAGACCGGCTACCTGCTCAAAACAGCTTATTACTCCAAATGACTCATTTCGCTCATCATGAGACCAGGTTGTTTGTTTTTCCGCCTTGATAGTTCTTGAGTTCCGGGGTGAGCAGTAGCAATGGCCGAGAGGGCCCAGATGGGAGCTATATTGCTAGACTTCCCTCTGGATAATCATAGCATGCCACGGACGTGGACGATCAGAGAAGAAACGGACGAGGAGCAGGGAAACGGTTTTGGCATGTCTCCTTACGATTACCCAGTTTTCTGCACCTCATCAGCACTGGGACTACTTAGCATGCGACCCGTTCGAGGCCAAGTGTGTTGGTCAACCGTTGTGAAGGGGGGGTGTCATGATGTGTGCGTCCGGATTCGGGGGATATCACGTCGCCTCTCACACTCACTTCTTCTCCTTCCCCTTGACAAAGAGGAAAACCCATGGCTTGCAACGCTTTTGACGCGAATGTCCTGTCGACATCTTCTTCAGAAGCAAACGCCCCAGAGAGCGGGGGAGAAGAGCCGTCGTACAAGGACGAGACGCCGTGGGCTTCTCCCACGTTGGACAATTTGGGGACTTGGGGAAGGAAGGGGGGGGGAAACAAGAGGATTTAGAGTTATTACGTGAGACGGGGACATGGGCGCGTTTCTCGGGGGCCACGAGGACGCGTTGGGCGGCTGACGAGGGAGAATGGAGGGGGGGGAGAAGGTTGCTAGGGAGGATGGAGGTGTTGTTGACGTGGTTCCGATCGAGTTGCTCGGGATGAAGGAGTGGGCAATGGGAAAGAAGAGCCACTGTCGCGAAGAGAAGGGAGGTATTCGGCGCTGGGTCGACGACGGGAGGAACGACCGAGGCCTGGCGATTTACACGAGCAGCTTCTCAACAACCCAACGAGGTGGTCTGATGCGTGCCCTTTCACTCGGCCCCCGCGTTGAATCGAGCCCCCCGAGTACGGATACTGACTTGCAGAAACCCGCGGGTCCCCCCAGTGGCAACACCCGCCCGACCACACCGGGCTACCGACTTGGCAGGCCGGGATATGCAATCTCGGTGACGGATGGGACTTTTGTTTTCGCTGACGAGGGGTCGAATATTCGAGGGGAGGTTGGGGTTGAGGGCTTTTTGGGGGGGGGAGGGGGGGCCTTGTGCCGAGACGGCCAGGATTTCCGGCTTGGAGAGGAGGAGGAGTTTATCTGGTGGAACGAGGGCCAAGGGACGATGGTTCTGGCGGATGTTCGAGAAGACGATTTGGTTCGGACGGTTGGCGGGAGTGGCTGGTGTTGCTATTGGGGGGCTTTGGAAGGAGGAACAATCCGGTTCCTTCTAGAAGCCGGGAAGCGGGATAGGCCTTGTATACGAAGCCGGTTCGGGCTTCTGCGGCTCATGCCAGGCTTCGTATCCGTCCAATAAAACGCTTCCCGTCGACAGAGCAATACTCATCCGGCAGAAGGCTGCTGCCTCGTCACTGGCAGCATCTCCTCCTCCTCCTCCTCCTCCTCTGCAAGGTCCACGAACTCTGGCAATCCGACCAAACCCCTTCGCATGGTTATATCTAGACGACCAAAAGGTTCCCATCGTGTGTGCCAACGTAGAGCCGCGGGAAACGCCCATGTTGGCGGGGGGGGGGGGGGGTTGCCCCNNGGGGGGGGGGGGGGGGGGGGGGGGGGGGGGGTTGCACCGACAAACGGGCCACGGGGCGCGGGCAGGTAGCCGAAAGGCGTACAGACGTGCCGCTCATGTTGCGGGGGTGGTATCTAGGGGAAAAGGCTACGGGTTTCGTTCCACTATAGAGTCACTGCCGCCTACCGAACAAGCAGGACTGTGTTTCGGCAGGACGATGGATGACTTCTGGTCAGTCCGATTTGGTTGGGGGGGCCTTTGGGTGTGCTCAACCTGCATGGTTGTGACGAATAGTTTCGTGTGTGCCAGTTGATTGCATGTCAATATGGGAGCGTGAGTACGTAGCCTTGAACCAGCTCTGGCATGATGCTACATACACCAATGATGACTGGGTTCTTGGATTGCACAATGCCCAGGTGACTCGACTGCCAGCAACGGCAATGTAGCAACGAAGATGAATCAGAGACTCGGGTTCGGAGTATGCAATTACTCGTTATCGGAGGCGAGCCTCTCGTGATGTATCAGTTGAGCCCGTCCCCCTTGGAAATTCAGTGTGCTTGCATGATATCTCGTTATAGCAGCCGAGGATTTAAGAGCCATCGTTCTCCACGAAGACTCAGGCAAAGACCAACACGATCTACCTATTCCCTTCACACCTGGTTCACATCCACTCCGTATTCATCCCAAGTAGTGTGGCCCATGCAATCAAAGAAATCGGTTTGCAGTGGTTCTCGAAACTTCCCATGGCTCCAGGGTAGGTGGCACTTCACATGCAGAAGACTTTTTACACGCAACTCGGAGCTCCGATGACTTGGTGTAGTGTTTTCATCTGTTCTACTACCCTGTTTGAGTCGTGCATCCGGACTTGTGAGCCAGAGACTCTCCCTCGGGCCATCCGGTTACCTCTGTCGTCGGTAACCTTCCATCCCTCCCCTGACTTGTCCCACAACCGTCAAAGGACACAGGGAGAAGCAAGGAACCAACCCCAAGGCACCGGGACTGAGACGAAGCCAGCTTTCATGGACGGCAACGGCATGACCGAGCCGGAAACTCCACCCCAAAAGCTTTGCATCAGCCACCCAAGCCATTACCTCGGGTGCAGCAGAAGTGCTGGGCAAGTCATGCCAGCAAGGAACGAGTTTCCCAAAGGACTATCCAGAAGGTCGTCTTTGAGTCTCCTTTGAAGCCAAACTCGGGGATAAAGAGGGTTGCCTGGGGCGGACATGATCAATCTGAAGTCGAGTCAATACGATTCGGGTTGAACGCAGGCGCCGGTAGTCTACGTGGAGAAGTGAGGTGAGGCTGGCGCCACCGAGAGTCGATACGCGGGGAAAGAGGCCAATGCCGAAGGGTGAGTTCTAGTCGGAACAAAGAAACTACGCCAATAGGCCTGAACAAGGCACATGGGCCCGAAGACGCCGGGCAACAAGACGAGAGTTGAGACACGAGCGAGACGAGCACAGGCGCCACAGGGCACAAGAGCCAGACAGTTCGGGCTTTGCCGAGTGCCCTCCCTTGCAGTGAGAGACGAACCGCGTCTGTCCTTGGGCGACCAGTCCGGCTTTCGCGAGTCCTGTACGAGCGGGGCAGGAGCATCGTCAATAGTCCCCTTTCCAATGTCGCCATCGCCTGGTGGAACTGCACCCTCTCAGGCTCTCCCTCCCAGAGACCAGGGCCAAGGCTGGAGCCTCGACTCTTGCGCTCCCTGTTGAGCCCATTGCCGCAAGCGATCCGATAGAAGAGGGGTGACGGAGCGGAAAAAGCAACCAAGGCAGGCCAAGCGGAGTCGGCTTCCTCATTCTTTTCGTTCTATCAAAACGCCGCCAACGCGTGGTGATACGCGCGTACCAAATCGCTAGCCCGAAGCTGGGGATCCCGGATTGGCGGTGGAGAGGCGTAAGCGCTGGGGGCCAGACCGTTGACAAGCCAATTTATCCACAGAAGCTCTTTGTTTCTGCCATGTTTCGCGCCCAGGGCAATGGTGGCATGTGCCGTGTTGTACAGGACTGTGTTGTCGTGCATCCCTGCCATGCAATGCAACAGGCCGATAGGACAGGAGATGCCCAAACCAGTCGGATATTTTGTTGGGCGCGCGGGAAGGGCGCCTGGATGCCGCACGTAATGTATGTTAATCGCCTTGTTGTCCATGGAACGAACAATGCTCGCCGGGCGACGGAGTCGAGGGCGAGTCTGTTGGCGCAACATGTTCCTTTCGGGGATGCCCGAGTTCTTACCACGTTGACAAGCGACCGTCAGTCATACTGCCGGGCTGCAACAGACCATGCTTCTTGGTGTAACGCCTGCAAAACTTGTTTGCGTCGGGGCGAAACTCGCCATTCGAGAGCTGGTGGCCCGTGAGATTCAATGCTCGACACACTATCGATGGCCGTTGAAGAGGCAATATCCTGCGTTTCGTTTCATCTCGCTTTCATTAAGCGGGAGCTGTTCAGCTCACGTAGCCGACTTCAACCTTGGGCCGCCTTCTTGGGGCGAGCTCATTGACAAGATGCCCGAGGCGAGGCGAAACGCGCTGCTGGAAGGGCGAGGCCCATTCTGCGGCACGTGTCTAGCTAGACAAGCAAGGAGATGCTGCGTCGACGCCAACGCTGACGGAGCGCCACGGTCATGAAACATCCAAGACGTGGGGAAAATACGAAAGCAGGGGCTGGGCCGGGGGCGACGGTGTCTCCTTTGCCTGGCTCATTAACGAGCCCTTGTTTGCAGGTCGCGTCTGCCTGGTCCCCGGCGTCCGGTCCGGACGGGAATCTTCCATCCCCTGTTTACTTAGCCAAGGCGCAGGTGAAGGCCGCCGAGGTTGGAGAGGAGACCTTGCTTTCGGAGGCCAGCGCTGGAACGGGATGGACCGCTCCCCGAGATTCAGGTGTCTCTGCCAACTGTTGGTCGGAGTTGCGTGATGGAAGGGACGAAAGTGCGAGGCTATTCTTAGAGGCGAAGAAGGATAAGGATAAGAATCATGACGATCCATGCCGTTCAAAGCAGCCCGTCAACCGTCATTCGTCCCTGGAGCGCCCGACGTGCAGGCCGCATGTGCATCGTCCAAAGTCGGAAAGGTAGACATTGCTGCACACCACCACCAGACGAGGGAGCATGCCAAGCCCATGAGGCCTGTCTCGGGAGGAACGGCCGCGAACGCCCTTTCTGAGAGACTTGTCGAGTTGATGGGGGCTTTGTCGTTGAGGTTTTGGTCCGTGTTTCTTTCTGGCTGTCAACTGTTGGCTATTAGATCATATCTTCCGACATGAACCAGTCGTAGGTACCTCTGCACCCATGCTTTATCATCTGTAACATGTACGTATCCCTCCTGAAGCAACTGGAAACAGGCATTTGCGGAGATCACGCTGTTAGAGAGAGGGCTGCATGGATGCAAATATCTCGGCCCATGCACATGCATTGCTCCTCAGAGGGGTCTCTCCTGAGATGCGAGACGTGATTGGCCGACTGCCATGATTGCCCCCTGAAGCCTGCCGACGATAGTGCCTTCTCGCAGTCATCGGAGCCCTGTGATCCAGAGGGGCCCCAAAGGGGTCCAGAGGTGGCCCTTCCGTGGCTCAACGCCCGCTGGAGGGTCCGAATCGGGCATCAGAAACTGAGCTCGGTGCAAGGGTGAGGCATGGAAGTCATGCCGTTTGGGCGAAGGAGCAACATGGTGAGCGTTTGGGAGCCCAGGAGAGAGGATAAACAAGGACAAGGATGGCCTTCAAGCCCAAAGGGCTGGCATGAGGGGGGGGACTTGGGGACGTCTTGATTGATCCATGTCGCGATTCCCCAAAGTGACAACTGGCATTGGGTCCATCCATGGCCCTCTGCGCTCCCTCTCTGTTGGAAAATGGCATCCAATCGTCCGGCAAGCGCAGGCGGGTACCGGGATCGCTTGCAGCGTGCGTGATTGGCCTCGAAAAGGCGCCGAGGGGGCCGTTGGGAGAGCGGTCGGATGAGTCGCCCGGCGTCTTGGTGGGAATGAACCCGAGGGTGTTGCCGACGGCTGCTCGTCCGTACTGTGCGGTGCTGTGCCGCATGTGCTGAAGAGGATTGCGAGCGAGCAGCAATCAAAGCAGCGGATAGCTTGGACGTGATAGGGTCGACGCCTCCCAGTTGTGCGTTTTGTGCGCGCGTGAGCGTGTGCAGCCCAACCAATGCATCCATTCCAAGGTGCGGAACCGTGGTCGCGCACTGTATTTAAGCGTGGGTTATTTCAGGCACAGTGAGATTTCTGTCGGTTTAGCCCCAAACCCGCCACGGAGCCAGGCACCTACTAGGTAAGGTACCTTAGCCCCTACAGTCCTTACTAAGGTACCGAATCAGTCAACCACCTCGAGGAGCGAAGGGATGGACGCGACACTCCCTCGCCATTCGCTTGCTGGTTTGGTTCAGTCGCTCTGTATGTAGGTGAGAACGTGACTGCATCTTCATTCCATCTCGCTCGTCGTGGAGCTGCGGAAGATGCAATAGCCTCAGCATGCCAGTGGCGAGTTAACACGAGAATAGGTTCAATGCTGAAATGGGGATGCACAGTCAGCGCAGCACTGTGCAATCGCTGCTCATATGACTCCATTTGCCGCCGACTGCTCCCTTCATGGCAGGTACCCGCCGCATTAATGTTGGCTTCTCTCACTGTATTTTAGCAAGTGCGCATCGCCCTGGCTTCCACGATGTGAGTGGACGGATTGCAGTAAGTCCAACTCTGTTTCTTTACCCCCGCCATCGCTCGCCCTCTCAGGCCGTCTCCTCGTCTCCTCGTCTCCTCGACCCTCCCGACTCCGAGTCCCGGTCGTGCCTGCCAGGCCCTCAAGTGACTCTCTAATAAAGTTACCCCCCGTTGACCCTCTAATCTCCACCCCTCCTTCCATCCCAATCACAATCCACCCGTTCGTTGCGGCCTTCTTGCTCCTGGTTCGTGCTTTCCCCAGTGCTTACCCTCATCTTTTTTCCCTCTCCTCGCTTCGTTCACACCCCCTTCCCCAATTCTCACCCCCTTCCCAAAATCCCACACAATCTCTCGTCTTCCTCTTTTTTTCCTCCCCTTCTCCTCTCAAAACTTTTGGGTTTCCTCTTCCACCACTTCCTCTTTTCCCCCCTCCCTCTCTCCCTTTGCCCTTTTACCGCTGACTATCCTCACCTGCCCTTCCTTCTTTCTTTCCCCTCTCTCTCTCTCTCTTTCCGCCCGTTGCACCGTTCGCCTAGTTTGCTGCCTGCATTCACGTCCGCGCTGCCGAGACTGTTGTTCACTGACCTCCGCCCGTCCGCTGTTGTTCGCTCGCGCTCGCACGGCACGGCCCAGCACAACTCCGCCAGCGCACTTGCCTCGCCTCGATTCGCATCGCATTCTCGCCTCGGGCTTCGGAAACAACAGACTCTGCAAGATTCCTGAAAGCAAAGATCAATTCCTCCAGCCCTCGGTTCTGGAGAGGTGCTTCTCGCCGGTGATACTCGTCATTTTAATCTCTGTACTTTATTATTCGTCGATTCTTTTGCTCATTCCTGGCGCCTCGTACCGCACCGCACGCCACATCACCACGTCTTAATTTCATCCGACCATCACCAACCTCGACCGCGATTCTCGTACACACCACCCATCGGAAAAAAAGTCAAGAAGAAGTCAGCAAAAAAAAAAAACAAGTTTCGTACGAAGAAAAGGATCCCCGAAGTTCACACCTGGTTCGACATCGCTTTCCGCGCTGTCCCGTCTTCCCTTGTTTGACGGCCAAGCCAGCTGGTGCTTGCGTGTTTAGTCGTGTGTCAGTCACCCGACTCGCCGCTTGGAGCGTGAATCTCTCTCGGTTGCCTTGACCGTCATCATCCGCCCCTTCATCATTGCTCGCGTGGCGTCGAGTCATCATCCGGCCTCGGCCTGACGCATTGAAGATCCTCACCACACGGCGACATTTCAGCAACCGCTCCCCCGCGATCCTGCTCGTCTCATCAACGTCAGTCCCGCCCGCAGCACCACCTTCAGATCCTTTTGAGAAGGTCACTCTCCGCCGCTCGACATTTGGCTCTCAGTTCTTACCTGTTTGCCCTCCAACAGGCCTTCGCCATCAACTAATTGAGAACCAAACCCCATCGTCTCCTTCCCTCGATCGCGTACTCGCGTCGCCCTTTCATTCACCACGCCTCTTGCCTGCCTTCATTCAGTACTCTTCATTTTAATTCCCAACCACGAACTGAACTCTCACTCGTGAACCCACTCCTTTTTTCGCCATCTCGACGGAAACTCTAAGCTTTTCTTGGATTGCGCCTTTTTTGCCCCTCTCCGACCACAACAACTCTTCTCGATTCCTGTTTCAGCATCAGTGATTGGAGGAAGCAACCGTCCCGTCGATATAACTGAGATACCCGCCACATAATACCTGTTTGGTTCGCAACATCAACTTTCCTTGTAATTTTCAAAACCGACCGTCTCCCAAGAGACCTCGATCCTCTTTCATTCCTTACGACTTCAACTTTATTCCACACAACCCGTTATACCCGCTTTGAGCAATGGACGCAGGCGGTCTCGCTCAAATGTCTTCCAACAGTTTCGCTCCCTCCAATGGATTGGCTATGCCATCTGGAGGCCTGGCTGCCCGCCGGGGCGGCCAGAACGTCAAGCCCTTGTCGTTTGACGGCATCAACCAGAGCAACGACAAGGATAATGGGGCTCCCACCCCTCGCACTAGCCGCTCTCACCTTCTCGCTGGTTTGAGAACCGCTCCCAAATCTGCCTCTGCTGCCTCGTTCGGCCCTCAGTCTCCCACTACAACCGGTCCCTCGCAGCAGTTTGCCCGCAACTCCATGGCTGGAAACGCCTATGGCATGGGCCAGGACAACATGTACAATGCTCCCAAAACCGCGTTCCCGCAGTACGGTGGCCACAACAACTTCAACTCTGTGATGGGCCAGCAGTACACTGTTGACCAGGTTCTGGCCCCGCCTGAGCTCCCCATTGATGAATCGGCGCAGGAGCACATGGACCCAAATCTCTATGCCCAGCTTGTTGCTACTAACAACTATCTGGCACATCAACAACAACGCCTCCAGCAGCAGCTCATGAGTGTGCAGGCTGCAGCTCAACAATTTCAGCAGCTGAATCTCAACCACCCGCAGCTCACACAGCAGCAGCTCACCCTCTTCGAGCAGCAGCAGCAGCTTCACAACATGCAACAGCAGCTCCAACTCCAGGCCGCCATCGGCCAGCAGACTCGGCAACAACAAGCTCAGCAAGCTCAGCACATCTATTTCAACCCCATGAACGGCCAGTACTATGTTGAGACCCCCTCTCAGGTTCAGATGGCATCACCCTACACCGAGCAGCCCCAGACGCCTGGTTTCAACGGTTTCCAACAGCAGCAGCAGCAGCAGCAGGGTACCCCTTCGGTTCAAGTTTCGCCCCCGGTGGAGAGCCAGCCTTTCTCTTTCCGAAGCAACTCGCCCCCAAAGCGATACGACTCACCGACCGAGGTGACTCCTCTGCCCCCGCCGTCGGCCAATGCTTTCCGCCGTGGCCACAAGAAGGCTTCGTCTCTCGCCCCCGTTAACAGCGCACTGGCTGCTTCCGCCCCTTCCGACGCCCCAAAGTCCGCTGGTCCCAAAACAGCCTCGTTCCCAATGACACCTCTCACCGGTGGCTACGGACCCGGCCAGGCCCGTGCTGGTGAGCACCCTGTCCGCCAGCCCCGTGGCCCTCCCTCCTTGGACGAGCTGAAGGCCAAGCCTACCGCCAAGTTTGAGGGTAGCAAGAACTTCGTGGCTCGCACTCGTCGGTCTGCCGTTCACAACCTTGTTCGCGCTGGAATGGAGCGCCGCAAGGGCACCGGGAGCTCGTGTGGAAGCATGAGTCCAGTCTCCGAGGCTGCTGAGGAGTCGACGACTCCCATCACTGACAATGAGTCTGATTCTGGGCGGAGCGGCTCCGGTAGCTTGGTTGGTGAGATGGACTGCTACAACTCTAGAAACACCACCAGCGTGACTTGGGGCGCCATCGGCTCAGATCGCCCCAGCTCGCGCCAGAAGGGCAGAAAGAGCTCCGGCAGCGTGGGCAGCACAGGATCGTCCTCGGAGAGCGAGAGCAGCTCATTTGCAAACGTGTTCAAGAATGGCGCTCTGCGAGCAGCCAAGGCGCAAGAGTCGACCGATCATCAGCGCAAGGCACCGAGACTGGTGCTCACCAAGAGCACACCGGCTGTTTGAGGTGACGCTGCGGCTTCACGACGAATTTCACACTCCTTACGACTGATGCGCCCGGACTATTTCTTTTTCACACGACTACTCGGACTGGCGGACTGCACACTCATGGTTTTCGTTTTGTCCTTTACTTCGTCACGATGAGGAGCCCTTTTCCCCCTGGTTTCTTCCTCGTCTGACATTGACTTTCACACGCTTTTATTACTATCGAAGTTTATAATTCACTTCATCGTCTCTCCTTCAGACTTTTATATTTCGCCACGACATTTGGGGAATGCCCGGGGATTGTCTTGCCTGAACGTAGACGAACTGGTCGGGTCTTGTTTTTGGGGGGCTGGTAGGATTCTTACACCTTGAGGATGAAACAAATCACAAAGACGGAGCTATATCTGGCGTCTCCGGGAGACTATCAGATTGACCTCGGGGGTGAATGACGGCCGGCGGTCTCGGCAGACACTTGTCTGGCAGATTTGACATTTGCTTTCGTTGTATTTCTTGAGCATCTTGTCCGTCGACTGTTTGGTCGCTTTTCCGCTCTCGGGACGAGGATGGTACGCAGAGAGTTCGTCAGGCTCGGGAAGTTGGAGGAGTAAAGACCCGCGGGAGGAAAAGATGTCGAAATAGTGTAGGAATTGGCACAATACGAATTGACTGCCACTCCAAATACCTCTCTAGTCGTGAGCTTAACGATGCATGTGAAACCGCTCGCGCTGTCTTGATGATCCAATGTTATTCTTATTCTCTCATAAACAGCACAAGACTTTCCCATATGATCCCTCCTTGTCTCCAAAACTGTCACATACGACCATAGCTCTCAGAAAATACTGGATCCCGTCTGCTCTCCGTACGTCAAGCTGAGAAGCGGCGAACTAGTACTCAAGTCGGTGACGATTGGGGAATCCTCGCTGTTGTATGTCTTTTTTTGTCGTTCCTTTTGCTATTCGTTTCTTGTCCTCGGCAGTGAACGTCGTTGGACGATTTGATTTCGTGTCCAACATGATGATCTATTTTATTCAGGTGCAATTGCTTGCCGGCGTATATCCATCACGTCAAGCCAAAGCCAAAGAAGGCCATGCATGCATGCTCTCTCACAAGCCATGAACCAACCCAACCCCCTTTGCCGCCCGTCCTCCCCGCCTTCGCCCGGAACCATTCATTGCTCGGTCGCTCGCTCTTCATGCTCGCTCGTCTCTTTCATCTCATGCTGTTTTCATGCGCGTGGTCTCAATGCCTTCCTTTGTCTATGTGCCATTGCCACCCTCCGTTTTTTCTTGACTCGTACATGATGCCACCAGTCCCGTTGCCCAATCGGCCTATGGACGATACTGACAGAAAAAGAAAGAGAAAGAAAATAACCCAAAGTGTAGGAAAAGCGCCTTCGTGGTAAGGTGCGAGTCACGAGAATCCGCGAGGGAGGGGAAGTTGGGCTGCCATGCCATTTCCGCGCTCCCCTTTCCAGTGAGTGGAAACCGACACCAGGCGGAATCATGACCACTTGATGTCGCTCGGTGCCCGAGTTCTCCTCTTGTGGCCAGAGGCGGGTGAGGAAGTCAAGCCCGAAAGACCGAGACCCAGACCCAGACTGCCGTCCCTGCTTCCCAGCCCGTCCCTGCTGTGTAGTCCCTCGCGGCTTCTCAAACCCTCGCGGCTCCTCAGGCCGTCGCGACTTCTCGGACCATCACGGCTCCTGAGGCCATCACGGCTGACGGACGATCGGAGGGCGTTCTCCTTGTTGCTCAAGCTGCTGTCGCTACGGACGACCATGGGAGTGTCTGCACGAATGATGCCGGCGCCAGCGGCACCCGCCATCCTGGCGCTGCCCGGGGTGGCGAGGGACGTCCGCGGCAAGCGACTCTTGCCGGCGGCGTTGCCGAGGGAAATGGATTCTCCGCTGACGCGTCTGGGGATACCTGTCGGCCCATCGCGACTCCTAGGTCGGTAAAGATTGTTTTCACGTTCGATGGCTGCTGCCCGACGAGGACTGGCGGCCACCTCGATGTATGCGTTTCCGGCCAAACTGGCGCGATTTCTATGTGTAGGTGTTTGCGGGACCGACACAGACGAGTGCAGTCCGGGAGGCGTGTAGCTCGTATTACGGCGCGACCCTGACCTTCGTGAGTTCGTCGAGCTCGGCACCGAACTTGGCGGTCCCTCAAGCTGTCTCGGGGAGACTTCAATGTTTGACTTGACCAGTTCAGAGGCCAGGTTCCGGACCAGAACGGCGGTATCTTGCTCAGAAAGCTTCTGGATGGCGTCCATGAGGGAGCGAACCTGGGAGCTGTTGAGCGTCCTCGTCCCGTCTCCGTTCCCGAGTCCTGGGTCGCACGCATCTATGATGTTCCTCACCAGCCTGAGCAGGTTCAGCCGTACCACGGCCTTCTTATGTCCCAATCGCTGCGCGATGCCCGCAAACATCTCGGGCTTCGCCAGCGATGCCGCGACAGACGGGCTCAAGCGCAAAAGCTTCAGGAGGGGTTCAAGTAGGTTCGAATCGAAAGCGTTGAGCTTGTTGGTGTTGAAACAGCTGACAATGGCTCTCGTGAAGTGGCCCTCGACCAGATGGCTCTCCACGTTAGCCGTTTCCTCTTGAAGCCACACCAGGATGGCATCGAGAGCCGTCACCTGCCAGTACTGATCCGTCAGGAGGGAGACGTAAAAGTCGAGACCCTTGTTCTGCCAAAGATATCTGCGGCCCTTGGACCCAGAATGCGCCATATCGCACAAGATCGGCAGAGCAAATTCCTTGGGTGGCCTATCCGTCTGCATGATCCGGAGCAGCAACGGGATGATGCCGCCCACGGCAGCGTCCTCTTGACGTTCTTTGCTCAGTCGGCAGAGGTTGAAGAGTGTGTTGAGCACTTGGTTGGAGATTTCGCGGAAATGAGTCTGGCCCTTCTTCATGCTGTAGCTTAGGAGGTCGATGAGGAACTCGATGGCATCGGCCGAGTGGAGGGATTCGATGGTCGTGGAGAGCATGGAAAGATTCTTGATAAACTTGAGCATGGTGATCTGATGAACGGGAGTCATCCGTCGTAGATCCTTGAGCACGCTCTTGAGCACCTGTCGATCAGCAACCACTTCCTTGACATAATTCTCTGCTTGGCTGAAAAGGTAGAAGATGTTGACGATGCGACCCTCGATGAGTTCGTCCAGCTCGTCCTCGCCCTCCTCGTCAAGAACTCGATGTAGAACCAACGCCAACGGGTACAGGATCTTGCTGCGGGAAAAGATTCTGCAAAAGTCATTCTTGGGCGTCGGACCCTGCAGTTCGAACACGTTCCAGATGCCGTTCACGCCAATGAGAACCAGGTCTCTGGTGTTGTCGTAGTCCTCGTCGAGGAATTCTACCAGCACATTCAAGCCACCCGCCGAGACAAACATCTGCAGTGTCAGAGTCGACGTCTGATACATCTGGCGCACAAAGGCGGCGGCCTCGAGGCGGATTTCGTCCGAGTACTGCCGGGCAGCAAATCGAGTGATGATGGGAATACCGCCCACGAAGCACAAGTTCTCCTGAATTTCGACATCGTCCAGGATAATCTTGTCATGCTCGTCAGTTGGGCTCAAGAGGGGCCAGCTATCTCAAACCTACCGCGTTGACAACTTTGAGCAGTTGCAGAATCATGTATTGGCTCTTCAGCGTGCAAGTTTCCAGGATTTCCAAGATCGGCAACAACCCGTGGGCACTGATGATCAGGTTCTTCACCTCATTGTTCTCCCAAAGCAGCGTGAGCTACACGCAGTTAGAAGAAGCTGCTCAATATACTTCTGCCATGTCTTACCAAGTCTTCCGAGTATTCAGCGAGGGCATCCTCGCCTTCTGATGATTTCAAGGACCTCACGAGGCCCTCTATTCTCTCTGCCAACCTGGCATGCCTGTCTCTGGCAATATTCGCTTCCAGGTCCATTTCGTCCCATCCGGGGTCCATCGATGCAAATGGATCGTCCTCGTCGTCGTCATCGCCAAGCCACGAATTACTTGAGACTCGGGATAGGAGCATCAAGCCACCGTCCTCGGACCCTCGTTCGCTCTCTTCTTTCTCTGTGGCTGCGCCGCCAGGTCCAAAAATATCGCTGAAATCCTCGTCGTCGTCTTCTGCAAACTTCTGAATCTCTATTGATGACCGAGTACGTCGCATCGGCCGGTCTGGTAACACTGAGGGTCGGGTTGCGAGGTTCTTCTTCATGCTTCCACCGAAAGGGTCCTGCATCGATCGAGGTAAGCTCGTGAGGTCTGAGGGATGAAATAGCTGCGGTGCGTCGGGGAGTCTCAAACTCTGAGGCATCTGTTAGCAAACACCTTGTGTCATCTTTCGAAACAATCCCACCTTCTTGTCTGCCTGGTTTGGCTGACGGGTAAAGACACTGTCGTTGTCTACAAAAAGATCCGAAAAGTCCTCAATGCTTTGCTCTCGATACACCGTTTCCGGTCTTGACGGGAGTTCGAATCGGTTTGCGAAGTGTGGCTTCGTTGGTGACTTGGTTCGTCCTGGGCCAGGTAGACCTGCGGCCTTGGTCGACGTAGACTTATTTCGGTGGTGCGACTTGGGGGTTTCGACGAGTTTCTCTGTTCTCCTCGGAAGGGGTCGAATCGTCTGTTCCTGAGGGTCGTTGTCTTGCCAATGGTGAGGGCCTTTGATCGTCATGAGCTCTCCCTCAAAGTCGTCTTCGTAATTAGAGCTCTCGTTTCTCCCATCGTTTACCGAGGCGAAGGCTTTGAGGCGATCGCTTGATAGCAAGCCACCAAAGTTATCCTGCGGCTTTAGATGGGGTAATTGGAGAGCACTTGGCGAAATGGCCGTTGCAAAGTCGTCGTCCCAGTTATCATCATCTAGAGAAGCTAGATTAGCTGTGCTGAACCTAAGAAGGCCAAGGTCTCAAGACGCCACCAAGATGTATCAAAGGTATATTCCCGGGAGTTTCCACGTACCAGCTATTTCAGGCTTGCTGAAAGCCTCGGCGCCAGGTCGGGGCTTCGCAAGAGTCGTCAAGGGTGCCTTGTTGGGCGTGCCTCCAATGAAACGGGTTGAGGGACCGGCCTCAGAACCTGTAGAAGCGCGTAGGGACGATTGTGACGACTTAAGGGCCTTATTCCATTGCTTTACCTCCTCCACAGCCCGGCTGAAGTTGGACGGTGCTTTCGAAACCGGGGCCTCCGCGCGGCGACATCCTGTAATCCAAGCGTGTCGAAGGAGTTTCCGGGCCGAGACTCGAAGATTGGGGTCTTTCTGAAAGCACTGCATTAGGAAATCCCGTGCGGCCTAGATAGAGTCAGTTGTTGTTCCCCGACATGGAGCACGAGCCGTGGCACACGTACAGCAGAGATACCCTCGGGGAGAGGGGGGTGGTCGTCGTTGACAATGGCGAACAAGGCGGGCATGGCTGCGAGGTTGTGGTAAGGCGGCTTGCCCTGCAGCAGCTCGATGACGGTACATCCCACACTCCAGATATCCGAGGCTGAGCTCGCTCCGGATAGCTGTATAATCTCGGGAGCCATCCAATAGGGCGTTCCTACGACCTGATGCTCCTTGTCCTGTCCGCCGGCCAGAGTGCTCGTGGAAACGCCAAAGTCTGCCAGCTTCACGGTGCCATCCTTGGTGGTCAGAATGTTGGCACCCTTGATGTCGCGGTGGATGACACCCTGGTCGTGAAGATACTGAAGACCCAGGAGGACTTGGGTCATGTATACTCCGACGAGGTTTTCGGGAAACTTTCCGTACGCCTTGCAAATAGAATGTAAGGATCCGTTTTCGCAGTATCTGCAACGCCAGTCAGCTCCTAACCTTGCAAGCCCAGCTAGGAGAGCTCCTACTCCAGGATGATGTTGAGACAGTCAGACGACTTGACAAAGCCGATGTACTTGACAATGTTGTCATGCTGTCCAATGTGAGCCGATGGCCACACCAGTTTCTGCCAAGGCGGCGAGCAATTCTTACATGGAGATTCTTGAGCAGGTCGATTTCGCTCTAAGTGTCAATGGACGGTCAGCATCACACCTCTCCCAAGTAGCATTTAGCTATCAAGCCCACCTCGATCATGCGCAACTCGCTCTTGGGTAAATTCGCAGTCTTGATCTGTTTTACAGCGACAGCCTCGCCTGTTCCCCAGTTGAAAGCCTTGTAGACGGAGCCAAAGGCGCCTTTGCCCAAGCATTCACCTAAGCGCTACACCGGGTCAGAAAAAAACCAACATTAGCACTTTTGTACACGACGCAAGAGGTGCAATTTTGGGCGGGTATGTAGATCGATTCGGGAATTCGAAGGGAGAGCATGTACGCACGTAGTCCTTCAGCCCCGGATCCTGCAATGCAGAGGTCTCGCGGTGCTTCTCCTTGCGTGAGGGAGTGCCGGGCACGGCAGAGCGCGTGCGGCCATTGGCGTGGTACTGCCGGTCAGGCACCATCTCTCAGGTCGGCTCTCCCCCGGCGATGCTCGACAGTAGGGGTCCCCCCGGGGCGGGATGTATGGCTTTGGACAAGGCAGCAGAAGAGGGCAGCTCGGCAGAAGCAGTATGGGCGGTATGGGCGGACAACGAAGGACGGAGAGTGGGCGGGCGGCGACGGAAAGCGGGAGGGCGAGAAGGGGAATCGGGGCGTCGTCAAGGCGGGGATCGCATTCCCGGCTAGGATCGAGGTGTGGCAGCGGGGAGGGGTTGGAACGACATCCGCGTTCCAGGAGGCTCGAGGTCGCAGCTTCGTAGGCCTCTCGGTCGGCGTGGCCTTTGTGGTTGAGCCTTGCTTGGGGCGGGAGTGGGCGTGGGAAAGCTGGAGGTGCCCGAGGGGCTGCAGGAGGGAGCGAGCAAAGGAGTGGAGGGGCCTGGCGGTTCAGCGGCAAGAGGACGGCGCGGGTTACAGGGCGGGCCCGAGAGCTGCGAGAGCTGGGAGAGCAACTTCTCTTGGAGGGGGAAAACAGTTGGTGCAAGGAGGAGGAGAGAAGCGAACGAGGCAAAGGCAAAAAAGGCCAATCCGATGCCAATCAATCTCGCCCAAAAAGTGTGTCTACCTAGTAGCTGGTTGTTTCTCCCCCCCATCGTCTCGCAACCCAACCCAGGCCAACGCACCTCCAGCAGCAGCCCTGTAAGCCAGCTGCCCTGTGAGCCCTCCACTGTGAGAGGGACGTGTGGCAGAGCATGGGGGATCTGGCCGGGGACACCCATGCAAGGGCCGGTTCCCCATTCATCCCTCATGATTCATCCTTCTCAGATATGCCGTCCATGGCCCTTTTTCGAGGCGCTATTTCCTGCAAATCTGGGCGCTGGGCTGCGCTGGAGGGCTGTCGGTTCGAGAGAGAAGTCGGCGAGGATGCCGACGAGGATACCGACGAGGATACCAACAAGGTACGGATAGAGACGATCTACCTGCGTGACACAGGTCCCTGGCCACGGGCGCAGCCGTCTTAGGCCTCCTGCCAGGCACGAAGAGCTCCAGTCCCAAAGTACTTTGTACAGTTCCTCCCACGAGAGGACCTGTTTGGTTTGTCTTGCTGCGGATGCCGTCCCCCATCACATCCGAATTCCCCACTGTCTCATGTATTCGTATTTGTTTGTTTTTTTCCTTCTTTCCTGCTCCTTGCTCTCTGTTGGCTTTGCTTTTTTGTTCCATCCATCGGATTCTTTTCCTGAGCTTGGATGGGTACCTGCCTCCGCTGTCGCAGCCTGAGCTGCAATGACGCGCAAGTCAAGTCAACGGGAGATCAAGATGAACCGCATCTAGGTACTTGGCAAAGATGCTATGCCGTAGGGCCAATACCTGTGGAATGTGTGCTGACCAAATGTCGTCACAGTTCGTTCCGCCAGTGGCTGAACCGCACACGACACCACCACTACCACCACCACCACTGCCAGCTCAGCTCAGCTCAACTCGGCTCAGGCACCGCCCTGCGTCTTGACACCCAAAAAGCCATTGTCTCACATTCTGTCTCTCTCGAGTCAAGTAAACGAATGTGGGACAAGGCTAATTACCAAGGCATTGGCAAATACGCACTACTAGACGAGGCTGCAGCTACGGATAAGACATTGTCGACTGGTGAATCAATTCAATCGTCAGCCATCCCTTCGCAGCAGCATCAAGCCGGGTAATTTTCTTTTCAGCTTGTCCCAGCGACGCCTCTCTTCTCAGCTTACCCCTCCCCTTCAAACACCGACCAACAGACCAACGACCTTCCAAGATTGCCTCTGCTTGTTAGCCTCGCGCCGCTAATGCGACTCATCCCGGCCTGTTGGACAATCACGCACCCCTTCGGGCCCTTCCAGTCGAACCCTGCAAGCCCTTTCCGATCTGCTTGTTGATGGCTGGGCTTGATCATCGGCCACGTCGTCCTTTCCGAACCATCCCTGCTTGCAAAGGAAAGTGAATGCGTCCATTTCTGCGGCCTCTTAACGTACGCATGCGTCCCGCACCCGCACCGTACCGCCCGTCGCAAACCACCTCCAGCCCAACCCAATGCTTCGGGTCTGTTGTGAGAAGCCCCTGTGAACCTGACGTGACGCTGGCATGACGCTTGTTCGCTCCAGGGATTGTCGTCAATGCCATGAACAACTCTCCACTTGTTTCCCACACCACCAAAACCGCCGGTTCACGTTGGCGAAAGCCACCATCAATGCTTCCACGCCAGTTCCACGCCGTGACCACCACCAGCTCCCGCCAATTGTCCAATCCCCTCGACCTCAACTCTCATTCTCACAACGGCGGGGCTGAGCCAGTTGCACCGCCATGGGGGGTTCGTCCTCGTAGAGTGACTACTCATGGTGCAGAAAAGGTCAATTCTCGCTTCACATTATTTTCTCCAAGCTTGCGTCATCGTCGCTCGACATTAGATCCCAAAACTGAGCCTTACCAAAATCCCTTGAATCACAACCAGTCCCAGTACGCCATCCATGTAATGATACACGCCGCTCGTCATGTTTCCATCTTTGCCCCTTGGCCTTTTACGCGATAAAAGCCCTCTGCCGTCCCCATTCGCCTTCATGCCATCCATTCATTGTCAATGAGACTTGTTCAACGTCTCGATTCGTTACTTAATCTGTTCGGGGGAGGTTTCGGCTGAGGCCAGCCTCGGCCCACCAGTCATCTGGAATATCCTCTCGTCGAGCTAGGCTGCGGACGATGTGCTGCATCCCTTGCCAGTCTTCTTCGTCCTGTGCATCTATAATCGCCGTCCCCGCAGGGAGTTCACGATATGGTCTCCGCGGTGCCCAATCCGGGGGTGGCAACTCATCCGGGCCACCAATGTACAAATGGCCAATCCATCCTGATTGGAACCGTTCGTAATGAGGGAGAGGTTCTCGGGACTGTTGGGGTTCTCTAGGTTCTCGAGGTTCTCGTGGTTCTCGTGGTTCTCGTGATTCTCGTGATTCTCGCGGTTCCCGAGAGCCAACATTCGTATAGGTCATGTTGCCAGCACGGGTAATGCCCCGCATAGTATCGTCCCTGTCCTGTTGGGTGCGTTCCGTCAAGCTGTTAAGCCGAGTAGGCCTTGTAAGACTTCCAGGCTCAGCCTCCGAGTTGTACGACCTGTTTCGACTAAAAGGTCCGTCGGTTGGTCCGGCCAGTGGTCCATCGACGGGTCTGTCCATGTTGTAGTCAGGGACTCTCATACGAACCCGACGGCCCTGCTCCCGGCGGTTCTCCTCTCGGCGACGACGATTCGAAGCAGAGACTCCAGGGTTCGCGTCCTCCGTGTCTGAGTTATCACACCCAGACTCGCATGCCTGGTCAGCAGGTCCGGCAAGTTCGGGAGTAGTGAGCGCGGTACCCGAAGATGCGCCAGCGTTCTGCGAGGCTACGGTAGATGCAAAAGAAGATCCGGCGCTGGGTCCCTGAGGGTCCGGGGTCAAGGTAGTAAGAAGAGTATCCCAGACTTCAGGGCTCAGGCTTCTCTCACGATCGCCAAGCCCGTTCACATCCCGGTTTCGTGTCGTCTCACCGAGCCGCTCCGCGCCTCCGATCAAGGTTGAGAAGGATGGCAGCATACGAGTGTGAGAGGATCTCCGTATTTGGCTCGGGCCAATCTGCGTTGACGGTGCTGCCCCGACTGCGTCTGGATGGTTTGCCGGGGGAGGAGCCCGGCGACGAGAGCGGGGGCGGCTTTCCATGCCGACCGCCTGGAGGTCGGCAGAGGTTGCGGCCTGGGGGTCAAGTTAATACACATGAACGGGTTCAAAAACATGCGTGAGGAACAATGCACATAGTCCCTGGGAGGGTACTCACATATCGGGCCCGAATATAGGCTGGAACGGCACTATCATCCGTTCTCTCCGTTCTTTGGCTCAAAGCTGGATCCTCAGCCCCACTGTCCCCGGGACCTCTCTCCCTTGGGGGAGGGGTTGCTGTGAACAAGCTGTGCAGCTGCTCCTCGAACCGTTCTCTGTTGCGATCATCGCTTCTGGCCATCTCCCTCAGCACTTCGCGGAACGGCCTCGCACGTTGAATTCGACTCGGTTCAAAGCCGTCGTCGAGCAGGGGATCCATGAGTCTACTGCCGGACGCCGTAGCGCTTGGTCGAACTATTGGCATGGTAACGCGATCGCGGATGGACATGTGCCGGCGAAGAGCCGCACGGCGTTCTCGGGAACCAGCGCGACCATGGCGTCGAATGTTGGAACGAGATGGCGAGGTGGTGCTGGTCTTGTCTGCAGCCTTGGAAGGCAGATCTGACTCAACGGGGGCGATGAACAATCTGCAGTAGGCGCGTTTATCAGTGCACAACTCGGCGAGAACGGTGTCGGCATGGCGGGAGTGGGAGAAATGAATGGGAAAATGCGTGTGAACAATTGACGCCGCGAAAACACGGTCGCGACGCGGTCCCAAGATGCGTTAACGTGAAAGAGAGGCACGAGATCCATCCGGATGCGGACCAGGGAGTGCGGGCAGCGCTTCGCTGGCACGACAACGTCAAGCGACAAACAAAGGGTGGATGGAGGGACGGGAGGTAAAAGGTTGGCTTACGGAAGGCCCATTTTGGGAGCGATGGGGGGCAAAAATCGAGTAATGAATGAAGAAGGAAATCGAATTGCTGAAAAGAGGCCTCAGGAACGGGCGCGGATGATGGAAATCCTGGACCGTGATGGGGGATGAACGTTGCCTTGCCTAGAGCCTGATGAGGAAGATGGGGTCGGGAGATGGCTCGCGCTTGGGACGTGGAACAAGTTGGATTTTCGTGGGGACGGAGTTAAAAGCAGAAAACTTGGACTCGAAGGGGGAAAAAGGAAAAAAGGGCGAATCAGGTTGAGTCACGAGTGGGCGCCTTCAGCGTGTGTACATGCGGCGCAGACGCGATAATCCGTGTTAGGTCTGGAGCCTCGACTTTGTGAGATGTTAGGATGAAAAAGCTTCCATCTCTGGGGAGATCTTAACAAGTCGTAACAATATGTGGCTGGGGTTCCACCTACTGCGCCACGCGTCAGAGCTGTCAGGCCAGGGGTTGCCGGAAATAGGGGTCTGTGGCTAGTGTGCATGGAGGACTGTGGCACAGCTGTGGCTTGTGCTCCTGCATGTGGGTCAGCGGCCAAGGACGTTTAACGATGCGATGAAATTTAACCGGCAATGATGATGACCTCACTCGTCCATCCATGTCGATACCACGCCCCGAAGCCTCAACGGCACCGCTCCTTGACCCATCAATCGTCTAGGGGATAGACTTGTCAATTGCATACCGAGAGGCCACCGGCCTGCCTGCTCGCCATGCCTTCCTCTCAGGACATCCAGCTCGCGATTAGTCGCATCCAACTTGCCATGGCTGGCCAGAGGAAGCCCGGCTACCGCGATATTCGTCTCGGCCTTGATCGCATGAACCGGCTCGTGCCAGAGGGCCGCAAATGGGAGGCCTTCCACGTTGGCGGCACCAATGGCAAAGGCTCAATCTGCAACTATCTGGCGGGCCTGTTCAAACTCGCAGGCATTGGATATGGCAGCTACACCTCTCCGGCCTTTCCAGACAAGCACAACGGGGTCCTCATCAACGGGCGCTATGTGAATCCCCGCATGTACGAGATGGAGATGAAAGACACCCAGGCTCAATGGGACCGCATCGCCGCCCGCTGGAGTTTGAGGCACGCCGAAGGCGCCGAGGATCTCACACCTTTTGAACTCGAGACCGCCACTGCCTTCCGCTGTTTTGATAACATGCGCGTGCCATATGCCATTGTCGAGGTCGGCATGGGCGGCGCCAGTGATGCCACCAACATCATCAAGGATAAGGTTGTCACCATCATCTCCAAGGTTGGACTGGATCACCAAGAGTACCTCGGAAACACGCTTGAAAACATCGCCAAAGTGAAGGCCGGCATCATGCAAAAGGGCGTCCCTTGCATCGTCGATCACACCAACCCCCCCGCCGTCATCCGCGTACTCCGAGAGCACGCCCGCGAGATTGGAACCGAAATCACCCTCACGTGGAAGGCTGAACCCTTGCTCCTGACTCTCAATAACGACAGGTGGAAGCTCGAAAGCTACCAGATTCAGAACCTCTTGTGCGCCGCCGTGGCGTTTCGACACGTATTCCCCCTGAAAGAAATCAATCTGGACAAGCTTTTGAAGACTACACGCCCTCCACCTGGGCGGTTGGAGACAGTTAAATATTCGTCCAAGGCTGCTGGTATTCCCAAACGGACCATGCTGGTGGACGGCGCTCACAACTTGTTGGGTATAGAAGGCCTTGTAAATTATGTGGACAGAAGGCTTCGCCAAGGCGACGAACCGGTGACTTGGGTCATGGGCATGTCTTCGAGCAAATACAAGCCCTTTGACGAGATCATCGAGAAGGTGGTCCGACCACAAGACAACTTCGCCTTTGTCGAATTCGAGCAAGAAGCCAGCGATCCTCCCCCGGCTCCCGCCGAGATGGGCAGAGATCATGCCAAAATCATCGTCAAGGACGAAAGCCAGGTATACGAGGGCGATCCAAAGCCCGAGGCCGGGCTGCAGTGGGCATGCAAGAAGGCCGGCTCGGAGGGCCCCCTTGTAGTGACTGGCAGTCTGTATCTCGTTCGGGATCTGTTCAGATTGAAGAGGATATCCCGCTCTCTCCAGGTCGGCACGAGAAGGCCAGGTCTAGCACAACTCAATTACTACAACCAAATCGCAGCGGAACGGGAATTGACACCAGAAGAGGATCGGGAATGGAAGCGAGCACGTCGACACTGGTGGTTGTCGCCACAACACAACCCGATCCTCGCCGACGCCGCCCGCAGAACGGGCAAGTCGGACGTCCCCAAGGTCTCGCAGGAGACTTCGAAACTACGAGAGAAAGCACTGTACCACAGGCACACAATAAAGAGCTCGAAGGCGGACATTGCCAAAATCAGGGAGGAGCTGGAAGATTCAAACGCCGACGAGTCTCTCAGCGACAAACTGGAGGCTCTCGAGGTCGAGCTTGCCATCCACAAGGAGGAGTACGACCGTTGCGTGCGCAAGCTTGGGGAGGATCCCGAGGAACAGCTGAGGAAGGAATTCCAGACCAGGAAGTTACCTTTTGGTCGTCGGAATAGGCCTGAGCCGGCGGGGAAATCGCCATGGCTCCAGTCCCAAGAACCGGAGCAGGCTGGCCCCGTCGTCGTGGACCGCAGGCAGAGTTCGTCGTGGGAGCAAACAGTCGAAGACGTTGCGGCGGCGACGGCAGAGGAGGAGAGGAGAGGACCACCGAGAGCGTCTCCGATGAAGACGCGCACGGGAGGTTCGGGTGACGTCTTTTCGCGGACACTGGGCTCTGGTCGGCGGTTAGATTGAGATGGAGTCATGATGAAGGTTGAGTGGCATTTGTACGACTAAGGTGTCTGGAATAACAAATTTAGTGAGGGATTACAGCCCGTGTACATTGAGATAAGGCCCCCTGAACGACATCTCAGCTTGAATATGATGGACTTCATAATGCGCGTGTGCCCTCTTTACTTGTAATGTTGGCCATTCATCTCGCCTCCTTGGGCTTTGCTCGGCTTACCCAGCAGCCTTTGCACCTGCGATGCCTCATCAGCAGGAGTCGACATCACATGATCAGACCCCTCCATCGTTTCCCAACGCCAACCTCGACACTGCCACGCTTTTCCAACGTCCTCCCCCGAAAAGACCACCAACATGGCTCCTCCCCGCAGCCACCTCATCATCGTCTGCTGCCACGGCATCTGGCTCGGCGGACCATCCCGCGGCGCCGACGAGTCCGAGTGGCTGATTGCCGACTTCCAGCGAGGCGAGACGGGCACCTTTGTCGAGCACGTCAAGGCCGGCGTGCGGGCGCTTGCCGCCGGGCGAGAAGATTCCGTCCTTGTTTTCTCGGGGTGAGTCTCACACGCCGCGCGGACGTTGTTGCTACGGAACTGACCAGAAGGGTCGTCGTGGGCGGTCCAGGGGCCCGACGAGGAAAGAAACGCAACTGTCGGAAGCGCAGAGCTATGCCAACGTGGCGGTGCGGAACGACTACTGGGGCTTGTTGCGCGGCGCCGTCTCGGGCGACGCGGTGCTCGTCGAGGACAGGGCGCTGGATTCGTACCACAACGTGCTCTTCTCCCTCACGCTCTTCCGCGCGCGGACGCACGCGTGGCCGCGGCGCATCACCGTCGTCAGCCACGGCTTCAAGCGGGAACGGCTCGTCGACGGGCACTGCGCGGCCGTCGGGTTCCCCCTCGGGCGCGTCTCGTTTGTCGGCGTCGATCCGCCGGGCATGGCGGCGCTGGCGCTGGGGGCAACAGGTGGCGGCGAGGGCAAGGAGGAGGCCATGAGGGGCGTGGGCTTGGCCATGGGGGAGTGGAGGAGCGATTCGCACGGGAGAGGGCCGGGGTTGGCAAGTAAGAGAGCAAAGAGGAATCCTTGGGGTGTTGAGCAGGGCGTGTTTGGTGCGGATGTGGCAGATCGGGGAGGGTTGGTGGTGAAGGAGGAGGCGGGGAACGAGGTGTTGGATGAGGAGGCGGAGAGGCCTTGGTGATGGTACGACTGTAAGGAGTATTCGGAAGGTATAGAATAGAGTACCTAAGTAGACATCCGTATGATGTACGAAACACCCGTTCGTTTAGAGGGAAACTGTTAACATTACGTCTAAATCTCCTCGAGTCTCCCGGCTCAAGAGAACCAATATCAAAACCCCAACACGGCTCCAGCAATGCAAATCCTTACAAAAAGACCCTGATGAATAAGTAGGGCAGATACACCAAGCCAACCCCAACCGAACACCAGTCTCAATACCTCGGCCGAACCTGTGCTAAGTAGTAGCAGTCAATGTCTGATAGGTATCGAAGAACCAGAAACAGTAGGAAAAAAAGTGTACATCATAACAACATATCGCCATGCTGCTCGAGAACAAAAGACTGCCTGCCCTAACGCCATTTGCAGCCGTGCGCCTATTCCCTATTCTGCCCGTCCCAGTCCAGGTCCCAAGCCCACTTGTGCTGCCTTGAAATATCTTTCGGTGCTGAACGTCGGCGTTTCCTCTGCTTGTTCGCCGTCCTCCTTTTCCTTTTTGCACTCGGAAAGGAAGCCCCCGTTCATGGTCGCATGGTAAGTCTTCGTGAGAATAGAATCCCTCCCAAGAGTAGAACAGCACCTTGCCTACCCCTATGCCGTTCACGTCACTGTCGAGCCACAGATCACAGCTGACGGGTTGGTTTGACATCCCCTTGTTTAATCCACCTTCCAGTGGTCGTGTTCATCCGTGCCAAGGTAAAGCTCGACCGCGTAGAGGACCATGGTCAAGCCAACGTTGGTCCACTGCCAAGTGCTACCGCCCACATCACCGCCTCTCAACGTCCAGCCATCTGCGTCACTTGTTGAGAAGTGTTGTAGAAGCAAGCTGGTGTACACGGCAATCAACATGGACGGGGAGAACCAGTTGAGGAAACTCATGAGCCTGTTGGCAGTCTCCGAGTCCTCCCAGTCAGGTTCTTGCATCAGGGCCCGCGCGCCCGAGTTGCGAATCGAAGGGATAATTCGGGTTGCGCAGTAAAACACGAGGAGGCGGTAGGTGAGAGAAATGATGACCGAGGGCGTGATGGTCTGGAAGGCAGCATAGAGAAGTGCCAAGGCGGAGTGCATGGCGGTAGGGAGTGAGCCCAGCATGTGAAGGAAGGTGGAGTACGAAGCCATGATGATGGGCGGCAATGGGGGGATGTCGGGCTGAGAACTAGCCTGGTTGGCTTGGGCTTCGTGGTCGGAAGGAAGATAGTCGGTGAATATTTGGTAGACGCAGAGCACGATATAGGCAAAGAGGAGGGACGATTCGATAGGGTTGCCTCGGCCGCTGCCGATGCCGAAAGCGCAGAGGAAGACGGCCGTGGTCATGGCGATTCCGATCAAGGTTGCATCCATATTGCTGATCTGCGGGAACTGGGCTACTCGCCAAAGAAAGTAGACGGCGCTGGCCATGATGGAGCTCGAGAAGACGAGGAGAATGATCTGGAGACCAGTAGTTAGTATATATCGACGCCCGCCAAGTCTTGCATCACTCACCACCCATGTGTCGCTTCGTCCTCGGTTGACGAGCCAGCGCGTGAGCTGTCCGGCCGCCTGGATGACGAGTAACGTACAGAAGCCCTCCAGGAGCTGGAAAATAGGACCCGAGTATCTTAATGTGTTGTCCCAACCTCCAAGAGCGACCGTCTCCACCAGGCCATCCTTTCCAAACGTCCATTCTGTCCAAGTTGTGCTTTTGGATTGGAACAAGCCTCCCATGGTGCGTTCCACCCAGCCCGTGCTGCCTGCATCGACGGCGAACTGGCTCAAGGCCCAGATAAGCAACGAGGGGATGATAATCCACTGGGCGGAGCGCATAAAGGCCGTGACGAGGAAGCGAGAGGGCGATTTCTCGGGTGTTGCCAGTTCCAACGTCGAGTAGAAGACGTAGAAGAAGAAAAGGGCTAGGCTGTAGGCCAGCCCGCTATCTCGGCCGCCGACATCGAAAGCGACGGGAATGGAAAGGACGATGCTGAGCAGGAAGACGGAGCTGAAGAGCGCGCGGAATATCAACCACATCGGAGCAGCAGGGCGGCTGTCGAAGGCCGCGCCGAGGGAGCGGGAGAGACGGAAGAGCGGGCTCGAGGACGGAGGAAGAAGATGTCGATGGTTCAGAAGCGGTGCATCTAAAACGGGCGGCGGGGTAATTTCGAGATTGGGGAGAGCTATCGGCCGGGAGACATCGAAGAGATGTCGCACGAGGGAGTCGGTGGGTGTCGAAGGTTTGAAATCGTTTGGCAGGAGGCGAGAAGGTGCAGGTTATCGCGTGGTGGATGTAGGTCGACAGACGGAGCGAACAGGGCCGTTCCAAGGTTGAGGATGGAGATGAGACAGATGATGGAGCGGGCAATACTGGGCTGGATGACCACCTTTATTATTAGTCTGCCTAGGAGATGGACCAGAGCAGCTGTGTGGTTGGTGGTGGTGCACTTCCAAGTTGGAGGTGGCGTTCCTTCTGATGGTGGTGACTTCTCGGCCAGGCAAGGAAAGGTGGCTAAATCATGTAGATCGCGGCCAAATTTTGGCTCGTTATCGCTATCTTCACGTGTCACGAACACCTCACCCACGGTCCGAATTAACTGCAGTGCGCTAGTGCCTCTCGCAGCAAACGACCCAACGTTCGTTCATTCCAATCTTCGGGCTTTTCATTCCAACGGCGTGGAGAGCTCTCTTGCTTTTTGTCGCACGTTCCCATGGCGCATCCGTGCGCGGGAAGTTGAATGTGAAGCAATCACGGATTGCTTGAGAGAACAGCAACGTGTGCTTTTGTGTGCGCCAGAGGGATTTCCAAGAGTCGCGTCACACCGACAGGCAAGATAAGGCTATTACATGGCAGTCGACCAGCAAATCACTAGCCAGCGAACTGAAACCCTCGACCTAGCTGGTTTGCACTCAGGCGATTCGACGCATCACGTTATCTGAAGCGTAAATACACCACCGCCTGTCCCAAGTGGGATTTTGAGGTCACGCGCCAACGTTATCCATCGCGTCAAGAACCCTGTTCGCGATGTATCCTTGGTCTTTCTGCACACTTGGCAGTCTAATTCAGCGTGCTTTGTTCTATCTCTTCCGCTGTCAAGTTTCCGCTTGTATCAATTCCAGGCTCCCGTGATATCTCGTAGCTCGATGGTTCCAGGCACCAGGGGCCGCCACCAAAGTCATTTACAGTTAGCGACGTAATTACCAGGTAGACCATGTACTTTTCTGATCTGGCTTGAGAAAATGCACGTGGATAGTGTCAAGTTTAACTCGCCCTCATCTACGGAGTTACCAGGGGCTGGTGCTTATGGGGTGAGATCGTACTTGGCCGGGCCGAGATGTTCCAAGTCATTCATCTACATGAGCAGTCCCAAGGCGATAGGAAACCACAGCTCCACTGCGAGGGAAACAAAATATTCATACCCGAATACTCAAGGCTATACCATATGACAGCCTCACTTAATTCGGGCCTCAAAATTCCAAATAATCGACGGTCTACAGGGTAGTTGACTTCTATTGCGAAGGTTCCTTGGCCCGTCTTATGGCTTCCACCCTTGCAGTGTGAGGATTGTTCCCCTGCTCTCACCAGCATTTCACTTTCATCCAAATGAGTGAGGCGCGATATTATGGCTTATCGCTATTCCGTGCGGCAATCGAAACGTCCACCAAGACATCGCATTGGCTGATTGAACTCAGCAGGTGCGCGAGGCTGGGCCATCCAGGTATTGCACGTGATTGAGCCAATCAGCATCACGATGGGAAATCAAACGTCCAGTGATCTCAACACCAGCGACACGGAAAACGAAACATCGCGAAGTATGAGAAAAACTACATCGATGTCCAACTGCTCTCCCCTCCCCCCCCGCTACCGTCCACCAGCGCGCATTATGATAGAAATGTGGAAGATATTATGAGATTTAACTTGACGGAGTATCTGTGGCCTGAGGCACTAAATTTCGCATGTAACAAGAGTGTCTCCACGTCTAGTGAGCCGCACACAAACTTGCTTCCTTCAACTTCAAATCCCGCGTCACCACGTCCGACCACCAACCACGACCATCGACCCAGCCATAACCCTCCCCAACAACCGATTCCGACCAGAAAAGTGCCTGCCTTAATCTCCATCGACGATGTCTCATGCTTCGCGGTCTTTTCGAATACCGCGCTCGCCCGCTTGTCGTCCTAATCTCCGTACTCATTCCCACCATCGTTCTCCATGCCCATCCCGTATTATATGATAATGTCTTCTGATCATATAGATACCGCACGAAAGTAACTCCGATGAACATCCTCGAGCCCAAATAGGGAAAATACGATCGCGACGATTGATTCCATGCGAATTTCAACACCGTGACTGAACATCATATCACTGCCTTGGGACTGGTATACCAGCAAAGAATCAGGACCGTCCAAGTGCCGCAATTTCCCTGTGTCGCATGGGAATAAGTGTTCCATGCTCACCATCTCGCCTCACATATCCCATTCGTCATGGCATTGTGGTGGTGATGATGGTTGGAAGAAATCCCCATCCTATGGTGGGCCCAACATCGATGCCGCACGACACCAAGAATGACCATCGCGATGGGAATTACTGGGTTAGGAGAAACTCATGCACGGCGCTGGCCATTCTGGTGCCGATGGCCAGTCAAAACCTCGAGCGTTGTGGCGACCAATCTGAATGCCCAATGACGACTTCAACACAAACCGAACCCCCCCTCTCCCCCCTCCCTCCCTCCCTCACCACTGGAGGAAACACCGCACACGTACCCTTATATGTCAAAAACCCTGACTCCCTTCCAACGGAGGACAGCAGGCGCCGTGGTACAGCGGTCAGGTCAAACTGTTCGGCCAGGAGGACGAAGGACGACATTCGGGTCCCGACTCGACGACAACCCCGACGACAATTTCCACTGGACGACAAGAGATTACCCGGACGCGGGGGAACTCTTTGCCAGTTGGACCTACTTTTTGCCAGTTCGTCCTATTATTTTTTTGTCGATAAGACCAGCCTCGTCACCGACAGTGCCTTCAACGACAATATCTTGGCGTTGAGGGTCGGGATGCGGTGGGGGACCCCCAGCTTTGACGACTATGATATCTCCGAGAAGGGCATCGTCGATCTACGCTGGACGGGCACCGCCGGGTGGGGCCAGTTATGCTACCCCTGTCCACAGGAAACTGTTTGACCAGTTAGTCTTTTCGCCCCTGGGAAAGCTCCCTGGACCACGGCAATCTGCTGTGACGGTCAAAGACATGGGAAACATCATAGTGGCTACGACGGAGACCCGGGACTCTCTTATCCGCCTTCGCCTGGTTTCAAGGATCATCGAAGAGCCCTGAGTATCGTGGCTCTGGCCTTGAGCACCACCCTTTCGGCTTCGAAGACGATCGCCGTGGCCTTGAGAACTTTTGCTCTCGTCTCAAAGACTACTTCGTTGTCCCCGAGAGCCAATCCCTGACCCGTTGGGGCCATGGGTTTGGCTTCGAGGACGGATCGCGTGTCCTCGGGTAACACAGTGTGGCTTGGGGACCATTGTGTGGCGTTGAATGGTCCTCTGAGCCATTGCGTGGTTTCGGGGACTATTGTGTGGCTCGAGAAGCACTGCGTGGCTTTGAAGACAACCGTGTGTGGCTTTGGCGGCTTTGGGGACTATCGTGTGGCTTGAGGACTACCATGCCGCCCTCGGGACCACTACGTGGCTTCAAAGGCCATCGAATCCAAGAACTATGGTATGATACAGCATGGCATGCAATACACTGGTCGACTGCTATGCCTGCATGCATTGGTGCCATACCAAGCCGGCCTCAAGCACCAATCGCATCTGACGTCGTTCGTTCGAGGGGCCAATGCGCAGAGAGCTTTATATATCAAAAGTTTCCCTACCCCTTCCAACGGAGAACAGCAGGCGCCGTGGTGCAGCGGTCAGGTCAAACTGTTCGGCCAGGAGGACGAAGGACGACAACATTCGAATCCGACTCGACGACACCCCCCGACGACAACCCCGACGACAATTCCCACTGGACGACAAGAGATTACCCCGGACGCGGGGGAACTCTTTGCCAGTTGGACCTACTTTTTGGGTTTCTTTTTTTGCTCTATTCTGCGCCTGCTATCGTGTTTCTTTGAATTTCGCCGAGAATCGTGAGTTTGGAGGGAGAATGTAGTGGTTGAGGCTCGTGATATTGTCGTGATGCATGTCCACAATTGGTGCCACAGAAGGTAAGAGAATAGCAACACTGGAAGGATCGCCAGACACGCCAAAATTAGATCAGAGCAACAAAGAAACGAGAAGAATTGAGCAAAATTATTTTCAGTGCTTCATCTGTTATGTGTCGTGAGATATGACTGTCCGAATAGTGGCGTCGATTGTGGGCGCTGGCTTCATCATGTTTTCCCGCTGGACTTCAAATAGGTCGAATTTTTTGAGTCCTTTTTCGACCCCAACAACCAGACCTGAATGACCATTCTTATCACATCAACCTACGGCCTTGTTCTGAAAATACCTACTCAAGCACGTACTGTAGAACCTTTGTCGTCTGATGTGGATCTCTCACTACGAGCGGCAGCTGGCGTTAGTATCGAGGCGTGATGTGGATAGCCTCGTCGACTATGGTGCCACTCATTCACCAGCTCCCCCAAACCGACCCATTCGTTTGGGGGCAATCTGGGTTCCGGAGCTACGGACGGCCCTGCGTGGCACACACATGGCAACACTCAATCTATCAACTCCAAAAAGAGAATGAGGGCTGTAGCATCAAAAGGGGAGCAAAATGCTGCGGCCCAGGCTCGGCGCGTACGCACCCTGGTCCCGGTCCCGAAAGTCAATCTGCTGAGCCGTCGAGGAGGGACAGAGCTCGTGGGAAGCACGTCGACGGCGAGTGGGAGCTGTTGTGAGCTTCCCCCGGTTTTTGTTTGAAATGGACCAACCTGCCGGGTCGGCAAAGGTGCAAGGCGCCCCCGCGTGAGCAGGCAGACGCTGTTGGCGGTGATGCGACTGGTTGGGCTGGACTTTGCGTCAATACCTGGCTGAATCATCTCATCGCATCCTTCGTCTGCATCGGGTTCGCCATGGAAGTCTGGACCTTTCAGCTTGCTTACCCGTCCCTTCAGTCCTCCCATCGTCCGTTGCGCCCCATGATGTGGAAAACTCTCTGAAACTATTGCCAGCCCAACTCATCGACCCAATACGATGTGGTGTAATGTCACGATGGATCCCCCACCCGTCGGTCATGAAGGATCCACGCGCGCTTCGTCGCACGTTGGACCGTGGCGAGGTTCCGGCCCGTATGGGGATGGCTGGCACCATCGTGAAATTGCTTTTGACGATGTTCTCCCCGAAACTATTCCATCCTCAGACCGTCAGACGAGAAGAATAAGCTTAAACCACTGGCACCACTCCTCGTGCTAACCAGCCGTCCCCGAACTCCCCGTGGATGAAGATGCAGTCTCGCTGATGACTTCTCTCTTCTCAACGTCTGTTCCCGCGGAGAGCGTTGCGAGGACGTTCGTCTTGGAAATAAGCACTCGGGCACTCGATCCGTCGACATCCGTAATGACTGCAGAAGAACCAGGATCTGACCCGCCCAGGATCCTCCCCGACGAGCCGCCGCGTCGATTGGTCTAGCGGGAATGACGTTTTTTAAGACTATGTTGATGCGACAGATGGTGCCGGGCCTTTTGTGGTTCGTATGCTTCCTTTCTTCAAATCGATCGCGTGTGAGGAGCAGAGTCGGATGAGTGGGCTTCGGCGAGGTGAATCGTCGTCAAACATGCCATGATTTCGACGCTTGTGGCTTTTTCCGCAGGTGGCGTGCTTAACCAAAATGGCATTGAGCAACGAGCTACTGTATGAAAAGGATTTATCGAGTCAGCTCGATTGCGTGCTCTCCGCTGTAGCAAGAGTTTCGTAATGGTTTCGCCCAAGGCGGGAAAACTTTGGGCGTGGGGCAAAGTTGCCTCATTCCACTCTGATGCTGCTGACGGTGAATTATCAAATTTTGACAGTTGCGAGTCGGTCCTCGGGCGGTTTGGTCCGCTGTTGGATGGCGGTTGAAGGGCAGAGGCAAAGCCGACATGCGACACAAGGAGGGTGCCTGTCTTACCACCGCTCTCTGTCCGGGAGTGACAAGGCACCCTCGTCTCGAAATGCGTATCTTGTTCCATTGGGAAGGGCTTCCAGCTTCTCGCGCAACCCACACTCCTTCGGGGAAGGCGACCCAATCAGCCGTCCACGAGAGATTCCTCCCGCCCCGCCCCGCCCCTCTGTTGCTTTTCCCCTCCGAACTGCAAAGGACTCTGACGATCGACGCAAGAGGATGCGGGACGACGGTGTGGGGTTTGCCAAGGATGCTGCGCGGTTCCTTCAGAAAAGAGCCTGCCGTGCGCGGTGATGCCATCCCCGTAGGCTGACTGTTTGGTCTCTGGGTCGTCGGCGGCCGGAAGTTCGGCACTTGGCGCGGCGTGGAGGGTTGGCGGAACGGGGACGAGGCGAGGGACCTTCCACCGGCCTTCCGCATGGAGAACTAGCCACCCTCGAGGTTTGCAATGTTGCACCTGCTGCACGTCGACGATCAGACAAGGCCCAAGAAATTAACTATGGGACAGGCCAGACGATGAGTTACTGAACTGGCCAGGGACGTGGGAAGACAACGTAAGGTCCGCGCACCTTTGTTTCCATCCCCGAGACCCAAGACAGTCCAAAGGACACGGGGGCGCATGGGGAGCGAATGTCCATTGGGCAGCCTTTCCAACGAGACTGTCAATTAGCAGGTGACGACATTGGCCCGTCTCGAAGGCGTGCGAACAGTAAGACGACGCAGCAGAAATTGGGATGCTGGACCCTGCGTGTGTATCGATGTAACGGACATGGATCCTCCTCCGTTTCTTTAAAAGTCGACCTTGCCCCGATGGCAACTTCCATCGTTCTTCGTCGATACTCGGTGATCGCCAGAGCTTAAGTTCAACCCTGTTGGTTTGACATCTTTGGTCTCGAGACCTTATTTCTGCATCATAAATTAGTCCTCACCACCACACCGGGACGAAATCAAGACGCACTCTGAGAGAGAAACGACATCATGTCCGAGAAGTCTGATCTCAAGACTGCGAGCCCCGACCTCGAGCCGGCGGCTCCTGCAGTCTCCTACTCCCTCTGGGCCTCCCTCTTCGGTGGACCTGGCGTCTGGGTTGGGCCTCGTATCGCCGGCCTGCCTGATTTTGTCAAGAATGAGGTCTCGGATAGCGAAGATTCGAGCTCTGCCATCCTGAACAAGCAGATCGCGGCCGAGAACGGAACCGAGATCCAATACCGAACATGTTCATGGCAAAAGACGGCTGCGCTGCTCTTTAGCGAGTACATCTGTCTCGCCATCATGAGCTTTCCCTGGTCATACAGCGTCCTGGGCCTGGTTCCCGGTCTGATTTTGACCGTTGTTGTCGCCGCCATGGTTTTGTACACCAGTCTTGTGCTGTGGAAGTTCTGTCTCCGTCACCCCGAGGTCCGTGACGTCTGTGATCTTGGCCAGATGCTCTTCTGGGGCAAGGAATGGGCGTGGTGGGGGACTGCCCTCTGCTTCGTCCTGAACAACACTTTTATCCAGGTATGAAGAGCCTTTTCGCATGTTCTGGACATCTGTCAGTATCTAACTTGAAATCAGGCACTTCACGTGCTCGTCGGAGCAAAGTACCTCAACACCATGACCGAGTCGGACGACATCGGCCACTGCCGCACCGTAGTCTTCTCTGTCGTGACTACCCTCATCTGCTTTGGCTTCTCTCTGCCTCGAACATTCGATATGATGTCCAAGCTCGGTACTGCTTCGGCTTTCTTCACCTTCATCTCCGTCCTCCTCGCGGCTGCTTTCGCTGGCGCCGAGGGTAAGCCGGCCGGGTACGACCCCCTCACGCTGGGTGAGCCTATCGTCAAGGCCTTCCCCGTCAAGGGAACGACCTTTGTGAACGGCATGTCTGCCTTCCTGAACATTAGCTACACCTTCATTGGCCAGATTACTCTGCCCAGCTTTATCGCCGAGATGCGAGATCCTCGGTAAGTTCTGCTTCTCGAGGCGGGGATGACAACACTAACCGCTGTACACAGTGACTTCCCCAAGGCTCTCTGGGCTTGCACCATCGCCGAGATCTTCGTCTTCAGCATTGTCGGTTCTGTCGTGTATGCGTACTCTGGCAACCAGTATGTCACTGCCCCAGCCTTTGGCTCCCTCCACGACACGTATAAGAAGGTGGCCTTTTCATTTATGATCCCCACCATCATCTTTTTGGGATGTCTGTATGCGTCAGTGACGGCCCGATTCGTCTTCTTCCGTCTCTTCCGCAACTCGAAGCATCTTCACAGCCATACCGTCGTGGGCTGGGGTTCGTGGGCCGGTATCCTGTTGGTCACCTGGATCTTTGCCTTCATCATTGCTCAGGTCATTCCTTTCTTCAACTCTCGTGAGTCATGCCGGACTTTGGACGGTCCTGTTTCGCTGCACATTTACTAATGGAACATCTAGTTCTCTCCGTCATGTCTTCATTGTTTGACTCGTGGTTCGGCTTCATCTTCTGGGGAGTGGCCTACTTCCGCATGCGTGCTGCGGACAAGACTGTAGGACAAAAGCACGGCCCTATTACCGATTGGGTGGGCATTGTTGTCAACGTCTTCCTCATTGCGTGCGGCATCCTGTTCCTCACAGTCGGAACATACGCCAGCGTGCAGACCATCATTGACGGGTACGAGGCTGGAACGGTGTCGGGAGTGTTTGAGTGCGCCAGCAACGGCATCTAAGCGTTCTTGTGTGTTGTTTGATACCATGTTGTACCTAATGTTGAGTGGAAGTTGTTGTTAGATAGATACCCCAATCTGCCGCAAGATCGGCCAAGAGGATAATACATATCTGATGTGCATCGTATGGCCGGGCCTCAACGGAAAAGAGCTACCGAATCTCGAGCGAAGCAAAAAGACAACGAAGTTGAAATGAAGTCAAGACAGAGCGCATGGAGTGTTTATGATGTAGCGCCACCTCCTCCCGCCAAGAGTGCCGAGACAGAAGGCGGGCGCACGTTCCCACTCTTCTACTTGGCAACTATCACCAGTCGGCGCCGAGTTTGAATGCGCCACGGTCGGGTCGTACCTGCCCTATTTTCGTCTACCCAATTTGTGCTACGGCCTGAGATTGGTCTACGGGTGCCTCATAGTAAGGCAGCACGTTGACTGAGAGGGGAAAAGAGCCAGAGGCATCAATTTGTGGTGGAAAAAGGACGACTGGACGAAGTATCAATGCGAAGATCTGGAACCACGAAGCTGACGAGTTGGCTGGCTGCCCAACCTGATTGCAGATTCTTGGCACTCCGAACTCTTGGCGGTATGGGGTTTGAAGTGATCAATCAGGCGACTGGTCAAATTCGTCATTTAGCCAAGGGATTGAATTTATTAAGCGACGTCTATCCGCTGGGTTTGTCAGTAGGCGTAGGACGGACTGAAGCAATTGATAGAAGTGTGCGACCCTGGAGGAGACCAGCTGCAGAGGTCGCAGAATGGGCAGTCAACTCCCCCAAGTGCCAGTCCCATCCGAAGGCTTGCAGGGACTGTGCGACAATGATTGACAATCAAATCATTGGCGATCCAATTGGCCTCGTATCCGTATCATTTTGCTGTGGCTTACCCTTGTGGCATGATGATAGTCAAGGCGAGACCACGAATAGGGCACGCACGAAAAGAAACCCTCTCCAACAGCAAAGAGACGGGCAAGACCTCCAACAAATACCGAAAAATCGTTTGATCTGATGGTAAATCCATGCTCGTCCCCGGAAGTCGACGGCTCCGGATGGCACCACTTCCCCCGCCCGTCCCCGAAGGATCTCAGACCAGAGGCTCCAGCTGGAGTCTTCTCTTCGCTGCCACGCATTGGGCTCTTCGCTGACCATTGGCCTGAGCCCCTGAACGGTCCCCGCATCGCCTTCAGTTGAGCCCGAGTCAAGCTTCAACGATTGTGCTTGTGTGCCCGCATTGTGCGACGGAACAGTTGGAGGAAGCCGAAGCCTGCCCCTCAATTCAGGACTTCCAATGGCTGGTCCCCTTAAAAAAAGAAGGGCGGCCCCTAATGTTCTTTTTTTCACCGCCTTCCCATCCCAATCCCACGCCGCATCTGCCAATTGCTGTTCTCTGTACACCTCTCGACCTGTCGCTTTCGTGTCCGTATTTATATCAACTTGCTAATTAACCTGCACCGCCACTCGTTCTTTTCTTCGTCTTCCTCTCTTCTTCTTGCCCTATTGCAATCCTTCCTACAAATCATTTCGAGAGGAGAAACGACACCACCGCCGCCAAGACTGCGAAAACGATCCCCTACCATGACATCGCGCGCGTCAACCGTCACCTCCAAGGCGAATGGCGAGAAGCCTGCCGCGGCCGCCGACGACAAGTCGCACGACTTCTTCTGGACCTACACCGAGGAGCCTCATCGAACCCGTCGAATGGCCATCATCAAGGCTCATCCTGAGGTATGTACATGGACTGCTCGAATCGCCAATGCAGCCACCCGGCCTTGCCACCCCCCCAACAAAATCCCACTGACGTGTTGCGCAAACAGATCACAAAGCTCTGCGGCCCCGAGCCATTGACCAAATGGGTTGTCCTCGGCGTTGTCTCCCTCCAGGTCGTCCTCGCCTGCCTTCTTCAGTCGACTCCCTTCTGGTCATGGAAGTTCTGGGCCGTCGGTTACGTCTTTGGCGCCACCGCCAACCAGAACCTCTTCCTCGCCATTCACGAAATCTCCCACAACTTGGCCTTCAGGAACCCAATGGGCAACCGTCTGATTGCCATCTTTGCCAACCTTCCTATTGGCATTCCCTATAGCGCTTCCTTCCGAGTACGTATACCTACATTCCCCGTTTCAATTGAACCCTGTGGAGGATGACCAATTGACGAACCGTGTACTGACCGTTGCTCGCATACTAGCCTTACCATCTTACCCACCACAAGTCTCTCGGCGTCGACGGCCTCGATACCGACCTCCCGACCGCCTTTGAGGCCTTCTTCCTCGACTCGATCCTCGGAAAGTCATTCTTCTGCACCTTCCAGATCTTCTTCTACGCCCTGCGCCCAATGGCCGTTTACCGCGTTCCCCTGACCAAGATCCACTTCCTCAACATCGTCGTCCAGGTTGCCTTCGACGTCGCCCTCGTCTACTTCACCTCCTGGAACGCCTACCTCTACCTGCTCGTCTCCTCCTTCCTGGCCGGGAGCCTCCACCCCCTGGCCGGCCACTTCATCGCCGAGCATTACGTCTACGAAACCGTCACACCCTCGCAAAAGGACCCCGACAACCGCATCCCCATCCCCGAGACCTTTTCCTACTACGGTCCCCTCAACTGGTTCACCTACAACGTCGGTCTGCACAACGAGCACCACGACTTCCCCGCCGTGCCCTGGACCCGCCTCCACGCCGTCCGGGACCTGGCCCCCGAGTTCTACGACACCCTGCCTCGCCATGAGAGCTGGGTCTACGCCATCTGGAGGTTCATCCTCGACCCCAACGTCGGCATGACCTGCCGCGTGAAGCGCAAAGAAGGCGGACGCATGGTTGGCGGCGTCGCCAAGTGGAAGGACAACGAGATTGAGGCGTAATCTCTAGGTGTGGACTGTTGATTTTGAGGGGCTTCTTCACTCCCTTTTCTTTACGATCCTATCCGACGGATCACCCATGAAATGGAAGTTGGCGTACGATTTCTGTGTGTTTTTTTGGGCGCAAAATCTTTCATGTAGTAAGGAGAAAAAGCGCGCAGCATGTCCGATTCGCGCTGTGGAAAATGTCAAACCCGCTGGAAAGGGGTTCTATGGGCATAAAAAGCGAAGCACAGCGAGCAGCTCAAGCTTTCACGGGGACGGTGTTTTCAATCTGGCATGGCGTTTTTTACATAGCAGTGTCTTGATGATCATTGGGTAACTTGAATATAGTATGAAGTTGATGCCTCCCTTTCTTTCCTTCTCCTGAATCATGCTTCGTTGCGACTGATTCCATTGGGAATCCTGAGCTACTCGAGCATCCGATCCATAAGTCTTTCTGAATACTAGATGCCTGGTACTTGGCTCACTGTGAGCAGAAGACCGCCAACGCAATGGGCTTGGTTTCGTGATATTATTACAGCACTCCAAAGCGAACAGCCAACGAACTAGTAAAACTCGGAAAGAAGTGACAGTCAAGAAGAAACAAGAATAAAAAACAGAACAACTACAGTATACACAGGGCCGTGTTAGACAACCTTGCTGTTCGGTTGGTTGCACCATCCTCCTCAAAGATAGCCTTGCCCTTCCCGCTCCCCTCTTGTCGAACTACTACACATAACTCTCGCCCTACATTTCGGTTGTTTCTCCCCGTCCCCATCTGCCCGTCTTGGTCCCTTCGACATGTAAGAATCGCCGAATGCGCCCTCGAATACAATAATGAATGCTCGTTTAGTCCATGACCTCATACACGGATGATCAGTCCGTATTAGGAGCCTGATCTCCCAGCTACTCGGAGCTTAGTACGGCCTCGAATTATCTCTATAGCCTCCTCGGGCCTCGTCAGCCTCGGAGTGCCATGCCCACAAGTGGCCTCCCGTCTGTAAATATAGCTGATTGATTAGCCGGCGTCCCTCTCTAGAAGAAGAAGTAGGCGAGCAGGAAGCTAATTAGGCACAAGATTGCCGCCATCTGCACCGGCACGCCCTCGACGGTTTGTTTCACAGCCTGGTTCGCTCGTGGGTAGGCAGGCTTCTCGTCCGAGATCGCGGTCTTGACGTTGCGCTGGCGAAGGCCTGCCTCCCTAAGGTTGGCAATTTGTGCCTCGGCTTGCGCAAGTTTGGCCTTGAGCTCCTCGACGGTCGACTCGGCAACGGAGGTGACGGCCGTGGTGGCTTGAGAGATGGTGCTCTTGGCCTCGGGCTTCTCCTCAGGCTTCTCGTCCTCGAGCTCGGGGGTATCTTCGGTAGCGTAGGGTGGAGGGGCGGTGGAGGGTGCAGGAGCAGGCTCGTCGGTGGTGCCAGGAGACGAAAATGAGCGAGCGTCAGGGGTATCGTGGGCCTGATTGGACGCATGGTCAGCGATTGTTTCAATGGTTATCGAAATATGCAGGCTTACTCCATTCGACAACGTAGACTTGCTAGGTGTCACCGCCATGGGCTTGCTTGCAGCTTGGTCATGGTCGAGCGTGGCAGACACCCAGTTGACGCGAATCTTCTTTTCTTGGATAAGTCCCTTTTCGGTCGTGTCCAACTGGCGCACAGTGATTAGCTATGACATGTGATTATCCAGGGAGCTGTCGCGGCGCGTACCACGTTGGCGATGCTAGCAAACTCTTTATCGGAGGTGATGGGCGCCGACTGAACGAGGAACTTGTCTCGGCATCTGGCGTCAGCAGGAGGTTCCACCTTCATGGCCTGAAGGAGGACTATATTGCGATTAGCGACCCCCCGTACTGGCTGACAAACGCCAGAACCTACCAGTGACATCAAAGCCCTGGCCGGGCTCGATGCGGCCTGCATTTGGTCGTACGCAGTATCTGTGAATGTCGTCAGATTATCAGATTCTGCGCAGTGTGGAAGCGGTGGGAGGCATACTGCTTTGGCGCGGTCGTTTTGACCTGGAATTTTCCGTGAGCAAAAAGTCGTCGCAAGGGACGGGGGAGAGGCGCATGCATACCTTGAAGGCGACGGGAATAGTGTTTGGGTTCTTGATGGTTAGGATCTGAGAAACCTCGGCAGTGAAAGGGCCTTGATTCCGAGTCAGTTCTCGCGGTCTCGCGTGCTCTCGGAGGTTGGTGGGTCACGTACGCTGGAAGCTCAGCTCGAACGGCTCGATTTCGACCGACATGGCTGGTTTTGATGGTATTGAGGCGGTCGGTTTCGTTGCTTTGTCGAGGTGTCGCGGGATGCGCAAAAGGCGGAGCGAAATTGGGGGTCGGTAGGGTTGGCAGAGGATGCAGAGGGAGGTTAAGAGGAAACGTGGCAGCGGCGGGAGGGAGGTGAGAGACTCAAGGGTCCAAGTCGGAGGGGTGTTGGAGCGACGAGGGAAGCTGGAGAGCGGTGGACCAAGAATGAATCGCGTCGATGCAGTGATGGAGATGGATACTTGCGATTAGTAGTCTGCGTGGGAGGAGAGTCTGGGGCGGTGGCTTCAAGTTGGGGTGAGGAGGAAGAAGTTGGAGGTTGGTGTCGCTTCACTTTTTGGCCCTCGTCACGACGTAATTGCTGGGGGGACTCGGAAGGCAGGAGCCAAATTGCCTGTTTCCTGGCTGCTGTTCGTTGCTTCCTTGCGATTTGGTCGCTGGAGGGAAGCACGGGCCACCTCCTGAGCCTGTGCTTGCGAAAGATGAGCAACAGCTAAATTCCTCGTCCAGCAGTCCAGCACCACGTCACGGGTAACAAAGTGCCTGCAGAAGTCAACCCACCGCCATTTAATGCTCGGAGGACGCATCTATCTGCCCGGAATATTTCCGATCATTGTTTATTCCTTTCTTCAGCCTCAATCGCGTTTTTGAGCTCCCTCCCCTGCAGGTGGCTGTCCTTGGTCTTAGTGCTTCGTACTTGACCAGGCCCATCAGAATTTGCTCCATGCAGCAACGTATTGCAATTAATATGCCGACGTCGAAAGAACACCTCATAAATCGTACAAAAGGTGACAGACCGTTTCAAGAAAGAGGCACGGCATCATCCATCTGCTGTCCCCCGCGGGAGCAAAACGTCAGCAACGTCTTGGAAAGCGCTGTTTAGGAATGTAGTAGAAACTCTCCTCCCACCGCTGGAGAATATCACCAAGTTGCTCCAAGTAGAATTGACAGTACAGGTGCCTATTAACTCTATCACAGGCTTATTAAGATAGAGGTTGGTACTTACTTAGTATGAAATACCCAATACTTAAGTTGTAATTTAATTGGCGTATCACTGTCATCGAACGACTGTCTTCGAGGTTTAGCTAAGCAAATATCGTGTCCCCGATGACTCGAATTAAACAAGGGACCTCCTCGGTTGATGCGCAGTACAATTCTTATTTATACCGTCCTGCAACGGAACTGAAGTTTCGACCATCTTTAATCGCCGTTAGCCGTGGAATTGCCGCCAATCTGCAATTGTCTGACTCTACCAAGTGCTGTTGCGAGGCAGCGGCGGGATGACGTCTCGCCGCTCTGTTAGCGACAGCTAATCATTGAGCTAAGATATTCTTCACAGACTGAACCGCCTCTGCATACGAGCACAGTCCAAAAAAAAACTTTGTGTTATTTTTGACTTCTTGGCTGACTTTCCCAGCTAACGAGACGAGACAGAAAAGGACGTACGGATACATAACATCAGCCTCGTTCAGGTGCCTCGTGCAACCACTAAAACCGCCTGATACCTCCAAGCTCATTGCCGCCCCTCACCTACCTAAAACCCCACCATCAACGTCAACTCGCCATCCACACACTGCACCTGCAACCACATTCTACATTCACCGCCAAGATGCCTTCCGATCTCGATACTCTGCTCGACATGGGCTTCGAAAAGGAGCGTGCCGAGCTCGCCGTTAAGAAGACCGGGGGTCGTAAGTGGTCCTCCCATTGCTGTTTGTCATCAGCCCAGCTGACGTTCAATTCCAGTCCAGGGCGCTCTTCAATGGCTCGAGGACAACCAAGACAAGCCTCTCGAGGACATCAAGGCTGCCGATGCTACCAAAAAGGCCGACGAGGAAGCAGAGGACGCCGACACCAGGGCCCAGATTGCCGAGTTGGAGAGCGGCGAGGCCAAGTCTCTGGTGTGCAACGATTGTGGAAAGCGATTCCGGAACCAGGATCTGGCCAGCTACCACGCCTCCAAGACGTGAGCACCTCGGCCGTCAAGATACTCTACCGAAGCCCATGTTGACTTGATCACAGTGACCATACGGACTTCTCCGAGTCTACAGAAGAGATTGCTCCTCTAACCGAAGAGCAAAAGGCGGCCAAGCTCCAGGAGCTCCGTGAGCGTTTGAAGGCTAAGAAGGCCGTTCAGACGGTCCAAGAGAAGGAGGAGCACAAGCTCAATGAGGTTAGAAAGCTCAATGGCGTCATGTAGGGGAATCGTCAGACAGCGCTGACATTTGGGCAGAAAATCCGCCAAAAGGCCACCAAGGAATCCCAGGATCTCAAAGAGGAGCTCGCGCGCAAGGAGCAGATCAAGGAGGCCGCTCGCAAGCGCCAGGAAAAGCTTGAAGATGCCGAGGCCAAGAAGCGCATCAAGGCGAAGATCGAGGCCGACAAGGCCGAACGTCGCCGCAAGGCAGAGGAAGCCAAGGCAGCCCGCGAGGGACGATCTGTCCAGCCCGAGCCAGCTCCTGCTGCGCCGGCGCCGGCTGCAGCCCGACCCAAGACTAACCACAGCGAGGCTCGACTTCGCCTGCAGACTCCGTCGGGCAACATCGTGAAGACGCTCCCCGCCGAGACCACCCTGTTCGAGTTGGCGCAGCAAGTCCAGTCCGAGGCGGGCTTTGAGGTCACCAGCTTTTCGACTACCTTCCCGAGACAGACATTTGAAGGTTCCGTGGATTTCTCCAAGACCCTGAAGGAGGCCGGACTGGTTCCGTCATCGGTCCTGATTGTGAAATAGGTTGATCCGAGGAGATACGCATGGCATGGCGTTTTAGAGGATTGGAGTGTACATGCAGTTGGGAGCAACTGAGCGAGATTATTACGAAGATGTACTGGCAATGATCGTACCAGTATCAAGATGACTAGAAAATCCAGACGCAGAGGTACATGGGCCACCTTCACGTGTGCACAGGAGACTTGATTTCGAACTGCAAACCACCCGAGGCGGGACTTTTTTATTTTATCAGAGCCGTTAAACTGACCAAATCTCCCTCCACGCGAACTCCGTTGTTGAGAGCATTCATCATATTATCGTATGAACGAAGCTACTCTGTCCAGGGCGCAGGATATCGTGCCCTCTCCAGCCTGTATGATCGATCGATTGGAAACCCCGAAGCCATGCAGTTGAAGTACAAAGAAGCAAGGAAACAGTCGTCGTGGCGTAGTTGTTTAGTCGAAGAGACCGAAGCCCATGTCCTCGTCGGACTCCTCGGCTTCTATAGCGGTTGTCAGCACACACAAACGATGGGCGATAGGGATTCTTGGTGAAACATACCCGACTCCTTGGCCTCCTCCTCAGCCTCAGCGGCGGTCTCGCCACCGGCAGCGGCAGCAGGGCCACCAGCAGCGGCAGCGCCGCCACCGGAGCCGACGTTCACGAGGAGATCCTTGACATCCTTGCCCTCGAGAGCCTGTGCACGAAAATCCCCAGTTAGAAAAATCCCATCTCGTACGGTCGCGTAGAAATTCGAAGAATCAATCGGGTCGTACCTTGGCGAAGATGGAGGTCCAGATGGGCTCGACTTCCTCGACCTTAGCGGCCTTGATGAGGGTGTTGAGCTTGTCGGCCTGGATTTCGCGATCCACGAATTAGCTTCACACACAAATCGCAAAAGCGAGCGCGGGGCACCGGCGCCGTGGTCGACGAGGAAAACGTACGGTGATCTCGATGCCGTCGTCGGCAAGGATCAGGGCCGCGTAGGATGAAGCGAGCTCGGCGTGAGACATTGTGAATGTGGTTTGTCGGATGCAGGTGGGAGATGAGTCTGCACGAATTCGTTGTGGTTGGAGATATCACCAAGTCAGGCTCGCCACAAAAATTGCCCTGGTCGAAATTATCGGTTGGAGGGCTTCAAGACCTAAAGCGGAGGGTGAAATGGATTTTCCGTGTTCCGAAAGGGAAGCGACGAGTGGGGTCTTGACAAAGTTTCGCGTGATTGGTCAGGATGTTTCCAACCAATGAGAGACTATGACAGCATCAAAAGATGCTTTTGCTCCACCCGCTCCGTGTCTTTCCCCCCACCACTGCACCTTCGTTATCCATTATCGCCGGGAGCTGCTACCTCCAAGAACCAAGAGACAAGATCCTGGTCACCAAATCCCAGCCGCAGACGAAGGGGACGCCGCAATCGCTCGACCACTGAACTTACCGTTCACGCCAAGTTTGCGCCTACAAATCTTCGCCTGCAGCCCTCGACTCTGCTCGCGATAACCCCTCGCTCTCTGAGCTTTACATATTCATTTCTCGTCGCTCACAGGTATCACGCCTTGTTGCAAGGCAATTCTCTCTTCCCAACACTCACCCCGCCATTGACGACCACTGTCCGTGTCCGCTCCTACCCATCGAAGACCCCGCCGCCACTCGCCGTTGCCGCCCCTGCCCGCCCTCATTGCTGCCCGGAAGCTCTGGAACGCTCGCTCCAGCATATCGTTAGCTTTCGTTCGCCTGCGGCACACTTGGCCGATTCTTGATTCTTCTATCCATCGAATAGCCACCAGCATCTATCTCAAACAACCTTTACCTTCGTCGCAAGTCGAACCGAGACGAACATGGATACTCCAGCGACTCCCCTCCCGCGGGATCCCCGTGAACAAGCCATTCTCGACCAACTCACCATGGTCCGGGACCAGCTCCTGCTGCTCAAGCAAGATCGCACCAACTACATTCGAACGCAGGATATCAAGCCGTTATTTGACGAGACAATGAAGCAAGTCAAGGAACTCAACACGGTGCGCGCCGAAACTGGATACAAGGAGGAGAATAGGCGTACGTTATTTTGTCGGACTGGAGGCGCCCCAAGCTAACCGTCGCCGACGCAGTCGATAAGGTTCTCGAGAGTTGCTTTCAATTGCTTTCTCTCTTCTATCTCACTATCGGTCGCAACAATGAGGCCCCGGCCACGTATGCCCTGACCTCCACCATCAAGAGGTTGCTGGACCATCTCACCGAAGCCGACTTATACTCGGCGAAAGACCTCGGCAGCATTAAAACAACACTCGGAGGCCTGTGCAAGAGCATAGAACAAGCTTCGCAAGAACAAGTTCCCGAGAAGAAGCCCCCTCCGTATATGCTTGCCCTCCTATCCAAGAGAGTTGAGCTTTGCAAGAACACCTTGGCAAAACTCCAAAAGCGACTCGAACGAATCCCAGAACCTTTGTTGGCGACACACCAACAGCTCGTTTCCATATTGCGAGCGATCGCCCTCGCCAACACCAAGTCCAAGGTGCGCATCATTCTGAGGTATGCGCGAGCTACACTAACCCCGCTTAGTTCTCGACTTCGGAAGTGAAGAAGCTCAAGAATCAGATTGTTGAGATTGGGGAGCAGCACAGCGGTGGCAAATTCACATCAGACGATGGTACCCCTCAACCTGGCAGTGACGAGGTTCGAGAGCTGTACCAGAGATGTCTTAAGTGGTCCGACCTTGTCCTCGAACGGTAAGGTCGCCTTTGAGCCCCCAGAGATAAGCATCTAACTTTTGGTAGAAAAGGTGTCGTCGCCGACCAATGGCGACCAATGTATGATGTGTTGGTCGGAATCCGAAACGATCTCGAGAAGCTATCGCTTACTCAGGCATGGTCCCTCCGAGAGGCGGACCTATACGACTTTCAGCGCCAACTCGACAAGATTGACGAGAACCGCGAGAATGGAAACTGGTTGGACGAGAGAGGACGACCGGCCGATTTGTGGACGCAGCGAACCATGCTGTACCTGATCAGGCGGTCATATGCCTACATCTACTCGTTTATGCTGGCGTCCGAACCGGTATCTGAGGCTCTACTGCCCATCTACAACCAACTCCAGACGTTGAAACGATGCCTGATCGAGGTGAAGAAGAATGGCGGCGTCTCTACTGTTCGAGAGCTTTACCCGTACAGCATGAAGGTTTGTGCTCATTTTGCCGGGTACCGAGTCGTTGACTAATATGGGCGCAGCTCAACTCACTCGATAACATGAAGGTGGATGGCAAGTTTGTCGTAAACGGCGACATTCCCGAAGGGCAAGGTAGTGTAACGGAGCTTCTCGCGGAATGTTTCGAGCTCAACTACGAGTTGCGGGTGGCAACAGAGGAGGCTAGCGATACGAGCTCCCCAAGGACCAACGGACAAAGTGAAGGGGAGGCGAAGGCTGAGGCGGCGACCGAGCCCACGACCGAGCCCACGACTAAGCCCAAAGCCGAAAGCAAGGCGGAAGAGAAGTCCGAATGAGGGTCAGCATGTGTTTATTTGTTTGTTTTGTTGGGTACAATGGCGTTTTACCCCACGTTTCCCGCCTTCGTCCACGGGTACAAGAAGCGAGGGAGGACGTATAATTTCAGACAGTCCTTGGTATTTCCCTCTGCAGCAACGAGGAGAGTACTTTGGTGGATAAGACACTGAACTTGGCGAGGGGTTGGAAGAAGCGAATTTCCAGCAATGGGCACTTTTACTTGATGGGGAGTGGAAATCAAAAGGGATGGATGAACGGTAGCTCGAAATGGAGTCCTTTTTGCTATTGCGATTTAAGCGTCTCATGGTCTGCCGTATGGTGATGCTCGATAGCAAGACCGGGTCAGGCCAGGCGCAGCCAGTCCTTACTGCTTAGGTATTTCTAAAGGCACACTTCAAGGGATAGATCTGGGCCTAGTAGGAGTCAGCAAAGTGAAACAGAAACTCGACAAGGGGAAACGGTCACATTTTCCCAGTCCCAGACTCCAGTGGTGGCGTAGATGTCGCCCTTGAGCTCCTCGCGGACGGCTTCGACGGAATCGGCCACGACGACGAGGGTGCTCCCGGCAAAGTCGAGGCTAGACGGCTGGTCATCTTTGGGAACGCTGTTGAGGATGGCGCCTGGGTGGAAGTTAGCTCACGGCCGTTGAGGTGTTTGCCGCGAAGGGAGAAACGGACCGCCCATCTTCCAGCTTCCGTCCTCGGCGTGAGGAACCATGTTCTGGAAGTGCTGGCTGCAGTTTGAGGGCGCCAATTAGCCGGGGGTTGCCCTTGGGAATCGGATTAGGAGGGGGGGGGGGACCGGGCGAGGCTTTCTCACCTTCGGACCTCGAGGCGCTTCTCGAGGGCGTTGGGCTTGTCGTGGACGACGACGAGGAACTCGAACTTGCCCTTGGGCACGGCGACGGGGGCGGAAGCCATGGCGCGAAGGGAGATGCGGGCGGAGGGGGCGATGAAGCAGAAGTTGGGTGAGGCTCTGGCGTTGAGGAGAGGGAGGCGGCGGAGGGCGAGACGGGATGCCATGCGGGAAGGTTTACGGCTGGAGGTTGGGACTTCAATTGGGAGGCTTGTGTTTGAGGCGCGAGTGAGACTGCGGGGGTGGACGGGATTGGGTGCGGGGTGAGACGATGCAGCATGGTGGGGATGAGTTGCGGGAGAGAGGCATTGTTACGGGAAGATGAGGATTTGAGGGTAAGTGATATTATGTTGGCTACTGTACTGACTTCCTATTTTCCTATTTTCCTACCTAGCAGGTACCTATGTTGGTAGGTTCAAAGCGGATGGTGTTGTTGTTGGAATCGAGCTTCTCTGGTCCAGGTGAGCTTCTTGCCTCTTTCGAATCAGTGACAAAGCTCGTCCCCGACGTCGGCCACGACACCAAAAACCCTCACCTCGTGCTCCCGTCCCCGTGGCCGCGCCCTTGACTCACATCTCCCCGAGGTACAAAGCCCAGTACCCGAATCTACATTTGGCCCCGTCTCGAGTCAAATGATGCCCGCCCGGGATTCCACCACCGAAACGCACACCGAGAACCGCCCGTGGCCGCCCTCGTCGGGAATAACGTCACCAGCGCCGCCCCCCCGGCGTCGACGAAAGCTTTGCCCGGCGTAGGCTTCAAACACGCGTCGCTCGCAGATCCGAGCTCTTGGCGTCCTGACAGGCATTCCCCGCCGACTGACCTCGCTCATTTTTTTTTCCTTCCTTCTCATGTTCCCTTTTTTTCTCTAGTTCTCGTGAGCACTGAGCCAGGGGGCATGTTCGTCGTATGTCATCAGGGCAGAGGCGACCAGACAGGTTTCCACCGCCAGGTTTTGCGCCTTTGGGTTTTAGGGATCAGGTACGACATGGTGTGAGATGAGATCTGTCTTTGAGATTGATTGCAATGATGCTCAGAATACCAAGTACCTACGTCCATATGAGCATACGGACAATTAGTACGGATAGGTAATACCCAACTTCCGACCACCGCCTCTCTCTCGCCCGCCCCGGAGCCACCGGAGCAAACCCAGCCTCGCTCTCACCGGACACACGTCGGACCCGCCGCCCTAGCTCCGGGCGTCTCAATTCTTGCGCAGCTGAGAGCGCTGACGGTTGGCGCCCTTTTTTCCTTCGCACGGGATCATGGCCCCCGGCCCGGGGAATAGTGGGACATGCATCGCTTCCAAGATGGCCATCTCCATGAGCTCTGATGTCACACCACTATGACAACCGACAAACTGCTTTCCCGCATCTGCTTCTGCTTCCTTGTTGGAGATGCGTGCATGCCGTCACAAGACCCGTCAAGGGTTTTCCGGGCTTGGTCATCGACTGGGTAAGGTAGTGGTGGCTGGTAGGGACGTGGCTGCCATGTCAACCTCTGAGATATAAGACATGCAGCCTCCTCACGAACTGGTTTGCTTTTTCCATTCCATCCTCATCATCATCACTTGCATAAACTCTCCGGAGCCTCAACCAAGAAGCAAAACATTCTCTCCCACACCCACTCACCAACAAAAAAAAAACTACCTCCAATGGCCCCCTCCGTCTACATCCTCCTCCACAAGGACACGTCGGGCACGCCCACGATCCTCTCCGTCTTCGCCGAGCTCGCGGACGCCAACGCGGCGTGCGTGGCCCAGGCGGCCGAGGCCAAGGCCGAGACGGGCGCCCGCTCGCCGCGCGACCTGCGCCGCTGGGAGAGCCCCGACGGCACCGCCTGCTGGGTCGAGAAGCACGTCGTGGTGCCGCGCAAGCCCGCCGCCACGCTGCAGCGGCCCGCGAGCCCCAAGCGGAGCAACAGCAACCTGTACGACAACGACGACGACGACGTCATTGAGCTGCAGGACAAGGAGGAGCACTACGACTAAGGGAGCGTTTGAGCCGGGAAGAGTCGTGAGGCATGGCGGGTGAAAAAGCGTGGAATCTGGAAAGTAATGCGGCGGTCAAGGAACTGGCAATGTCTTTTTTTCTTTTTGTTTTTTGGCGAGACGAGATGAGATCTGATCTGGAAAGGGTTGGGCGAGGATAGACCAATGTTGGGCAGTGTAATTTGTTTTATAGTACATAACGAGCAATGCATTTCATCGTCTTCTTACCCGTCCCTCGTGCTCTGTGCCCAGCTCCTCCTTTCATGCTTGCTCGAACCCTTTCCACAGCTCTGTACACTCACCATTGTAATGTTTCCCACTCTACAGCTTCGCCTTGGGCGTGTCCTGCTTCATCATCGTCTCCGCCACGATGCGTCGCTGGATCTTGCCCGTCGCCGTCTTGGGCATCACCTCGGTGAAGTAGACCTTCTTCGGGATCTTAAACTTGGCCGACCGCTCCGCCATCCAGCTCTTGAGCTCCGAGCCCGAGAGCTTCTCGCCCTTCTTCAGCACCACGGCCACGCCAATGTCCTGCCCGTACACCTCGTCCGGGATGGCGAAGCTGACGGCCTCGCTAATCTTCTCGTGTCGCGTCAAGACGTTGTCCAGCTCGATTGGGCTGATCTTCTCGCCGCCCTTGTTGATGAGCTCCTTGATTCGGCCCGTGATGATGACGTATCCGTCCTCGTCCTTCTTGCCCTGGTCGCCCGTGCGGAAGAAGCCATCCTTGTGGTACGATGAGGCGTTGGCCTGGGGATTGTTGAGATAGCCCTTTGTGACGTTCTCGCCCAGGATGCAAATCTCGCCCTCCTTACCCTGCGCAAGCTCCTCCCCCTGCTCGTTCAAGATCTTGACCTGCACGCCCTGGCCGAGACCAACGCTGCCGGGCTTTCTCTTGGCGGGCGGGAGAGGGTTGGACGTCATCTGATGGGAAGCCTCGGTCATGGCGTAGGCCTCGAGGACGGGGGCGCCGTAGGTTTCCTCGAGCTTCTGGAAGACGGTGGGCGAGAGGGGGCTGGAGCAAGAACGGATGAAGCGAATGGCGGGCTTGGGGCTCGGGGCCGGATTCTTGAGGAGGATCTGATGGATGGTGGGAACGGCGGTATACCAATTGGCCTTGTGGGTGACGAAGTCGGTCCAGAACTCGGACGCGGAGAACTTGGTGGGCACGACCATTGAGCCGCCCGTGTAGAGAGTTGCCAACAGTCCGCAGAGCAGACCGTGGACGTGGAACAGGGGCATCACCAGCATGGTACGGTCCTTGGACGTGAGCTGGTAAGTCTGCTCGATATTGTCTAGATAAACGTATTAGTCAGGGCATCGCATCAGTGGAACATGATTGAGACTTACACATGGTGCGGGTGAGGTTGCGATGAGACAAGGGCACCTATTCGCCAATTCGTGAGCGGGAGTGTCTCGGAGAACTCTCGGCATTCAATAACTTACCACTTTGGGTCGGGACGTTGTTCCGCTGGGCCAGAGTCAGTATGCTTGATATCGTAGGTTGATATACACGTGAAGCTCACCTGGTGTGCAAAATGAGAGCCGTGTCCTCGGGTTGGGCTTGGAGGACCTTTTCCTTCTTGCCCTTGAGGGAGCCGAGGTCCTTGACATCGAGGGCAACCTCGCCCTTGACGCCGTCCCAGTAGCACTCGGCGACGGCGGCGTTGAACTTCTTTGCGGCGCGAACACTGGGCGCGTTGGCGGCCCAGGCACCCTTGGGGACGAGGATGATGGCGCTCTTGACGTCGTCAATGTAAAACTCAAACTCGTCCTGTTTGTAGGCCGGGTTGAGGGGCGCCGCGATGCCGCGCTGCCACGAGGCGGCGAGGAAGGACACGATGAACTCGAACGAGTTGACGAGGGCGATGGAGACGGGCGACGCCGTGGTGATGCCGAGGTCGGCGAGCTTGCTCTGGAACGACGAGACCTGGGAGTTGAGCGCGGCGTAGGAGACGTTGAGGGCGGTTGGCTTGGAGGGAATGATGACGGCCGTGGAAGAGGGCGAGCCCTTGATGGCGGTTTGCAGAGTCAATGCCATGGCGAGCGACGTTTGGTGATGCTGCTCAATGCCGATGAGGATGGGTGCGGAAGATGGCCGAGTTGGTCGGATGAATGAGAACCGAGGGCTGCTAAGATGCACGGCGGGAATGGGAAATCCAATCTTCAAGACCAAGGATCCAAGTCGAAGCTAATGAGATTGACGATTCAAAGGACGTCGGAGGAAACGAAGAAGAAGAAGAAGAGGGTGTATTTGTGGTCTAACTCGAGCTGGGTTTGCGATAGGAGACGAGGTGACGTGCTTCGCTCGGCATCCATCCGACCGCCCGTCAAACTCCCCGACAGGCCACTCGCGGGCTGGGCCAGTTCCTTCAGGGGACGCTCAGGGCATTTTGCATGCTGGAGGTGGGCCAGTGTCAGTGGGTTTGTGGAACTGTCGGGGGGGAGCATCATGGAAAACCGGCTGGAGGTGGCGTGGCCGAACCCACCGGCTTTGGGGGTTGGTGTCGGTTGGTTGTCGGGGAGCTTTCAGAGGGAATGAGAGAATGGAGATGAAGCTATTCGGGCCATGCGTCGTGTAGTATTCGGGTGTGAAGACGGAGTACAGGAACCTGCACTGTTGCTTCGTTCCTGCCTCGACGGGTAAAGCCAGTTGGGGAATAGATCCGTCATGACGACAGAAGGCAGGAACAGCCGCGCACCGACTGCCCGTGGTTCCTGAGGCGTCAAATTGTCAGTGCGGCTTTAATATTCAGGGAACGATGCCTGGCTGGGCATTCTTGATGCCCGAAGCAGTTTCATTTTAGTACTTGGAGAGAAGCCATCTCTACCTCCGGAACCTACCTATTGGCGGGGTAATAGCCCAAGTTAATTCTCATAGCGCCTTCCTGGCTGTCGGTCCTGTTTTCCGCGCTCCCTAGTACTTTCGGTGCGCCTCAACTCACCACCTACTGTATCGGGAGTCCCAACTCCAACCACTACGTACCGACACCCTCCACGTTCTACGTTGCCCACTGCGCCTCATCAGTCTCTCCCTCCCCCACCGTTCGCCACGAATCTCGCATCGACAAACCGCAGCTCCTGCGTCCATCTTCAGCTTCCACAACACTTAATACAAGTTAATCTCGAGTCCGGCTCCTCCCGCTCCCGTCGCCCCTTTTCGCCCTTCGATTAGCCCGACGTACGACGACGTACATGTCTCCATCCCCACAAACCACTACGCCTTCTCGTTTCCAGATAGACGACCTCCTTGGTCTCCGTCATGGCTGAGACCGACGTCGACGGCATGCCAACCTTTGGCGCGGAGCTCAAGGTGACTTACTCACCGTCATTCTCAAACCCCGCCAACTAACGCACCCATCTACCAGGATGGCTTTAAACCCGCCAACGTGTGGGTTGGCCACGGTATCGCATGGCTCGAAGACATCCAGCAGTTCTATCGCGAGCGCGCGGTAATCGAGAAGGAATATAGCCAAAAGCTCAGTGCTTTGGCCAAGAAATACTTTGAAAAGAAGAATAAAAAGTCGTCCCAGTTGAGCGTCGGTGACACTCCTGCCATGACCCCTGGCTCTCTTGAAAGGTACGGCCTGCTGCCCGATCTGGCGCATCTAGTACTGATCTTTCAGCGCCTCCTTAACTACCTGGGCCACTCAGCTCACGACCCTCGAATCCCGCGCTACCGAACACGACCGATATGCCAGCAGTCTGGTTACCCAGGTCGCCGACCCCCTCCGATTCTACGGCGGCCGCTTCGAGGAATTGCGCAAACGTCATGCCGAATACGCCGAGAAGCTCGAGCGCGAACGCGAGACGTCCTATGGCGACCTTCGAAAGGTCAAGGGCAAGTACGACGTCGTATGTCAAGAGGTGGAGGTCAGGCGCAAAAAGTCCGAATCTCACTACGACAAGGCCAAAGCCCAAAGTGCCTACCAACAACAAGTCTTCGAAATGAACAATGCCAAGAACTCATACCTCATCGCCATCAATGTTACGAACAAGCTCAAGGAGCGGTACTATCACGAGTACGTGCCCGAGGTCATGGACGGCCTACAGGATCTCAGCGAGTTCCGGACACTGAAGCTCAATTCCCTTTGGGGGATTGCGACGCAACTCGAATCGACCATGTTGATGCAGAGTAACGGCATGATCGAGCATCAGGGAACCGAGATACAGCGAAATCTACCTCACCTCGATTCCATGATGTACATTCAGCATAACATGGGGGGTTTCAACGAGCCCCCGGACAAGATATTCGAGGCCAGTCCTGTCTGGCATGACGACGGTGCTATGATTGTTGATGACACGGCCAAGGTGTATCTTCGAAACGTGCTCAGCAAGTCCAAATCCCAATTGGGCGAGTTGAGGAGGGAAGTGGACAAGAAGCGCAGAGAAGTGGACGGACTGAAACGCACGAAGCAGCGCGTCAGACAGGGAGCCGAGAAGAAGGACGAAGTCGAAGTCGTCCGGATCCTGTTCTCGTTACAGGAGGATTTCCATACCGTCGATCGTCAACGCCTCACTGCAGAGGTTGAAACATCAACCATCACTGCCGTGGTCGGCGATGTCACACTTGGTGCCAAGAACCACAACTTCAAGAGCCAGACGTTCAAGATTCCCACCAATTGCGATCTTTGTGGAGAGAGGATTTGGGGTCTCAGCGCAAAGGGCTTCGACTGCAGAGACTGTGGCTATACTTGTCATAGCAAGTGTGAGATGAAGGTCCCCCCGAATTGTCCTGGCGAGCAGTCCAAGGATGAGCGCAAGAAACTCAAGGCCGAGCGCCAGGATTCTGCCAACAAACTCTTGAGGCCTAGTGCGACCATGACATCTCTGAACACCTTGGATGGCCCAGATCTGTCTCGGTCCAACACGATGAACTCCCTGAGCTCACATTCAGCTCGCGCCTCCGTCACGGGCTCAATCTCGGGTCAACCAAGTCCAGCAGAGACTCCGAAAGAAGAGCCGGCTCCGCGCGCAAGCACTTCCTCAGCCAAGGCCCCCGGCGGCGCTGCACGCAAGAACAGAGTCATGGCTCCGCCTCCGGCAGCTTACATTAGTAATGGAGCGAATGCCCCGGCTGAACCATCTAGAGAGGAAAAGAAGGGCAAGATGTTGTACACATTCGAGGGCTCGGGCGACGGCGAGCTATCAATCCAGGAAGGGCGTGAAATTGTCTTGATTGAACCAGATGGTAAGTGAAAACGTGACGTTGAGCTCAACACTCGCTGACAGCGCCAGATGGCACTGGCTGGATCAAAGTCCGGGCCGGTTACAAGGAAGGCATCGTTCCAGCCTCTTACGCCGAGTTCACCGTATCAGTCCCTTCTGCCTCGGCTCCAGCTTCGGCCCCCTCGGCCTCGGCCCCTCGTCCCTCGTCTACCTATTCAACGTCGACCACGTCCTCATCCATCACAGGGAAGAAAAAGGGCCCTGCCGTCGCCCCTCGGCGTGGCGCCAAGAAGCTTCGTTACGTGGAAGCCTTGTACGAGTACACAGCCCAGTCCGAAACGGAACACTCGATGACGGAAGGCGAGCGGTTTGTCCTCATCACGGATGACCCCGGTGACGGATGGGTCGAAGTTGAAAAGGCGGGTGTCACGGCCAGCGTGCCCGCGAGCTACGTCCAAGCTGCCTAGAAGAATTGGGGTTCAAGGGGGGGCTTCCGAGCAGGCCAGGTGATTTGCCCTGGTGTGTGTAGACGAAAAGGAGCAGGCGAGCGGTCCGTGTCGTCTTCGGGGCCGTCACGAGAGGTGGCAATTGCGTAGATAAAAAGCAAGATGGGAATGAGGCGGACATCTACATTTGTTCCGGGAAAGCATCCGTTTGGATAGTGGTACATACATAGATTCACGCTCACGATGTCGACTTGTGAGTTTCAGAAATGCCGTGCACAGCCCGACGCCTTACGAATCCGCGAACGGGCCTACGTCACCCATTGCCACAGTTCCGATGCGGCCGAAGGCGCTTCACAGCCCAACGTGGAGAGATGAAAAGGACGAGGCGAGATGAAAGTCATGTGTCAGAGAATGAAGTTGCGTTTGGGGTCTGACGCGCCCACCACCAGATAGATGGTTTTCTATTTTTCAAGCTCATCAACCGTCAAAAAAGCAGAGGGACGATGTTGCTATCTAGTATATTACACATTGTACAAACGCACAAGAAGCAAGAAAGAAAAGAAACTCTTTGGAACAAATTGGGAAAGCCCCGGAATAGGGGAAAAGGAAACCATCATGGAAACAACACACCGGATATTTCTCCCCCATCATCTTTAAAATTGCACCAGCCCAAACGATCTTGGTATAAAAGGCCCCTTTCCCATGCACCCCGACCAGCCAAACCTCTTTCATGACCAGAATGAAGCCCAAAAGGAAAATAGAAACAAAAAAAGCAAGTCGCCTATGGCTTCCCGTAATACCGTTCTCATTTGTATGTTCTTATAAGAGAGTGGTGTAGGGAAGCGGGAGCGGGGATATCATAACTTCCAGAGGAACGCCGCGCGGGAAAAAAAAAGCAATGAAGAAAAAGCCAAGAGGGGAATGAACATTGAAACACATTTCTCATCCTTGACGGTCCCCGTTGTGCCAAACGCCGAGTGGAGTTGTGTGTGGTGTCGAGCAAAGGATATTCTGGAAGCCGAGTAAATGAACGGGCGAAAAGAACGTCTTTTCGCAACGCCGAGTGTGGGGGTTTGTCGTCAAGTCGTTTGTAGCACTCGGGAGCTATCTCGAGAACCTTTAGAGTGGGAAGTCGACCGAGGAGTCCGATTCCTAAATCATCTGTGCCGTTGGAGCTCCCAATCCGCCCTGGCCGAGCCTGAGGGTATCTTGCAGTTCTGCGATCTGCGCCATCATGGCGAGCGAGTGTTGAGATTGCTGGTCCATCTCCGTCTTGAGCTTCTCGTTTTCCTCACGCACTCGCTTGATCTCCTCTCGAAGCTCCGTGATCTCATCGTTGGTTCCCCCACCGCTGGATCGTCGCTTGCGCTTCACGCCCGCCTTTTCGCTCTCGTTGTCTTCGGGAGACTGGACGGCAGGCGGTTCGGCGACGGCAGGAGGAGTCGTCCCTTCCATGTTGGTGTGGACACGGCGCAAGTGCTCGTTGAGGTTCTCTTGTCGTGAGAAACCCTTTCCGGTGTGGCGCTTGCAGTTGGGATGAGGACAGTTGACGGTGTTCTTAGGCCCTCCGTGCTTGTTGTGCACCTCGCGCTCATGTCGAAGAAGACCGCCTGAGTAGGTGAAACCGGGCAGATTCTCGCATCCGATAGCAGGACATCGATATGGTCGTTCGTGCTTGTCCATATGCTTGCTAGAAACAATTAGTTTTATACAACCCAGAAGTGGTGGTGCGTCACTTACTTCCATTCGCACTTGCGCGAAAATGCTCGGACGTCCTCTTTACACTCGTCCATAGGACAGTGATACTTTCCGTCGGCTTGCTTTACCGCATCTCGATCGGGCTTTGGAATTGGCTTGACTCGCGACGAGGGAGGAGAGCTGGCGGCTGGAGAAGGTTCCTTCTCCATGGGTGTGGGTATCGAGTCGAGAGGGGTTGGCGCCGGCAGGCCATCGGGGAGAGGCGAGGTAAAGCCGGTATGGGAGAGATCGAGACGTGTTGCTTCCTGAACTGCGGCGGCATCTTCGGGCATCATGTCTCTATCATCTCCCAAGACACCTCGTTCGTCCGGCAGCATTGCCACCTCTCGAGTGTAGTGACTGAGTTGTTCGGCAACGTCATTGTCGGTGAATCGTTGTTGTTCGGGGGTGTTCTCGTGGTCGTCACCAATCGGGGGATATGCTCCTTCGTGGATGAAGTTTCGTGGCTCGTATGCGACGCTCATGGTGACGGCGGACGGAGACTGTTTAAACGAAGGTAGTTTGAGACGAGGCGGGAGCTTGTAGGAGCGTGTGGGATCAAGTCGAGGATCGCGTCGGTTGGTGTTCAGTCGGGAGGTAGTCTGGGTGGCGAAAAGGGCCCAAGCCTACGCAGGTGACAAGGTAGCGAGGCTGACTGACGTATAATCGATATGTCGTTGAATCGCTGTAGCGTAGATGCGATGAGCTATTGATGGAGGCCTGAAAATTATGGTATGAAGAAGTCGGAAGGCAACGGGAGTGATGGTGGAGCCGAAGCTGAAAGAATCTGATTAGTCAGAGGAGCACGTGATGAGACAGATGTGCGTGGTCTGTGCGCCGAGTCTGGGCATGGGCATGAATTCGAGTGAGTGGCGCCGGATGTTCCGAGTGGTCTTGGAGGCTTTGGCAAAGAGGTAACCGGGAAACGTCATTGCAAGCGGTGCTGTATTAGTACCTGTCGTTCCAGCTAGGCTCCAGCAGATCACCGGGATGACTCGTTTTGGAGTCCTTGATGTCCAGCAAATACTCCGGGGCTGGCATGACTCACCAGACTACCCCGTCGATGGTGTGCCTTGTCCTATTGGCGCGCGGGGGAGGGGGGGACGAGGCTGCGTGAAGAAGATACCAGCAGGTCCCCAGTCATGGTGCACCTTCTGCCTTATGCGGTCGGGGGCCTCTCACTTGAGAGAGCCTTGTTGGCGAGCGTCGACTTCTGTTAGACGCGGCCGCAGGATTAGGCGCGAGGCTGTGCCTAGACGGCCAACGCGAGAAGACCCAGGGCGTCGACGACGGATTCCAAATGGTGAGTCTGTTCACGCTCTCGCTAAACGGGGCGCGTCTGATTCCATCCGATTCGAAGGAACCCGTCATCCGGCGTCAACTTTGCTCAAGTCCCACCCAGTGAGATGGAACTTGGGGAGAAGGGTGCCTGATACGGCGCAAAGGACTCTGGGGGAGTGCGGGCGAGAGTGAGCTGGCAACAACCGGCTGACCTGACATAACGCAAAAGCGACCACTTCCGAGAACAAGCTCATTGGACATTACATTGGTGTGTGCGGCACCGGGAAGGATGTGGTTGTATGACCCAGAATGGCCCATGGCATTCGGAGAAGCTGCCGTTCCCGCCGGTGGAGATGCAACGTCCCGGACAATGCTGCCTCAGCCATCAACTCGGCACCTGTGGTTTTCCCGGCATCAGACGAGGCCTCGGCGAAGAAGACGGGTGTCAGGGAAGATGCTGGACAACTTTGGCCGCATCGGGCTCGGTGGCAAGTCGGGCACCGCGAAACACCTGTTCCAATGCCGATCCTCGGGATTCGATGAAATGCAACACACGGCCATGATTGGAGATTCGGGGCACTGAGTACGCATCAGACGAGGCGTGGGCCACGTCGCTGTTGGGCGTCTCACAGCCCTTTTGGCCAAGGTCATCGGGTCAGATGACTGGCGCGGCGCATTGAATGAGTCCTGGGCGGAGTGCGCAGCGCGGTCCAATGGAGGCTGAATCCAGCAGACAGACAATGATTGATGATGAGGAATCCAGATGGCAATGCTCGCGATGAAATGCCATGTTGGCGAGATGATGGCGTCCCGAGGCTGGGGAAGAGAGTGGTGTGTGTGAGAGGGGAAGCGGTCGAAAAGCGGGTGTGGCCATGTGCGGTTTTAGAGGGTGCGGCAGCTCTCTCTCGTGCATGTAGAATTTTAGATACCAGAAATATGAGGTTGAGATTTCCTCGTGCTTTGATAGAGAGACGTCAGGGCCTGCCCGAATGCAGCTAAGGCCAGCAATGCTGATTCCTCAGGCCACAATGCAAATCACCACCTTGCCATTGGGCAATGCAGGTTACATCCTGCATCTAATTCGAAATTTAGAGAGGATGCCATGTCGTCAACTGGTGGCCGGACAAAGCCAATCTCGCTCGTCTATGATTCTCACTTCCACAGTCTCCCCAGTCATCTCGAGTCAACGCCAGTTGAGTAATCAGGAAAATCACATCAGGCAGCACTCCTCTCCCGGACCAATGATTTTATTCAGGTGTCTCACTTGGCATCCGTCGTGGCTGGTTCGTAAAATGAGCATTCACGATGCCTCACCTTGTTTCAACTGCACGGCGTGCAAGACTTCAATGTACGCCGAGGAACTAGATCGTCGCCAAGACACGCCAAACAGGACTCAAAGACAGCTACCGGTCGGAATGCCATGGTTACACACACCAAATCACTTGCTCTGGTCCAGGGCGTCTTGGCCTATATAATATTGACTTACCCCGCGTCGTATTCATGTCGTATTCTTTCCTTTCCCATCATCAATGTGATTCTCGTAACCGCAGAGCAATCGTTACCTTCTGAAAAAGACTCGAGTTACCCTTGAAAGTTGAACTTGAAAAAGGACAAAAGCAAATAACAATGTCCATCAACAAGATCGCCACTTGCCTCTGGTTCAACAACCAAGCGGAAGAGGCCGCCAACCACTACGTTGCCGCCTTCGGAGGCGACTCCAAAATCACCCACGTGCAGCATTATACGGCGGCAGGCAAAGAACAACACGGCCGCGAGGCCGGGTCCGTCATGGTGGTCGAGTTCGAGCTGCGAGGCAACCGCTTCGTGGGGCTCAACGGCGGGCCGATGCCGTGGCACTTCAACGAGGCCATTTCGTTCCAGGTCGACTGCGACGACCAGGCCGAGGTCGACCACTTCTGGGAGAAGCTTGGCGAGGGAGGCGACGAGGGGAGGAGGCAGTGCGGGTGGCTCGCCGACAAGTACGGTGTTGCCTGGCAGGTTGTGCCCAAGGCGCTGAAGAAGATGCTGCAGTCCGAGGACAAGGCGGCCGCGGGCAGGGCCACCGAGGCCATGATGGGAATGAAGAAGATGGACATTGAACTTTTGGAGAAGGCATTCAAGGGCTGAGCCTACCTTGCCTTGCGCCTTCAAGAAAATGTAGATGAGGTGTTGGTCGGAGACTGGGCGGGAAGACCGAGAATTTCTACTTCGGATACGTACGTAGCAACTATCACTTCTTGCGGCGATCCACCGTCTTGTGAAAAGCCAATTGCATTCGGTCGTGTTCGCCGAACCATTACTCCATTAATAGCTTCACGGCTGGTAGCCTAGGTTGTGAGGCTGACGGATTTCGGCCGGACCGGGTCTTCTGAGGTCTCACGGACTAGGCTCATGTATGCGGCGTGATCCATACGTCGCAAGCCACGACGGTTTGCTTCTTGTCCACTAGGAGCGCGACATTCAGTACGGAGTCGTCCAGCCTATTTCGTAGTCAGCTTTCAAGGTGATGCCCGGAAACAATGAGCCGGCGTGCGGAGCAATGTTGAGGTTCTGATGACGGGGACTCTGACGAACTCGGCAGACTCGGACGTTGCGGCCTCCGGTCGCATTCTGCGCGCAAACAGCTCGTGTCAGTGTCATCTCATTACGAAGGCCCATGACGCTTTTGCTCCTCCGTCGTCTTCCCAAGACTCTTGGATAAGCGGCCTGTGGATATCATCACACGGGGGATCCTCTCGAACCGGACTTTGCGGAACTCAAATCGTGGCGCCGGATGGAGAGAGAACGAGCCGGTAACGATCCGAGTCTTGTGCTCTGAAAGGCAAAACGGCGTGTTTTCTCCCAAGCGACAACTTGGCAGAGTCGCATCGCCGTCGGTTACCGGGGAGTGAAACGCCAAGATGCTTGTCACAAGACGTGGCCATGCTATCCGTATTCCCTCGCAAAAAAAAAGACTCGCCCTATCTTTCCAGAATCTGGAGGGGGTTATCGTCCGAACAACAAGGAAAAGACATTCCATAATAAAAGGTTTTAGAGCTCGGGACATCGGCAGGGGAGAAAAGGAAATTAGCTCTCGGAAGGCTGGGGATACCTTTACGAAGACGACCAACGACTCTCAACCTTCAGCGAGAAGAAAAGAAAGCTTTATTCCAATACGACGAATTCTCGGAGCGACCGCCGACTGCGGCAATAAAGAGACAGGCGCTCACTGTTGAAGAAACGGCTGAGCTGAGCGCTAACTGGATCGGAGTCTAAGAATAGGGCCCTTATTTGAAGCTATTAAGTCGAACTTGTCGCCGCCGTCTTTGCCGTAGCAACCGACCAACGAAAACAGTTGCCCACACACACTTGAACATTTGCAGACGGGTGGCCCACCCGTCGAGGGATGATGGTGATGGTTCCTTCGTAGAATCCTCCGTGAGTGTTGCTGCTTCACCACTCCATGACACCACGCTGAATCATGCACTGCGATCCTCCCTTATGCCAGATAGATGTGCAGAACCACACACGCCAATCAATATGCACTGTCGTGTCACCAGCCAGATGCAGGGCCGTCCCTCGACCGCGGCAGATCTGGACGGCCGCCGCCCGACGAGGCACGGCCAAGAGTTGATGACGGTCCGAATCTGGTCAAGGGTTCATGCGGTCGGAGTGTGTGCAGGCGGGCGTCCCTCATGGCAACCACCGCATTCACACCGTCGACGCCCGCTCGTTGGTCAATCCCCCTCCCGCTTGCGGCTTTTCAGCGAGGAGCGCGCCATGTGGCTGTCGAACATGGCTCGCTCCCTCGGCCTCGATTGGCTCCCCCCGTCAAAGAGGTGAGGGGGTGATCTGCTCGAGGGGTCGGTTGCTTGGTTGACGCCGAACCCTTGAATACGAGGGGCTAGCCAGGGCCTAGTCGGTATAAAGCCCGCTTGCATGCGAACAGCTGACGGGGCTGACATGAGATCCGAACCAAACCCTTTCACCCAGCCTCGAGACCAGCCGCAGCTTACACCAGCCTCCCAACCATCCGTATCCGTCACGAAGCCGTCAAAGACTTGATTCGGCCAATAACTCTTAAAGTGCGTGTCATTGACCCCCCAAACCCAATTGATTGTCACCGTCACTTCTGAACGAAAGGTACTACTGACCTCGGGACGCCATAAGACTTTTGACGATCCTGTCTCTTTGCTCCAGTTACGACTCTCTACCATTAACGATTCACTCGACCATTACGAATCATGTTCACCAAGACTCTCTCAGCCGCTGTCCTGGCCCTCGCGGCTCCCGCCTTGGTTGTCGGTCAGACTTACACGACCTGCAGCCCTCTCACATCGAGTAAGTTGGACCGTTCTCGCCCGGTGAAGCCGTTTCACCCCCCGAGTTCAAGCAAACCATGCGCCTAGGGAAGTTCCGACTCGCTGACATGGGCAATTCAAAACAGCCTGCCCTGCCGATCCGGCCTTTGGAAAGGACACGGTCCACTGCGACTTCACGAAAGGAGCCAGCGACGCCTTCACCAACATTGGCGGCACCGAGATTGCGTACGACTCCAACGGCGCCGTCATGAGCATTGGCGCCCTGGGCCAGGCTCCCACCATCGCCACGGGCAAGTACATCTTCTTTGGCCGTGTCGACGTGGAGCTGCGAGCTGCCCCCGGCGTCGGCATCGTGACGAGCGCCGTTCTGCAGTCTGATGACTTGGACGAGGTAAGCTTACCAGGCGAGTCTTTGTCGCTACATACTGACATCCCCCCAGATTGACTGGGAGTGGCTTGGAGGCGACAACACCCAAGTCCAGACCAACTACTTCAGCAAGGGCGACACGACAACGTATGACCGCGGCGCCTTCCACCCCGTCGCCGACCCGGTCGGCACGTTCCACGTCTACTCGATCGAGTGGACGCCGGCGGCGGTCAACTGGATCATCGACGGGACGACGGTGCGCACGCTCACCTACGACGAGGCCAAGGGCGGCACCGGCTTCCCCCAGACGCCCATGCAGATCAAGCTGGGAACCTGGGTGGCCGGCCGCCCCGACGCCGCCGAGGGCACCATCACCTGGGCCGGCGGCCTGGCCGACTTCTCGCAGGCGCCCTTTGTCGGCTACTACAAGAGCATCTCCATCGTCGACTACGCCGGCGGCGACGCTCCCACCACCAAGAGTGTGCGGGAGTACATCTACGGCGACCAGTCTGGAAGCCACCAGAGCATCCAGGTTGTGGTCTAAGATGGGGAATCGGCGCCTCTTGATTTCGGGTTCTGGTCGTCGGCGTTTGTGTTGGCTCGGAAGGAGGCCATGTCTTACTACATACAATATCGGTTCGCGCTGCTTGGGTTTTGGGATACCAGTCTCTGTTTTTGCATGAATGGATGGACGCATGGCTTTACGTCGGGATACATGGGTAATGATTTTAAAGACAATAATACATGACGTTCACTCTCGTCAAGTTACTGTGTATATTTCCTGTGAAACTGTGGTGAGAAGTAGATGTGGCGTTGTGTCTGTATGTATGAAATTGGCCTGGCCGGCACAAGCGACAGAAACGCTCACAAGACGTTCTTCACAAGCTTCCAAACTCAATGCGAGGGGGGCTTCTTTGCCTCGGCCTCCTCAGTCTACATCGCTGTCGGGCCGTGGTCCGAGCCGGCATCAAGAGAAGCGGCGCGATTAGCGAGAAAGTCAATTGCGTCCAAGTCGTCAGCGATGCATCATGGTGCTTGTCTAAACCAAAGGTTGATCATGGATGGCTGTGGATCCTCTGTAGAAACCTGCTTGCTTGGAGCCGAGGCACCGTCTGTCTCCTTGAAAACAACCTCCATGGAAGCTCTTGTGGAGACGAGAGGTTCACTGTGGACGGTTGTGTCTGGCTTGTTCGTACGTTTCGTCATTCCACTTCCACAACGCTCTCCCAATCGTACGTAAGTATGTCACATCCTTGCAGATTGATACTAAAAGCATAAAATCACCAGACTTCCCCGCCTGAGTTGCGATCTCGGCGACGCTAGACCGCAGAGCGTCGCTCAGATGATGCGTGGTTTCTCAGTATATTGCCCCAAGCTCCCGGGCCAGCATCTGATTAGTTCTGGTGCATCGACGGGAAACTCCCACGAACGGGTAATTTACTAGAATGCGTACGTAGGTAGGTAGTACAAATCAGGCAGCTCCAGACGAGGTACCTGCATCGGAAGGAAGTCAAGACGATTCTGGTGAGAAACCGTGGGCTCACCTATCGAGTCTCCACTTAGATAAGAAATTGCCCTCCACCAACCACCACAACCACCTCTTTTCATCCATCGCCGTCCCCTTTTTCTTTCTTCCCTCTCCCCTCCATCCTCCCATCGACTGTATCTGTATCTCGGATCTCTCCCGCCTGCAGCTCCAGCGTCCACCCCTCTCGACCAGCATCTCCTCTCTTCCTCGCCAAAGATAAACCAAACCTGCTCGAATCTGCCGGGGAACACACTGCGACAGACTTATAGCACGCTCCTCCATTGCTCTCAAGTCCAAGCATGACAACCCCGCCGAGCCCTCCGCCAATCGGTGGATCAAAACTGGACGATGACGACGTTCGCGTCTCGTCCAATGCGCTCGCCAACCAGGAAGAGGGGAATGCTCGAGAGGGTGACTACGATGTAGAGACGGTCGAGAAGGTCTACAGGAAGATTGACAAGCGCATCATCCCTGGTTGGTCCAAGGCTTCGGCTTTCCCTCTGAACAACTGCGCCTCGGGCTAACACGGACAGCATTTTGGATTCTCTACTTCCTCTGCTCCGCCATCAGGTCCAACATCGGCATCTCTCAGACAATGAACACGGCGGATGGCCATGACCTGATGACGGTCCTCGGCCTCGGCGCTAAAGACGTTTCCACCGCCCTCGCCCTCTTCTACGTCGCCTATGTCATCTTCGACTGCCCGTCAAACCTCATCATGAGCAAGTTCAGCCCTCGTGTCTGGATGGCTAGAATCGTCTTCGCCACGGGACTGATCGGTACCTGCTTCGCCGCCGTCAACGATGCCTGGAGCTTGAAGCTTCTCCGGTTCCTCCTCGGTGTCGTTATTGCCGGGCTGTGGCCCGGAATGGCTCTCTACCTAACCCTCTTCTACCCCCCCACGCGCACAGCCAAGCGAATCGGCTGGTACTTCACCGCTGCGCAGGTTTCTGCGGCTGTTGTAGGCCTTGTATCCGCTGGCTTTCAAAAGATGGATGGCGTCGGTGGTCTTGTTGGTTTCCGCTGGATGTTCCTCATCTACGGTCTCGTTGCCGTTGTCTTGAGCGTCATCCTCCTTTGGTGGCTTCCCGATCGCCCTTTGGCTCCCGGCCAGGTCCGAACTCGGTCTGGACTCTTCAAGTGGCTGCCCCCGCCTCCCGAGGCTCTATCCGGCGATGATGCTATCATCCACTACCGAGACCTTGGTCGCGTCTATCACGCTCGCCCCTGGACCCTCAAAGACCTTGGCTTTGTCCTGATTGACTGGCGCCTGTGGCCCTTGACCATGATGTACTTTGGTGTTGTCGGCGTGGGTATTGGCACTCAGCTTTACGGCTCCATCATCATCGCCTCCATCCAACCCGACGCCAGCAGCGTGGAAATCAGCCTGCTCTTTGCACCCATTTGGATCATGGACCTCATCGCCATTCTCCTCGTTACCCCTCTCTCGGATCGCTTTTACAGGGCTCGCCCCTACTTCTTCTCGGCCGCCGTCTGCGTTCAGATTGCCGGGCTCCTCACTACCACCTTGGCAACTAGTAACGGCTGGGCCAGGTACGGTGGTCTCCTTATGGTGGGCTTCGGACTTGGGCCTACCGTGCCTATCTGCATGGCCTGGACCTCGGAGATTTTCCAGAAGCGCCACGGAGAAGTTGGCGTTGCCGCTTCCACAGCTCTAGTCTCTGGCTTGGGGAATCTTGGTAGTGTCATGACCACCTATGCCCTGTACACTGGCTGGGCCGAGGATGCTGCCCCTGGACCTCACAGGTACCGCAAGAGCAATTACACTATGATCGGAATCCTCTGCATGAGTATCGTGAGCGCGTTCGCTATGAAGGCTCTCCTCACTGTATTCGGCAACCCTCCGAGCACGAAACTTGCCAATGATTCGGCCAGCGAGTTCGAGGATGGCGCCGCTAGACGCGAGACTCACGAGCGCGGCTTCGGAAAGACCCTCCCCTGGAAGAGGTCTGATCGGGACTGATTCCTACGGTCCCTTGACGGGAGTCGCTCAAGGCCAGATCCGATTTCAACAATTCCAACCTGACGTCCCCAACACGTACCCTTCAGCTACCGGTAGCTCAACCTACATTTCAACAGTTATCACCAAACACTTCATTTCGACTATACATCCTTCATAATGCTCAAGCCATCATCCACCGAAGAGATAACCACGGCATCTTGACGGAATGGCGATGGCGATCCTCTCCCGGAAAGCGTTTCTTGGCTCACATCGGCTGAGACGACAATGCTCGAACGCTATCGTCTCATCCACCCTGTGTCCCCCGAGCGCCTCCGAGACTCGAGCCCTCCGAAGGACCTTTGTGTCTTTTACCCTTTACGGCTCCGGCCTTGCTTCCATGCGACATTATATGATACCCCATCAGCGTTTATACCCGCTGTCTTACGAGTTTCCTTTTTCCTCGACAGCGACAGTGCTGCTACGCCATCGCTGGGACGGCGTGTTGGACCGAGGCCCAAGACCGGCGACAATGCTGTTGCGCTATCGTTCGGTGGGCTCTCGTGGGCTCTTTGCCTTGACTTGAATATTGAATACGACAAGGCCCCTTCCAGAGGGGCAGTGGATCAGGAGTGTACAGGTATCTACGGGTGCTGTGCGGTTTGTTCAGGGCTCATATGTAGCTTGAATACGACAAAGAGTTTCTTCTCCTGCTTGATTTCTCTGTAATGAGATGTGCCTTATTGATGGCGTAACTGTTTCGGTGTAGTGCGAAAATTGACATTCCTGGGTTACAGTAGACTGAGAACGTCATGTTATCAACCAACCGTCGAGTTGTGGAGGCGGGGCTCAAAGTTGGGATCTTCTGGGCTCCTTTACATGCCTTGATTACAGGTACAACATTCGGGAGCCCGACGAGAAAGATTATTGAATGGTTTTCAGAAACGCTAAGTCTCCCAAGGCAATTTCCATCTGAAAAGGGAATTTGGTTTGGCACGCAAAAGAGCCGAATCCGAAGACGGAGCTCAATTTGGATTCAACGAGGAGGACCTAGGGTAGCAACGACTGCACATCCTCTACGACAAATAGTCAGTCTCGGGCTGTCTATGTAGCTTGACCCGTGGAAATTTCAAGAAGACTCAAATTGTCACAGTGCATCCGAGAGCCCTCGGGATGTCCTCACTTAGGTCACCCCAGATGTGATTGAGTGGATGATGGCCAAGACGAGCAAGAACACCCGTAATACTTCGACATATAGTCATGTCGTAACTAACAGCGTCGAGGAGTTTCCACCTTGACGAAATAAATTCCCACGTCAAACAGCCCATACTTTCCCAGCTACTACTGTATTGACGTGCCTACGAGATTTGCTCGTACTCGTTGGGTGCCTCCAGTCTCGTGGAAACCGGGCAGCGAAATTTACCCAACATGCGTCATCACTTGGGGGCCATGGCCTCGGGGAATCCGCGACACAACAATGAGCCCAATGCCCAGAATAGCAGACCTAATCAATTCAGACAGCTGAGGTGACTTCATCATCGAAGGCACAACATACCAGCCGCGACAGCCATCCGCGCCATCCGGTGCGCGACTCAGTTGCGGCTGACCTCACCGCTAGAGCAATCTACAAACAATATAGAAACAATATACAGAATGGATATAACCCAGAGTGAGGCTTTTTTCCCTCGTATGTCGGGTATGCAGGAGAAATAAACAAGATAAGTAAACAAAAATTTCGCAAATCCACCTCGGTATGGACCGAGGTGTAAAGATTGGACGACTCCCTCGTCTGCTCTGTGCGAGGACTGGCTTGTGCCGTCTCGCATATCCCTCGCATGACAGGACAGGAGGGGGTACATCCGACGTAACCGTAAAGTTGCATCCTCGAGGGGAAAATATATTGCTCGAGGTCGGGATGATGCTGCCAAAGATTGTTTATCTACCCTTGCTGGAAGTTAAGATGAAAAAGGTCTATAAATATGAATGGCGGGTGGCAAGCAGCAACTCGTCCCAGCGAAAGGTCTCGCCACGAGGCGCTTCGTATTTGTTTATCTTGATTAATCGTGATTAAAATGTTGATTGCAGCGCAAGGGGGGGGGGGGGGATGCACAGNNGGGGGGGGGGGGGGGGGGGGGGGGGGATGCACAGGTCGACCGACAGCGACTTGGGCTCGATGCCATCTACTTGGGACTTGCGGCTTCCCGCGTAATGAGAGAGGGACCGAGGGATCCGTAGGTGCTTCACTGACAGTGAAACAATGACTCGCAAGGACCCTTTCTGGCACAGCCAAGGAAGGACATCCATGTGGATGGTGGTGGCTGTGAGGGGAGGGTCTTGAGGGTCGCCCTGCTTCCACGAATGCTGCACTCACAGGTGTTTGGATCCCACGACAGGCTATCGCGGCCAGAAGACTGGCCAGAGAGACCCGGCCCAGATGGCCCAGATGGCCCCCCCCGGGGGAGGCAGGCAGGTTTTGCTGCAGAGGAGGTAATTTGAGGGGACCGGCGAGTTGATTCATCCCAATTTATTCGAGAGAACCGTGCATGATGCGATTGCCGGGCGCGTGGAGCCGGGACAGCTGTTTCTTGGTGGTGAAGGTTTTTGGAGCGGCATCCGGGGAAAAAGAAGAAGAGGCGAATGGGGAATCAAAGGAGGCCAAAGTGCAATTCCCAAACGCTGACGGCATGGCTGGCGGCTGAGAGGCGTCCCCCTTTGATGTGCTGAGAGCGTCGTGTTTATTGGAGAGGAATCATGCCGTTAACCGCCTCGTCCAGCCGGTAACGAAGGTTCCATCTGCAGGTCCAAACATCTTGGTCGCAGGTGTGCGCGATGCGCCTTCTCCACTGGCTGCAGGAGGCGGTGGTGAACTGGAAATCCGTCAATGGGGAACGCCCGTCAGCGTTTCCCATGTTGGTTTGCCGCATCCCCGTGGCGAAGCAGAGGGCGAACTGCGAAGAGGGGAGGCCACTCGAAACAGGGAGTGGCCAGACCGGGGGGGGTGGGAGGCGCATCATGAGAGCATCAGCTGAAGATGACCGCGACTCTCGGGATCACGATGGTCCCCCTTGCATAGGGATTGAGATGGCGATTGCGGGTTGACGTACGTGCCTCAGGGCGACGAGGCCGATGAGGGCAGAGGAGGAGGCCTTCTGAAACCTGGCTTGTCCCTGAAGTGGGCGTGTTTTGGGGGGCGGGTGAAACGCGGGCCTTCCTCCTGCTCCTGATTTGGGCATTGGGACATCCGCTTCTGGCCCTCATCGGTTTTGTTGCTTTTGTGGATGAGACGAAGCTTGGACGCTCAGCTGTAGCATCTGTAGTGCTTCCTGCCTTAGTCATCTGCGACTTCCCTGCGACGAGGGTGCCTCCTGCCTCCTGGTTGGCCACTGACCGTTGCACCCCCGTTCCTTCCCTGTGAGACGTAGAGAACGGCTGCCCCTGCGAATATTATGCATATTCCCTTTGGGTGGTGGGTGGCCTCAACCCTCGCCCGTCAACAACCAACTCGCACTCCTCGCCGGTGAGGATGCGACTCTGCCGCCGCTGCTACACGCAAGACCCCACGTAATCTTGTGTCCCGTCCTGTGTCTCCCGTCACGGCCGCCCGTCGGGCCCAAGCAATCTTACCTGGGAGTCCAGGACCATCGCCATAAGCCAAACAACCTCCCGTCCCGTCCCTCATTGGCCGCTCCCGAGGCGGCTCCGTCTGTGTGCAACTGCCAACCGTGAGCCTCAAACACCGTGGACCTTGATCGACGCCGGATTACTTGTGGAAATAAGAAACGTTTCCGCGATGATGTTCACGCCCACGTATTCCTCGTCGTCCGGTCCTGACCACGGGCGAGCAACTTGTGTCAGGACTGTCTAGAAGCGATCTCAAGCGAATCATGATGGCCAGATGCCCCTCCAACCCTGAAGCCAGAGTTGAGCCCCCTATCACCGTGTCCTGCTCGCTTTCCCTCGCCCGTCTGCCGACTTTTGCTGACCATGTCCTATATGCACCGTCTGCACCGTGTATCCCTCGAGCCCGCCCCTGGACGCTCCCCCATGGCTCCCGAAGTGGCCTTACCCCGGGAACCGCTGTCCACTCTCGCCGTCTCGTCTATATTCGACGTATGTATGGCCCGGCCGACATAATCATCCGCGCTTCAACCTGCCTCGCATCCTCACCCACAGTGGGCCTCCGGGGTGTGTGCCTACGCCGGGTTCGATGTCCATCATCACGTCTCATGTTCAGGCCACCTCTGTAAACTCCCGATCGTCGACAGGGGACGCGGCGTTGCCTTACGTCGTCGCACCCAGTGCTGCAATGTGAGCCTTGGCTCTATGCTCGGCGTGCCTGTGCTGCTCTGCTGCGGCTCGCCTGTGGGCCTCTGCCGGTTTCCGTCTGCTTCAGACTTGTAAATAAGAAGCCCTCGCCTCCTCCAGATCTGTTTCTTCCTTTCCCTTCTCTTCACTCCACCCGTCTCTCTCTTTCATTCCCTCCCATTCGTTTCTGTTTGCCCTCCTTGGGGTTTGTTTCTTGTCATTCTCTGAGGTGCCAGGTCGCCTTCTTCCAAACGACCTTTTGCAACTAGCTCTTTGATAGAGCTGTTCGTTCTTTGAGTCGAAACCACCAAACGTTATCGACTAGTTGCCGAAACACTCGCTCACCATGTGGACCAAGTCAGCCCTTGCGGCCCTCGCGCTGCAAGCCCTCATTGCCAAGGCATCTGCCGGCGTTGCTGCCAAGCGAGCCGTGACGGCCGACGGCCCCGTCACCCTCACCCGAACCGTCACTCACGAGAGCTACTATGGCGCCGACGGCACTCCCACTGCCGTCGTCGACACCGAGACCCTTTTGGCCAGCACTGTAACCTCGGTCAGGGACGGCACTACCGTCTGGGTCGACACCACCGTCACCATCGGCTGCTCCTACTGCGCTACCGCCAGCCAGGCTGCCAGCACTCTCACCTCGGCCCCCACGGCCAGCACCACCGATGAGTCTTCTGGTAGCTCCGAGACCGACACCGATGAGGATGAGTGCTCGACCGAGACCGATGAGTACGACTACACCACCACCGCCGGCGCCGGCTCCACTGCTTCCACTCCCGCTTCTGGAGATGAGACCTCTGCCGAGGGCTCTGCTACCGGCGAGGGCTCTTCCGTTGCCTACACTCCCTCTTCTGTGATCCTCAGCACCGGCGAAAACAGTGGCAACACTGCTACTCCCTCTGGTGGCATCTTCACCAACTCCACCGGCGGCTACTCTACTCCTACTGGCGACAACGGCCCTGAGACCACTGGCGACAACAGTGCCGTGACCACTGGTGAGAACAGTGCTGAGACTGGCGACCTCGTCGTCACTGAGACTTACACCAGCGACGGTGTTGTCTCCACCGAGATCTCTACTGTGCCTACCATCAACTCGCCCATCATCATTGTCATCCGCCAGGTCACCATCTTCACCTTCCACTTTGCTCTCGGTGGCAACTGCCCCAACGTCCAGCACCACAGCTCTGGCGATGGCAGCTACATTGTTGGCGATGAGGATGAGGACTCTTCTGAGACCTACTCTGGCCTCGGCGAGGCTTGCTCCTCTGCTTGCTACAAGCAGTTCAAGAAGTGCGCCCTTGCCGCTGGCAAGAACTTCGACCTCAGCGACTGCAAGACCCAGCTCAGCTCTTGCTTGAGCTCTGCCGCTACCCACACCACCAGCGACTCCTCTGCCGAGACCGTCACCCAGAGCGTTGTTCTTCCCTCTGATGCCACTTCCTCTGCTTCTGCCTACATCGGCGGCGGTGTCACTGTTATCAGCACCCGCACCCTGACTGTCAGCGAAGTCTGCACCATTGGCACCGGCGGCGTTGGCATCACCACCACTTCTGGCGCTTCCACCACTACTGGTGTCACCTCGACTACTCCTGCCGCCGCTGAGACTACTGAGAGTGTCCCCATGGTTGAGACCACCACCGGCATCACTGTCAGCTATGTCAACGAGCAGGGTTCTACCATCACCAGCTTCAGCACCATGACCCTCACTGTCCCCTGCACCAAGTGCCTCGGGACCCAGACTGGCGAGACCGAGGTTGCTACCACTGATGTTGCTACCACCACCTCCGGTGACAACTCCGCCGAGACCCCTGAGAGCTCCCACGTCAGCATCGTGACCCTCACCAACACCGTCCCCAACGGCAACGGCGGCTCCACCATCGTCTACTCCGAGTCCACCTTTGCTGTCCCGACTGGCACTGAGACCGCCACTGGTGGCTACACTTTCCCTGGCGAGGCTACCACTCCCACTGGTGAGGCTACCACTCCCAGCGGCCCCGACTCTACCCCCAGCTCTCACATCGGCTCCGTGACTCTGACCAACACCGTCACCAACGGCAACGGCCACTCTTCTGTCGTCCTCTCCGTCTCGAGCTTCAGCATCCCCACCGGCTCCGGCACTGGTCCTTTCGGCACTCCCGTTGTCAGCACCCCTGGCTCTGGAGCTTCCGAGACCTACTCCATCCCCTACGGTTCTCAGACTCCCGCTGGCACCACGACCTCAGGTGAGAACTCTGCTGAGACCCCCGAGAGCTCCCACATCAGTGTTATCACCCTGACCAACACTGTCCCCAACGGCAACGGTGGCTCCACCATCGTCTACTCCGAGTCTACCTTTGCCATCCCTACTGGCACTGAGACTGGCCCCTACGGCACTGGCTACAACACCAAGACCGTCCCTGCCGGCGAGGAGACCACCACCTCCGGCGAGAACTCTGCCGAGACCCCCGAGACCACCCCTGGCTCTGGAGCTTCCGAGACCCCTGAGACTACCCCTGGCTCTGGAGCTTCTGAGACCTACTCCATCCCCTATGGTTCTCAGACTCCCGCTGGCACTACGACCTCTGGTGAGAACTCTGCCGAGACCCCTGAGACCTCCCACGTCAGCATCATCACCCTCACCAACACTGTGCCTAACGGCAACGGCGGCTCCACTGTTGTTTACACCGAGTCTACCGTTGCCATCTCCACCGGCACTGGCAGCGTCCCCTACGGCACTGGCGTCTACACCCAGACTGCTGGCACCGAGACTGGCGAGGTCACCCAGGGAACCGAGACCGGAGTTGCTGTCACCACCAGCGGCGAGAACTCTGGCGAGACTGCCGTCACCTCTGGCGCTGAGACCACTCCCGCCGTTCCCACCACTGATGTCTACGGCAGCGTCACTGGCCATGAGGGCGAGTACTCTACCAGCCTCATCACCATGAGCGTTCCTGCCAGCGGCACCCATTCTGCCACCTTCAGCGTCATCACCCTGACTCTCTCTGGCAGCTACACTGCCACCGGAACCGGTGAGGTTACCCAGGCCACCGAGACTGGAGTTGCTGTCACCACCACCGGCGAGAACTCTGGCGAGACTACCACCTCTGGCGAGAACTCTGGCGAGACTGGCGACATCACCTATGTCACCATGACCATGTCTCCCACTTGCTCCACCTGCACCGGCCAGGAGACGGTTGTCACTCTTACCGGCGAGTCTGAGACCACTCAGACCAACCTGGTCGAGACCAACGTCGTCACTGTCACCATGGGCGACAGCACTGGTGTCGTCACCGTCACCAACACGGCTGTCGGCGTGACCGAGACTGTGACTGCTCCCGGCCAGACCGTCACCGTCACCGGAGGCAGCGACAAGACCGTCACCGTCACTGGCGGCAGCGAGAAGACCATCACTGTCACCGGTAGCAAGACGGCGACCGTCTACGTGACCCAGAGCGGCAGCGGCGACAAGACCGTCACCATCACCGGCACTGCCTCGGTCGCTACCGTCACCGTCACGCAGGTCTGCTCCAACGGCGAGTGCTCCGAGGCTGCTCAGACCGCCACCGTCACTTCCAGCGACTGCGCCGCCTGCGGTCTTGCCACGGTCACTGTGACTTCCTGCGCCCTGTCCGAGGCCGCTGCCACCACTCTCGCCACGGCCACTTCCAAGGCCCGCGAGACGGTCTACGTGACCCAGACTGTCAACCAGGCCGTCAACACTGCCGCCCCTGCCAAGTGGCGCCGCATGCTCGGCTTCTAAGCGCAAGGCTAGAACATCTCATGTTTATGAAATGACACGGTTCACTTGGGCTTCTGTGGATCGAAAAAAGATAGAGATTGAAATTCTTTGGCGAAGCGTCAACATGTCTGGTCTGGGACCAGATTGAGAGCGTTTTCGCGGTGATTGGACATTGGGATATTATTTGGGACAATTTGGAGGGAGAGGAGTCGTTTCATATGTTTTTTTTTCATGTGTATAATGAGTTTCGGAATGCAGACTTTGCTCTAGGAAACTGCCGATTGAATTGAGAGACTTATTGGACGTGGAATAGTTGACTTTATGTGATGACTGCATTATTGAGGTGAGATTGTAAGACGATTGGTTCAGGATATGATTCTGGATGAATTTGACTCTTGGGATAAAGAAGCGGTAGGAAATAACTCAATTCCTGAGGGATTAGGCTCTGGCACCATCCTTTCATCCCAAAATGCAACATCTTTATTCGTAAGACTTGGGTAACTTCCATTGATGTAATTCTTACCGGTCTATCCCTGACAAAATTCTCCATCCAGCATTGGTTGTCCCCGCTCAGACGCGGAATATTATTTCTCCCACCAACAAACGCACATGACTAGACGACGGACGGTTAAGGCTCAGTCAAGCTCGACAGCGCACATCAAGGGGCTCAGGACTTACTCGAGTTGCTTCTGCAGCTCCAGGTTCAGGGCGGTGCGCAGCAGCTCCAGCGACACAAAGGCGGTAAAGTCGGGGCGGTACGAGTGGGGGGACGCGCAGCAGGTCCGGGTCGGAGCGGTGCAGGCGGCGCACTAGCGGGAAGGGCTCGGAGGCGGCGAGGAAGGGCGGCAGCGGGGTGGCGTGGGAGAGGGACGAGGCGAGGTGGCAGAGGAGCGACGCCGTGGCGTGGAACTGGGCGTCGGTGGCGGCGTGCACGGCGCTGTAGTAGCGGGCGAGGTTGAAGAGGCTGCGGCCGGCGAGGCGGGGGACCTTGGACTTTGCGGTGATGGGGCAGGGGAGGACGGTCCAGAGGAAGGAGACGGCGCAGCCGACGGCCACGGCGGCGAGCTTGTAGGGACCGAACTGGTAGATGGGGCAGTAGGGCTGGCCGCTGGACTCGGCCACGACGACGCCAATCTTCTTGACCTGGCGAGGGAGTCAGGGGGGCCGCCACGGCGGTGACGATGGCGAGGCTGGCGACGGACGCCGTGACGCCCAGCGCGAGCAGGCAGAAGCACATGGCCCTGACGAACCTGGCCCTGCGGCTGCAGGCTCTGCGCCGAGACGGAGATGAGGGCGGCGAGGTAGCCGGCGCTGGTGGTGACGTTTGCCACGGCCGAGGACTGGGAGCTGTCATTCATGTTAGGAGGATGGAAGATAGAGGTGTGGGTGATGACTTGCATCGCGGCGACGAGCGTCGGCACGAGAGCTCCCTTCATCATCATCAACAGCGTCTCGACGTCTATGTCTAGATCGGCCCACCAGGCCTTTGCATTCGCCCATCTGCCGGACAAAGTTCAAGTCAGTTCAATGGGCCATGGCAACAAAGGAGGGCAAAGAGCCGGGCCCCCAAACCTCTTTAGCCTCCATCTCGTTTCTCCATATCGAAACATGATGGTCACGATACACAGCATCTATCTGCCTGAGACAACCCCCTCCGACTACCTCAGAGCTCGCCTTCATACCCCTCCTTCATACCCATTTCAACCCCCCCCCTCCAGGCCCTCCAAGACCCAACAATTCCATCACCCAACCCAAAAGAAGGCCATGCCGGGCCCTCCCAAAACCCATCGTAACCCCTGGCCACCACACCACCACCCCTTCGGCAGTCGCATGCAACCGTTACCACGCGTTGCTCCTTTAGGCAAGCCAAGCGTCGACTCCCCTTTTTGAGCCTCACCTTCTTTCCTCCCCTCCCTCAGCTTACCCCCTTTCCCCCCTCGAGTGGCCATGCTTCCTACACTTACCCCCCATATACCCATGCGACGTATGCCCGTGAGAGCCCCTATTCAAGTGTGCGTCTCGTGAACCCTGCTCGGATATACGGACCCAGCTTCGAGGCGAGATTCGACGACTTGTCCTGGCCGCAAACATCACTTCCACCATGACTCACCGAGCCCTACTCACACCAAGTCCCTTTATATCAGTCGTCCAATCATTCTTTTTTGTTTTCATGACAAACCCTTGAAACGTCATCTCTAGCCTCGCTCTAGATATATTAGTACATCCGGTACTGGTGAGCGAGCAGTCTCTCCTTCACCTCGTCTGCACTGAAACAACCAAAACAGGACCATCCGTCCTTCTCTGTTCCTTGACCCCGAGCCACCTCTGTCCCCTAAATGAGCGAGTCTACAAGGTATTTCAATGCACCCTGCGAGACTCCATCCGCGACCGTCTGTTGAAGGAACCCCTTCACATCAAACACGTCAAAGTCGGCCACCCCAACTTCCATTGGCATGGCGGTAATGAGCTTCTTGGAAGTAACAAAACTATGCTTGTAGTATGTACGACTCTGAGGCGAAGGCGTCTCTAATAAAATCGTCCATTGCCCGGGGCGTAGAGGATTCGTCACATGGCGATACTCCCCGCGGGATAAGTTCCGGTACTCCATGGCTGGAAGTGGTCCAATTTCAACCTCTTCGGGTTGGTAGAGACTGGAAGAGCCAAGGGCAAAGCAGTGGGCCGCGAGGTGTACAGAATCGGAAGGCTCTTCTAGGGAAGCATCTCTCACACATGTGAGGTAGCGAAAAAGCCCCGTTACCGCCCGAACAGGAGTCAATAAAGTATCCCCGAGAAAGATGGACACCATCATCGGGTCAGCTTTGTCTGACTTGTGAGAAACCAGCAATTGCATTACGGGAAAAGCCGGGAGCGTGGGCCCGTCGAGGTTGAGCAACGGATCGCCACAGACGGCTCGCGAGTAAATGGCAGAAAGAACGAGTTTCTTGCGGACGAGTCTGGGTTGATACAGTGCCAGGTTGAGATGGACCGTGTTGGCGAAGCGGTCGTCCCTGTCCAGCGGGCCCTCCAAAAGATAAAGCGACTCGATGTTCCCTACGGCCGCCAAGGCTTGCCCAAGGGCGCCTCCAAACCTGACAGCCCGAGTCCCTGAAAGCACAATGGCCTTCAAGTTCTCCCATGTTTCATCGGCGAATAAGGCTTCGAAGTCTTCGGGCGGAACATGGGGGAACGCCATCAGGTCGACGACTGCTTCCTCCGCATAAGCATGTTTCAGAAGAACCGCCCAAGCTCGTGAAAAGTGCCTGAGACGACGGCCCTGGACCTTTAGGCACTGTCGTAGGCAACTCCTCCATTCTTCAGTTGAGCGGTGATTATTGTTGAGCCATCTGACTAGCCTATGCCGCAGACTAGTTTGATGAGGTTCATGAGATAGCATATCGTCAACAAGTTTCGTAACCTCCTGGTCGGTGGGCGTCTGGCAGCCCTTTCCGTTGTTATCCTCGGCGCTTGGAAGCTCTGGATCATCCTGTTTGCACATTGCTTCTAGAGGTGAGGGAGCAGGTCAGCAGGCACCCTTTACACAAGACACCATTCACTCCTACCATCAATGGCTTCCTTTGTTATGGCTGGGTAAGTGTGGAGTATATCAATGACGGGGAGAATCGGCTCATTAGCTGGGTCTTTCTCATTGCAGTACAGGTTCAGGTATTGTCGCCCAGGAAGAGGCCAATGCGAACGGAATTCGTCCCACATACCAACCCAGTCCCGGGATGTCTCCTAGTCGGCAGGGGCTGAATGTAATTGATGGATCAGCAAGTGTAGCTTTGATAGACGGAAGAAATGCTGGGTACATACGTGTGATAAGCATGAAACAATAGCTGACTCGCGTCAAATCGGTGATGTCGAATATCACCATGTCATGGGGGGTACTAAGCAGGTCTATCAGGCACCACTTCTGTGACAGATGTGCTGGTCTTTCGACCTTGCAGCTGGCACCGTAGGCAGCACCAACTATTAGGCACGTCGTGATGAAGGGGAATTGAACTGATGATAGTAAAGCTGCTTGTCTGAGCGTCACCATCCCATGCGAGACTCCGAAATAGTGCCTTGTTGCCAAACACAGTTCCTGAGAAAGGGCTTGCCGGTTAGCCTGCGAAGAGAATATCTGCAGGAGTAGTTTGCATTGGTTGAATGGACGGAGCGAATCTGTGCTGGAATTGTCGACAGTAGCGAGGACTCGATAGTAATGGTCGAGCTTGGCGATGACGCAGAATCGCCGTGACGCCCTCATAGTGAATGAAATAGAAATGGATGGCCGACTCGGAGAATGAAGAGGGAGGAGAGTTGTGACGTGGGATACAAATTGCTGGCTGCGAGGTACTAATTGGTACCTACCTTCCTTAGGCACCTGCTCTCGTGGCAGTACCTAAGTAAGTACTAGGTATTTACTGCTCTTGGTGGATGCGTAGTGCCTGCCAGGCTGCCTGGTTGATGAGTATAGGTGGTGGAAGGAGGTTCCGGATAGTTGCTAATTACCTACTTAGGTAGGTACCTACTAGGTAGCAGCTTGCCTCCTTCTAGGTACTTAGGTGAGCTGTCCGGGTCTTTGTTAAGGTGCCGGAGGAGGGGCACCCTCAGAAACCGATAAGATAAGACAGATGCGCTCCCGCGCCGAGACCGGACTGGCCAAGGTTGCAGCTCTTCAGGCTCGTTGCCTGTACGTAAAAGAAACAACAAAAACAGCCGTGTCAGCCTGCCAATTGCCAAATTTCCCTCATCAACCGGGAGCTTCTTCAGCTCCTTTGAGCTCGGACACACGAGTTCGAGAGGGAAGGAAAATCTGCGACGGTTCCCATGACAGGAAGAAGCGTGGGGCCATTTTTGGGGCGTCACTTCGCTGCATGACGCTAGAGTGGCAGCGGAGGCTGTCAGCGAAGGGGCACCTGAGGACAGCACTCTTTTCTTTTGTCTTTCCGTTGCATTGAGAAGGGCAGATGGGTATATCTTGCTCCTGATGCTGTCACCGCCGGCACCGAGGACCGGCACGAGCAGCGGCCGTTTTGTCCGCTAGAGGCGAGCTATTCATCCAAGAGACCCTGTCTGGCGAAGAAGTGCAAGTCGAAGCTCGGCTAGAACAAAAGAATAAAACTGCAATCATCCCACGGCTCCACACGTGAGAGACGTTCTGGGAGGGAATTGGGGGCGCCGGAGAAAAGAGGGGCAGAGCTCCGTCATGTTTGCAGATGCGTGTGCCTGACAGCCGGCATCATGATCGACGTCGAGTTTCAGCAAACTCGGAGCAGCCAGGCCAAGCATGAGCATGATGCCCCTGATAAGAAGCTCTCGCCTGGGAACTCTGTTGCGACGCTCGTGAGCGATAACGTCGTCGCGGCCACAGACTAACAAAGCCCTAGGCTCTAGTTGCCACCCTCCAGACGTGACGCTCCGTTGACGAGATCCCCGCGATCCAAGTCATCATCGACGCATTCGCTCGTCTCAATCCTGCTTCCTCTTTCGGCGCCGGTCCCCTGCTACCCCGTGCCTCGAGTGCTTCGACGTCGCAGTATTTGCTGTCTTGCATGAGACCGCTGCCAATTGACACTCACGATCTCGGCCTCGCCCTCGTAAATCCCCTCTCTCTCCGCGTCCACTCGTCCGTGGGCCCCTCATCTCATCGTTCGTTTTTTCCCGTTTTCTTCTGATTCCAACATCTCATCTCTCAATCTTTCCCCGCTTCTCCAAGGTTCTTTCGGTTGTCTCTACGAATCGAGCATCCGTGCCAAAGAGAAGGAGGAGGAGAAGGAGGAGAAGGAGGAGGAGGAGGAAGGAGGGTCTGCCGGGCGCACTTTCCCCCAGTGAAACAAACCGCGCTTACCTCATAACTGGACGGAGACAGCTTCTGGTACCTGACTTTTACACTTCACTGCAACGAGACCCCATCAACCTACGAGTACGAATTGGAATCAATCACTCTTCCCGCTACTTGGCCAAGAACTGCATGAATTAACGTCGACGTCCTGTTACGTACCCAAATATCTATCCGCCGGCCAAGCCGCCTGCTCCTGTGCGCCCTTTCCCGGCATCTTTCCGCCTCCCGGCTGTCTCGACCGCCGGGCTGCATCGGCCGAGCCTCGGACGCACGAGGCACTCGGCAACTGCAACTGCAACTGCAACTGCAACTGCACGAGGACCGGCGATCGCGCGCTTATCAGATCCTGGGGCGGAGTGGGTATTCGCAACCTTAGCCACGCCAAGCTTCCCTCATCCCAATTCAACCCATTGAAGCCATGGCGCGCTTTGTGGATTTGGACGACGACGACGACGCTGGCCCCGGCACTGTTGGCCCTGTGGCTGCTGGCTTTGCCTCTGCACCTGATGCCGCTGCTCACCCGCGTGCTGGCGAACCCGTGCCTCCGCCGCCCCTGCCGATGCCGGGCCAGCTACTTGATCATGACGACCCCCATCTGCAACACCTGAGGCGACAACAACAGGAGCATCAACACCTGCTTCTGCTCAGGAAACTCCAGCTGCTATCCGCCAACGGACGGAATGGACCCTGGCCTGACGGCTCTTCTTACAAACCCCCATCGGTAGCCGCCATGGACACCTCAGCCCCCTTCCGGAGCTCCGCCACCGACGCTCTGCAGTGCTATCCGTAAGTTGGGACAATTCCCTCTTGCTTCCCTTTCCCAATTCCCCTTGCTGGTCTTCCTTGGATGTGTTGTCGTGTTGCCAGAGTCCTGTCATGGGACCTCGCGACCCGCGTCGCCACCGCGTTCCGGCAATCGTGCTGACAATGGCTCTGCTTTGCCCTTCATAGAATCGCTGTTGCAGTCGCCGCCTCGATCGATCTCAACACCTTGGATGCGCTCTCTCGCACCTGTCGCGTTATCCATCATGGCCTTCTCCAATACCGAACCATCCTCCTCTCCTCGACCCTCCATTGCCGTAACGAGGCCGTCCCTGTCGATCCCTCCGAAACTTTCCGTTTCCGAGCTCGTGCCGGCAACTGGTTTGATATGGAAGATGGCCGCAATTTTGGTGGCAAATCTGGCGATTGCGCCCGCGACTTGGTTGGCGAGTGCCGCCGGTGCAGCGAGGTGATCTGCAGGGTGAGTTCAACGTCCCCTCGTGGGCATCATGAGCCCAGTTGGCATCCGTGACAATGATCGCTGACGAGTGACGTCGCTCCTGTCTGTAGAATTGTGCCATCAAGCCTCCAGCCTCCAACGCCCTTCGAGAAAGGCATAGGAGATTATGCAAGTCCTGTGTCCACGCTCCGATCGCGACGTTAATAAAACCTCCCCTCGAGCCAGAGCTTCCAGTCACTTCGGAATCTGTCCAGCGCGCCGTGTGTAGATGTGAAGAAGAGGGTGTATGGCTGTGCCAACCTTGTGGACGAAGTATTCGTGGTGCCGACAGCGAGTACCAACGGTAAGTCCACGGTTGTGACATGGGATCGCAGACCTCATCCAGCCGGACCTGTCAACTGACACTGCTCCAGCATCTGGCGTTGGCGCAACCAGTACGGCGAGATTCTCGGGGGTCTCGGCACTGGCATCGGCGATGGTGATCGAGGAGTCATCTGTGGCCGGGAGGTAGACTGCCGTGCGGCCAAAGAACGCGAGCAGCAACTCGACTGCGACGCCGAGGACGCTCGAGACGGAAACGTTGTCACGGCTCCGGAGCCGGAGCCAGGCCAGGCGCAGCCCGCCCCCGTGGACGCTCTGCTCGATTCGCTCCGCCTCTCGCCCAACGACCGCACGTCCTCGCCCATGCTCGGCCCCGGCTACAACCGCCATGAGATCGAAGGCATCGGCGGCGTTGTAAAGCGCAAGCGTGTCCGTATGGTTCGCGTCGGTGCCTGCGTCCCTGAGTGGGATGACGAGCGTGGAAGTGGCGCGCGGATCTTGGGCCGCGAGGTCCGTGGTGCTCGCAGAAGCTGGTGTGGTTGGTGCTGGCGTGTCATCCCGGGAGACAAGGATTACTCAGGCGAGCCTCTATCGTCATCGTCGTCGTCGGTCGGGAGCAGTAGTCGCAGGACGTCCACGTCCAATTCGGTTACCGTTTAATACGAGAGGAAGGAAGCTCGAGCCGCTTCGAGATGCTACCTCAGTTTGGGTCTGGTGCATTTGATTTCTTGTTGGGTTAAGTATATATGACTGGATAGGTTTTGCGCAGTTCTGAACATGCAACGAGAGTAATGATTCATGTGGCGGATAGGCCCTTGCGCACGGCAAGGGTACAAATACAAAAGGCTGTTTTTTTTTTCTATGTAGTGAGTCCCGGGTATCGGCAGTATACAAAGACCCGAGTCCATTCTCAGCCCTCGGTTGAAATGCCTTCCCTCTCTCCGCTGTGACAATAATCCTACATGCTCCTTGAATGGTCTCGTAAGTGTACAGGTTCTCCTTGACTGGGTCATAATGCATCGCCCAGCATCTCGAAATCTTCCCCCCATCGCATCACAGCTCTCCACGGTACAGCATGTCCGTCCTTCTCTTACGGTCCTCACGGGCCTTGGCCTTCATATTTCCCCACCGGGCTTCCCTGCGCTCCGCCTTGTCCTTGAGGGCCTGGAGGTATTCGGGCGGGGCGGGGGCGGCCATGCGCACAAAGACGGACGAGCAGTTGAACTTCTCGGCGAGGGCGTACGACGTCCACTTGAAGGGGTCCTCGGCGCGAAGGCGCTTCATCTCCGCGATTTCTTCGGCGCCGAGGCTGTAGTCCGGGGTCCGGCGCTTGTAGCGCATGGCGGGGGGCAGCTCCGAGTCCTTCTTGGGGGCGACGGGGGAGTCGGCCACGTGGCGGAGGCGGGTGAGGCCGACGCGGCGGGCGTCGTTGCTGGGGAGGAAGAGGAAGGGCGTGTGCTCGGGCGAGGCCTCGGAGGCGGGCGGGTTGTAGATGATGGAGTCGGCGGCGGGGAAGGCGGCGGCGCGGTCGGGCAGGAAGGAGTCGTGGGGGGCGATCTTGAGGGCGCGCTTCGTGCGCGTCGTCGTCTTGTGGCCGCGGACGGGCGTGAGGGGGAGGAGGGTGGCCGCGCGAGGTGCGGTGAGGAGCCGGGCGGCTGGGCGGGCGAGGGCTCGGAACTCCATGATGGGGAGGATGTCGCGTGATGGACCGTAGGGGAGGAGAAGGGAAATCGAGGCGAGGAGTGGGACGTTGGATGGGCCGGGAAGGGAATTGATGCTTTGCACAAGCTCCTTCACCGAGTCGGGGTGGGTGGCCGCTGCAATTGGCGAGGCGTGCGAGCTGGGATGGACTGGACGACCGTCGTCGAATCGTTGGAATTGAAGTTTCTGCCGTCAAGGCTGCTTACCTAATTACCAAATTACCTAATACAACTCTGATTACATAAGTCAAGATGGCACGAGGGATAGGTCACGTTTACAATCACATGACACTATCACGAGACTCCACAGTCTAAGCTCGGGATCGGCGGCCCGATGACGTCGGTAAGCTGGGGTCGAAACGGACGGTGCGAAGGTGAGCCCCTCCGTGGCTTTTTGATAGCCCCTCACTGGCATTTCACCTCGCCCACACCAAAGGGCCACGCGCGCGGACGAAGGACCTTGTTTCAAGGCACGTTTCCCAGAGAGATCAGATCCCCTTTCCCGGCAGCGTGGATTCGCCACGACGGTGAGACCCTTGATATCGCAAGCCCCCCCTTTTTTGAGGGTTTCGGTGTCGGATTGATACATGGCGGTCAGACGTGTGAGGGTGCAGCCAAGTCTTCCTTTACATTGGGGAAGCTTGGACGAAGGGACGAAGGGACGAAGGTCCAGTCGCAAGCCGGCATCGTCACCGTCTTTGTGGTTGTCTTCTCTTGCTTGGCGTGCTTTTTATTTCTCGCAAAACCTTCACTATCGCGTGCCTCACGTCTCCGCATGCTTGAAATGTGCGCAGGCCCCAAGGCGGTTAAGCAACGAACCTTCCCCTCTCGGATGATGGGGCGGGCGTGGATCACGCCCTGATTTGGAACGATTTGGTCTTGACTTCTTGTCATGTCGTGATAGCGCGGGCACGGGTTGTGTTGTGATGGTGCGGACGCAGGGAGTTCTGTCACGAGGACCTCTGGCTGTGGTCGAGCGGGCGGGGCTTATCACCGGGTTAGGAGTGGTGATACTTTGTGGTGGCCAGACCGGCCACGGCTTGGTGCGAAAAAGAGGTCGAAGGCTGGATGGCAGCGGGAGGATGAGGTAATGGTTGGGAAGATCAGGCTCCTCGGCGGGGCGAGAGTCGAATGGTTCTTCTTCAGAGGCCGATGTGCTTTGGTTTGAGTCTGAGACGGGAGTGGAATGACGGAGAGTCGGGCGCCCGTCGAGTCCCGCGAAGGTTCCAAGTCCCAAGTCGGGCGCATTCGTCGTCAGGCACAGACATCCATATGAAGTGGCATGAATATGACAATCTGCAGACCATCAGCCTGCATCAGCTCCCATGGCACCCGGCGCGAGAGGATTGTGACTCGATCCTCCGTGACTCCCGCATTGTTTTCCTCCCTCTTTTCGGCAGGATCCCGACGTTTCTCGCAAGAGAAGGTTGGATTCCCGGGGACCCGTGGTCCCTGACTTGCATACTCGTATGTATATGCACATGGCACATACAGAGAGCAGGGACAGTGCCGTGCTCCGTCCGTACCGCACCGGACACACATGCAGCCAGCGATGCGTCCAATGCATGGGAGATGCTGGCCAGTGGTTTCCCTCTGGTGCGACACTTTTTGTAATTGCTGCCTCTCTCTCCACACATGTGACGGGTACGCATCTAAGGTGGCCCAGCCAACCAAGGGCAAAAGCGAAGAGGAGGAAAAAAGAAGAAGAAGGAAGAAAAGGGCGACATAAACACCAAGAGGCAATCACGGCGTACTCGGGTATTAATTGTGTCTCGGAAGGGAATTGACATCCAATGACACAGCGGAAGCTGGGCCGGGCAACGCAAGCGAAAGGGGGCCCCCTTAGTTTTTGTCATGGTCGCTGGGCATCAGATCACGGGAAAGCAGCAGGGATAATTTTCCCGAATCAAAGTTGTCGTAATGGGATATTTTTGGTTCTTGGGGTAATTGCATGGCGAGCTGATGAGTCGCGTATGGCTCGGGCACAAGGGCGTGATGTGATGATGCTGGAGGGCTGGCGAATTTGCGTGTCTGGATGAGTTGAAGACGGATGCTTGATATTTTGCCCCGGTGCGGGACAGATTGACACCTGCCAGGTGATTTGATGGAAAGTCGAGGTGGGAAGACGAGGATGAAAGGAAGGATGAAGACGAGGATGAAGGGGATCGAGATATAAAAACTTTGTTCGTTGGCAGCTCGAATATAAATAACACTGACAGCTTACATACAATCGGTTTAAATAATCAGAATAGCCTTGGTGATTGCTTTTTCATATATTCGAACCATTGTCAGCCCAAGCAGATTCATACCCGCCGACCCTGTGCCCTGATCTTGTTTTCTGCCCTGCATCTGGGTCTCTGGGCTGGTTTCGGGCCTCAACTGCACCCACGATTCGTCCAGTCGGCTGCCGTCCCTTTTTTTCTCCCATTTCATTTGACCTGCCTGGAGAGTTGTCCCTCCGTCTCGTCCAGCTTGCAGCCACACACCCACCATCCTTCGAGTTCTTTTGCTGACGGGACGGACATTCTCATTTTAGTCTAATCCCCTCTCTCTTGTCTCTTTGCGGCTTCCTCTCCCTCTTTCCTTTTTTTTTCTCCCTCTCCCTCTCCCTTTCCCTTTCCTTTATTATTGTTGCCAACCGCCGTGACTCCTCCGCCCCTTCCTTCGACTCCTTCCAACTTCCTTCAAGTTATCCCACACCACCACAAAAAGGACAACGACCACCATCCTCCCCTCCTTTCTTCCATCTCATCTTGCTTCAGTCCTCATCCTTCCCCGACCGCCGCGGAGACCTTGACAACCCTGTCGACATTCAACACGGCCAACACGCCCCCGCGCACTCCCCCCCTTGTCCTTGGGGATATTACACCTCGCATTTTGTACGAACACTCGCACGCTGCGGGCGCTGCCTTTATAGCGACAAAGCCTCTCCTTTTTCTTCCATCTCCGGCTCCAACACCAGCCCTCTTCAATACCCGCTTCTCCTTGCAAACTCGCACCGCCAGTCGCACTCCCACCATCGTCGTGTTGCGTCACTTCTGTCCTCGAAGTGGCCCCTCCAAGACAGACAAAACGGCGGCAAAGCGGACAACGGCACAGCCGTGATTAGCTGGTTCCTAGAAACTAGCGCTGGGCTGTAGCGGGTCACTCGTGAGTTGGATCGGGAGCTACTGGCGGCCTAGAGGTATCAGGTATGTGCTGTCTTCGATATTTCCCACTGCCAGTTTCATCAATGTCTCCTCTTGGAAGGGGAGCAGCGAATCGCGGAGCGTCATCTACATTTCGCCTTGTTCGCACGGCCTGGTCCCATGATATTTTTAACCTGGGCCAACTCGCTTGCTTCGGCTTCACTCACCAGACGCCATAGCCCTCCTGCGCCCTAGGCATCCTTTGCCTCTGCTTCCAGGCCAACCGCATTACGAGGGCGACGGTCACTAATAAGCAATTTTTTTTTCCAGAAAATAATTATCCATTCCCTCGACCCTACGCCCTTCCCTGAACTTTCCACCACCACCCAATCCGAATCATCAGCGCCCGACGTCATGAGCCTCGCCGAGCCTGCCAACATCACCCCCAGTGGTCGATACGACCAGGCCATCTTGGCCGAGGAGGAGCGATTGAACAATTCCACTCCACGAGCGGGCGATTTCGCCGACGAGAAAGTCAGCCATCCAGAGGACTCGAAGAAGGGCAAGAAGCGAGGCCTGTTTGGATTTGGAAAGAAGAAGGCCCAGGTCGCTAAGAAGTCGACGGAAAGCACGAAATCTGATTCCCGATCCCAATCACCATCCAAGTCAAACTCGGCTACCACGAGCCCGCCCTTGATGTCTCAGGATGGATCGAAACTTTCCACGACCCAATCCTCGCCCTGGGTCACCCAAAACGACCAGGCGTTTGTGCTGCCTCCATCATCGCCCGGCCGCGGCTTCTCCGGTTCGCCACGTCTGTCCTCGCCCGCGACCTCGCAAATCTTCGAACGAGACGTACAGGAGAGCGCGATTCTGGGCGCCAATTCCCCGGCGATACCCACACACATCCAGACCGAAAACCACATTCCTGCCGTCCTGGACGACGCTTCAGAGGCCATCACAAACGAGAAGCTGGACCCTGACTCGGTCGAGATTGTGACGCACACCTCGCACCAGCCCGCTGCTGTCACGGTCACCGGCACAGCGCCGTACGACCAAACAGCCAGCGAGTGGGCTGCCGAGCTCGCTTCGTTTGCGGACCGGGAGGCTTTCTCGGACAATGCCTCCAACTACGGGTCTCTCGACTCCTCTGACGTTCGGCGATTGTCCTTCATCTCGTTTGCCGACGTCGTACAAGCCGAGCATAGCTCCCACTCGGCAGTTCCAGGATCCCGCGACAGCATCCACTTGGTAGGACTTACCTCGCTCCCTGCGGCAGTGAACCGGTCACCATCTCCGATTCGGTCGCCCGTGTCGAGCCAGGGCCCAGAGACGAGCCCTCCGACGAGCAACCCGGGTAGCATGAAGGGTATCGAGTTGAGCCCGCCTCGGAGGCCACTAGGCAGCCCGACGAGCCTCAACAACCTCAACGCCAATGTTCCCGGGAGCGACCTCAACATTGAGACGATGAGCCAAGCTCTGCGACGCACAGGCAGCACCGACCTCAGCAATGTTCGAAGCATCCCCACGAGCCCGATCGAGACTGCTGTTCCCCGATGAGCGGCATGGCATGTTGACGAGAAGATGTAGGCGCGACGAGACGGTGGGAGAGAGCATGTTCTAGTATTTCTTGACTTCAACTTCACTTCGGTTACGATACCCCCCTCGGGGACACTTTTGATGAGGGATTGAGCACGGGGACAATGGAATCTGGCAAACGGGAGTTGGAAGACAAAGTTATTTGGCGTCACAGTTGCTTTACGCGTGCGCGGTGGGATCGAGCACAATTTGCTGTTAATCGAGTTTCTGTCAGTGTTGCTGTTCACTTTTGAAAGCTCCAATATTTCATGGAAAAGACGGCCATGTCCCTTTCGCAAGTTGGTCTTTGCTCGTTCTGTTGAATGTTTCATGGGCTTTTATGCCATCGTCTCTTATCACACGGACAGGCTAAGAGAGTGCGAGGGTCATGTCGGATCGGAGGACCGGAGTCAGGCTGACGGGGCGGGGAGGCGCAGAGGACGACGAAGCACAAGGTGGCATGCGGGCATGAAGTCCCTCTGGGAGAAAATTGGTAGTTGAAATGAAAAGGGATATTCTTGGTTTCTCAACTCGGCAGATGCAAGTCCCATCACCAACGGACTCATGCGGTGATGCACGAGCCATAAGCTAAGGGCAGCAGCGAGGCCGGCGGAGGCGCCGTACGGAACCGGAGTGGGTGAGGGTTGATGCACTTGCGAAAGGGGGGCACCGCACCGAAGCGTGACGGAGTGGGACGGAGGAGGAAGACTCGGTACGACTCCCCACCTCTGCCTGATTATCTATTCGTACGGGCAGCGCTGGAGTTGCCATGTTGCATTGCCTTCTCCAGGCGGGGCTGGGATTTGAGCTGGGAGTGCGTTGCCGAGATTGGAGGTTTTGTCGTTTTCGGCTTCTTGATTCAAGGGACAGGCTTGCGCATGCATGATGGGGGAGGGTGATGTGAAGAGGGACAGTGTTTCGGATGAGTTTTGGATTTGGTCGCGGGCTCAACAGCATCGTCACAATCATGACCATTCTCACGGCCAAGTCTCATCCCGGCGCAATGGATGCGGTGTGTCGTCCCTTTTCGAACAATGTCAGCTTGAGGTGGAAGACCGTTGCATCGTCCCCCTCGTTAGTCCGGGGCCTTGACCTTGTTTTTTTTTTTTTTGGCCGTAGGTGGCTATAGCTGTCCCAGGGTCGGCTATAGCACAGGGCCCTTTTTCTCTTGGGAAACGTTTTTGGTCAGTCGTTGCCGGCCGGCGTTCCCTTGAGCCTGGTCCTTGATCGATGAGTGAGAATGAACACATGCATTTGTAAACCCATGCGGCTTGGGGCGGCAATATCGCACATGAGGAGACGCCAGGTCTTTGCCCTACGGAGCAACGAAAACCAGAGAGTGTCCAAGCGATAACAAGCCTTGCAAAAAAAGCAAGCAGAGAAGGAAAAAGCAAAAATCGGTCAGACGTGGTCAGGGGAGGGTTTCCTCGTCAGGCCTTTTTCGAAGTCGCTCCTCGTCGCCTCCATGCAAATGCCAGATTCCGGGTGTTTGTCCGGCATACACGCACACGTGGGAAAGCGGGACATGGACAGTTTAAGCAAGTCTTCTAATTGCTTAATAATGACAACTTCTGGGACGAAATCCTGCTGGTAGTTCCGGCAGTCTGTCTTGTCAGGCCAGAAAGCATCCGTCAAAACGTCCAGAAGAATCATCTGGGGACTTGTCAACCCATCACATCTGCCCAGGATGAAATTTTTCACTGCTTCGTCACTTTCCCCTCTTTTCAACACTTGCTTTTTTTCCTTTCCTTTTCCTTTTTTTCCCTTTTCTCTCCCTTTTTTGCTTTTTCCCATCTTGTGACCCCCCCGTCTCGTCGACTCGTCCTTGTTTTTTTCCGTCACGAGGAAGATGTGAGATGTGAGTGATGGGAAACCGGGGCCTTGTTTAGCACCTCCGGCAAATGGCCACGCCAAGTGGGAGGCATTTCGGTGACGATTGGCTTTGCCTCCTGTTGGTGTCATTGAACATGGAGCCTCTCTCAACGTGGTCCCCGTTTGGCTGTAAGCCGCCAACTGCAAGGGCTCTTTTCTGAATAAAAATCCCTTGACGCGATATGCGCCAGCTGGTACTTGTCGATCATGGCCTTTGTTCGTTCTCCAGTGCCGTATCCATGCCTCGTGTCCGTGACTGCAAATCTCTCTCGGGCCTCGAGTGCCGTCCCTAGGCTTCGGAACCCAAATGAACCCGTCGACAGTGCAGCGGGGGAAGGAGGCCTTTGCACCGCGAGACGACGCTACTCGCACCCCAAAGGCCGCAAGGCAACAGACGAAGATCCCGTTCCTTGTTTGGGGGGGGGGGGCGCCCGCTTGGCATTAGCGGACATGGGCATTTTGATGAGAAACGGCGCTCGCTTTGGCTTTTCTTCTCGTCAGATGGGGGATGGATGTTCGATCGGCTACTGTCAAGGGCTCTAGCGGGCGTAATATCACGCCGGCTGCAGGCAAAAGGGAGGAGGGAGGGCTGCCGAACTCGGGAAGCATCCCCCCTCAGCTCGCCTCGCACAGATATCGCTTCCCGCTTCGTCTCGACGTCGTCTGGCTTCCCTTCAGGCTTCAGCCCCCCCCGGTCCAGTCGACCTTCGAGCCGAACACACCACCCGCGACTTCAACGACCGACCCAAGCCCAAGGTCGACCCCCGGCCCCAGTGACGTTGAGATTGGATCGCGCCCTGTCGCCTCCCCCCTCCCCCTGGTCTCTCTCCCCAATGGAGTCTGCGTGTCGGAGATGGACGGTAGCGGTACCCACTGTCACACGGAGACAAGGCGTGGCTTGTTGGTTCTCTCGGGGTCCCTGGGCAAGTGGGAACAGAGGGGAGAAACATCCGGGTCTGGGCAGGCAAGCGACTTCAGGCATTGCTGAACGAGGCTGGCCATGATGGATCATGGGGGAAGGAACGACCTATGCAATGGGAACCCTGGGTCTGGTCTTGTTGAAGACGTGGACCGCAGTAGTGTATCGCACGTATGCACCGTCTCCAGTTGGACGAATTCGTCGACGTCGTCTCGCTCGGACAAACACGTCTCACCGTGAAACCTGGGGCTGACAAGAAGAAGAGGAAAGAAGAATGATGCCGTGCCGTCCGTTAGCGAGGAAACGCCATTGTAATTGTTCGCAAACCTTCATCACGCGTTCCGCCTCGCCTCCCACGAGTCAGTGAAGCTAACAAGCTTTCCGCCCCAAGGTCTCGTGCCTCTCCCGTCGGCAAACGCAACGGTCCTCCTCGCTCCTCGGATCAGGCGCTCGCTAAATGAGGGCGAGCTTTGAGGCTTTCCTGCCCTCTCTGTTCTTCGTCGACGCAGTGAGCGGGTGCTGGTGGGCATGGATCAAGGGCCGGGGGGGAGGTGTTTCCACAGCTTCCACTCCTCCGAGTGTTGCGGATGCAGTGGCTTTGTTGAGACGAGAATGGCCTCGTTTGTCAAATTACACGATTTCCTGCCTCGCCCAATGAAACGGCATGGCCTTCATCCCGTCTCCTCCTCTTCGCTTCCGTGACGAACACGGTGCAAGCAAGGAAACGAGGGCGGCATCCCGGTCGGTGTAAGCCCAACCGCTCAACCCTCATGCGAGATGGATGGTTGCATCATCCCACGGGCACAATAGCAATGAGGAGCGTCCTCCTTCGTGGCGGACGGTGATCGACGGCCATGGGGGGCAGGGCTCCCTCGACTTGCTCCAGTTTAGGACCAAGAAACCTGATGAAACCCTCCCCCGGGGGTTGCTCGCAGATGGGATGAAGGGGACGCACGCACAATCAATCAGCAACGGGAAACCCCCCTGCTCGTCACACGGCGGAGGGGACGAGAGGAAGAGACGACGTCTGTTGCATTGCGTGCTGGGCGTTGCGTAACGTGCTGGTTGTCTTTGATTCGTACGAACCGCTTGAGAGTCGGCCGTGCATTACATAACGTCCCGTTCCTTTGCTTCCTGCATTGAGCTTCGCATCGCACAGCCCTACCTACCTCGTTTCGCCCTTGGTTTCTTCCCTGCCTGCCTGCTTGCTTTTGCGTCTTACCGCCCGCTGTTCGTTGCTTCCAGTTTTTTCTTTTTTTTTTTTTTTTTTTTTTCCTTCTTTAGTATGGATACTTCGTCAGCTTACTCCCTCCATGGCCGAGGTACGAAGTACATTGGATTGTGTTTTCGTTGAGGGTACCTATCCGTACTCCGTGAGGTCCTAGGCTGTCGCCTGTATCCGTAGGTACCTACCCTCCATATTATTACACCACCTAAGACGGATGGTTCCCCTTGCAAAAAGTACATGCCCTTACCTTCGTCCATCAGGTACATTTTCCCATTAACCTACCTACTCCATCCGCTTCATTCATCAATTTGCCTCTTCCTTGCCCTCCTTGCCATCCCAGGTTATTATTAATCCTCATTTTGGACCCATCGGCCATTGCACGGTTTTTGGCTTCATATGTTCCATGGCCCATGGGGAAGGTGCATGCGTTCGTCGTACCTTCCTTACCATCTGACCCGACCTACACCGCACCGACTCTCTCAACCCCCGTTTCAATCCTCTTCTTCTTCTTCTTCTTCCTTCGTCTTCTTCTTCAAGTCTCTTTTACCCCATTCCAACCCATAACGTCGGCATTTGTGGGCGCATTGTCGCTCCGAGAGTAACCTCTCCCTCGCCGTCCTCCCCCCCCCTCGGCCCCCGTTGCGTTGCGCCCGTAACCTTTCGCCTCTGCAGATCTCAGCATGCTAAGCTGCCGGTCCCGCCTATTCCCTCCAGTTGCAGCCAACGAGTTTCTCCCAGGACTAAGCCATCCCCGCAGCTGCACCCAGTGATTGGGGGCCCTCGGGGTTTTGGAACCTTCCACGACGACTTCGAACTTCGATTCCATTTTCCACTGCGTTTCGTCCGAACCCCCGCCCACCACCGATCAACCACTCATCTCCCCTCATCTGCCCACCCGCCCGCACGCTGGCCGACCCGACGAGGACGACGAAGACGACAGCGACGACAGCGACGACGGCAACGAGCACGACGACTCGACTTCGTACGCCCGAAGCTCCGTCGCTCACGACCGTGGCCCCAGGCCCTCCTCAGTTGCTACCCATTTCGACCTCCTCCACCAGCCACAGGTGCAGTCGTTGCTGCAGCCCTCCTTCCCTCCCCGGCCATCAATGCGGGCCGACAGTGTGCATGTGCAGGTAAACAAACCATGGACTGGGCCTACAATCTCTAGACATGGACGGACAAGCCCACCTGAGACCAAATGGTAGCGACGTCGCCTGGAACCAGTCGACACCCCTCTCCGTCCACCGCGACCCCAACATGGAGCGCTCCAGCGCCTCCAACCTGAGGGCCGCCTTCAGGGCCACCCTCACCTCTACCGGCACCATACGTGCCGTTACTCCCGAGTTGAACGATACTGTCATACCGACCGTGTTAAGCGAGCCTCATATGGCAATCAACTCCCAACAGAGCTCCCCGCGATCCATCCCAGGCGGCCCCGTCCGCCGCCAGGGCATGGTCTTCAACGATGTCTTCTCGGAATCCTACGAGAGCGTTGATTCGAGCCCCCCTCACCACCTGCGACACACCAGCGGCAGCATGCGACCCAGGACCAGGACCATGGATACCTCAATGCTGGCCCAGCGCAGCATTCCCCCCACGAGCGAACGTCACCGGGTTGGCAGTGTGAGCTCCACCGGTTCACAGCACACCGAAGAACCCAAACCTACTGCCTCGCTCGACACCTTGACGTATCAATCGCCCATGTCGAGCAAAGAATCCCACCGAGAGAAGAAAAACTCGAGCAGACGTCTCATGAAGAGACAATCGTCCCGTCCGACTTCGCCTCTTATCTCGCCTCCGCCCACCGTCGACTCCCTCCCGCTGCCAGTCGCGACAGCCGATGCAAACAAGGTCTTGTTGTTGATGCGGACCTTGTGTGGCAGAATGCGCGGCGACATCGAATACCAGGGCGAGACTCGAGGTCCTTGGCATACTGGCATCGCCTACATCGAAGAGGAAAAGGGGTGCTTGATGTTTGATTCGGGTCAGAATGGCCCCTTCCATATCCCCCTCGTCTCGGACTTGCGGGGATGCAGGGTGCTCCCCGTTGACTACCCTGAATTGACCAAGAAATGTCTCGAACTCGTCTGCCTCTCGCCTCCCGTGGAGATTTTGATCCGCCCCCTGGTGGCTGAAGAGTTCGATCTTTGGTTGGCAGCCCTGCTTTGCTGGCAGCAGCTGAGGCCGACAGGCGTCAAACTTTCCAATGGCAAACCAGCGAGCCCTTCTCCATCCAGGCCTGAACTAAAGAGACACGGTTGGTCAAACGAAAAGCTGAAGCCTACGAGTATCATCAAGGTTGGGAAGATGATGCTATGGGACAAGGGACTTGCGGCAAATCCAAGGGCCATCGTGAAACGCCCTTCGACGAGAGATCTGCGCTCGCCGACTACCGCGTGGCGCAGAGTTTCCTGCATTCTTCAGGATAACGGAGAGTTCAAGCTGTTGACGGAGAATGACGCAAATGTTCTCTCAATCATTGAGTTGTCTCAGCTATCGAGATGTGCTATTCAGCAACTCGACAGGACCGTCCTGGACGAGGAGTACTCGATTGCAATATTCCCCATCTACGCCTCAGAAGCCACGCATCTCTCCATCTTTCGGCCCGTATATTTAGCCCTTGACAGCAGGGTCCATTTCGAGGTTTGGCTCGTTTTGCTTCGGGCGTTCGCTGTTCCCGACATGTACAAGCTCGACGATCCCAACACCTCCGACATCTTGGAGATCAACGACATCGAAAGCGAATACGAGGGCGAAGTCTTCCGTCTGGAAAAGACCATCAACGTCCGCGTGACGGAAGCGAAGATCAAAGGGAAGCCCGCTTGCATTGACGGCGCCATACCGGAAAGGATGCAACGATCAGACCCAGATCCCTTAGTTGGCAATTACATGGCAGAGGTCATCTTAGACGGGGAAGTGAGAGCAAGGTCAACAACCAAGATAGCGACGAAGAATCCTTTCTGGCGAGAAGAGTGCGAGTTCACTGACCTTCCTCCTTCTACTCCGCTTCTATCGGTTGTCTTGAAACGAGTCGAGGGCAACCTTGAGAGTTCGAGCAATCTGTTGCAGGCATCCGTCGGGCTCCCTAAAACTCGAAACCTCCAGGAATTCGTAGTTGGCGCCGTCGACATTGCTCTCGAACCTCAAGGATTGGACAAGGAGAATGATCAGTGGCTATCGGTCTATGATGACAAGCAACAATCCCTGGGTTCCATGTTGATCAGGGTAACGCATGAAGAGCATGTCGTGCTGTTGGCGAGGGAATACCAGCCCCTCTCAGACCTTCTTCACCGTTTTCCGACAGGTCTGACGAACCAGATCGCAGCGGTGCTTCCGGGACAGCTACGACGCCTTTCAGAACTGCTATTAAACATTTTCCAGGTGTCGGGATCGGCGAGCGAATGGCTGATGGCTCTTGTTGAAGACGAAATTGACGGCATCGGGAGCCAGGCGTCCATGAAGAAGTACCGGTTCAGCAGCCGACTCAAATCGAACGACTCGATTGACTCTTCAACGGACCGAGAGCTGATTGTGCGAGACATGAGCAAGTCTCTCGCCGGAGAAGCCAATCTTCTCTTCCGTGGCAACTCCCTGTTGACGCAAGCTCTCGAGTATCACATGCGCCGGTTGGGTAAGGAGTATCTCGAGGACACTCTCCAGGAGAAGATCTTCGAAATCAACGAGATCAACCCAGATTGCGAGGTCGACCCGAGCAAGGTTCCTCATGGAGCTGATCTCGACCAACACTGGAGCACATTAATCAACTTGACGACTGAGATATGGAACTGCATCTGCGCATCCGCCGAACGACTCCCTCCCGAGTTGCGATCTATCCTCAAGTATATTCGAGCGGTTGCCGAGGACCGGTACGGCGACTTCCTCCGTACCGTCACCTACACCTCGGTGTCCGGTTTTCTTTTCCTGCGCTTCATTTGCCCAGCCATCCTGTCACCCAAACTCTTCAACCTCCTTCGTGACCATCCTCGACCCCGCGCTCAGCGCACCTTTACGCTCATAGCCAAGGCACTCCAGAAGCTTGCCAATCTATCGACCTTCGGGAAGCGCGAGGAGTGGATGGAACCGATGAACAGGTTCCTCAACGTTCAACGACAGTCCATTCGTGACTACATCGACAAAACCTGCAGCCTCCCTGCCGACAGCACCGGTAAGCTCATCCCTGCCGCCTACAGCACTCCCGTCACTATCTTGGGACGTCTGAGCCCCGGTGCAAAGGAGGGCTTCCCCAGTCTTCCGTACCTCATCGATGATACGCGAAACTATGCCGGTCTTGTGAAGCTTTGGTTTGATGCGAAGCCAATCGACGATAAGAAAGGTGAGGTGGACGATGACCTGGTGAATTTCAATGACTTGTGTTTCGCGTTGCAATGCCGTGCCGACGCTTGCCTCGCCAAAGTCGAGTCATATCGGGTCAACGATACCGATTACTCTCCCACCGAGGACGCCAGCGAGTCCCTCGAACAGTCCTCCATGATGGACTCCCTATCAATATCATACGCCGGCTCGGCTTCGGCCTGGAATGACGTGTCTTATGAGCCACCACCCGGAAGCTCGGGCAGCGAGGTCGAAGACTCGCGCAGTCGACGACGCAGCAAGGAGATCCGCCGCGGCAAGGATAGGCATGGAGGATTCCGCCATGCCAGCGCCAGCACTGGGAACACGCTCAAGTCGAAGAATGGCCGCGTGGGAAGGACGATCCTCAGCGGCATCATGCGAATCGGCGGCCGCGGCGAAAGCCCAGACAAGCATCAGAGATGACAACCTGTGACGAATGCATCGATACGGCCCTTTGCCTCATGACTTGACGACAAACTTTCCTCTTCTCGACACGTATACACGGCCCCCACTCTCTTTTTCTCCATGTTCAACGCCATCGAGGGGAGAGGTTTGCATAGAACCGCCTCTCCTCGCGACCAGCGCGTCTCATTTGTTACATCATCTTTCACTTTGCAGATTTTCCTCCTCATTTCCTCTTCTTACATTCGTTTGGTCTATCTTTGTTGGCATTCTCCCTCGGAGATGACCTCGATACTTTGCAGTGACTCTGGGGCTGCTGCTTAGAGGCGTTTTCACGAACATTTTTCAACATACATGTCAAAGGTGTAGCGGCGAAAGGGTCAAAATGTCTATTTGCTATCATATTTTCTTTTTCTTGTGTACCTTATTCAGAGAAGGCGCCGGGTGTGCTTGTTGGCATATCTTAACGCTCTCCGTCCTTTTTCTCAATTTTCCCTTTTTCCCTTTTCCTTTTTTTTTTTTTTTTTTTTGTTCTCCAAAGCTCTTTTCGTTCTATTTTCCTGGATAAGGGCAAAGGGGGCAGGGCAGAGAGAGAACCAAAAATACCCTTCTTTTGCGATTTGCAGCGGGAAACGAATAGATGGGAGTGAGTTGGGGCTTGGGCATTCTTCTTTTCGGGCGGTTGTGTGTTTGCTGAGTTATATACGTACCTAACTACTATGTATCCGTACAGGTTTCCTCGGGGTTTCAGTAGACAGAAAAACAAGCGGAATAAAAGAACTCGGGGGACGGTCAAACTCTTCTATTTAAATTGCCGAAAGAAGATATGCACGAATGTATACCGTAGAATTTATCCGTGAATACGTACTTGCTCGCGTGATGCCATTGGGTGTCTTGCTGGCTGGTCCAAGGGTCCTCCTCGTTTGTTGGCGACACCAACGAGAGGATACTATTTCCATAAAGGCGTGGAGAAATGGGGGGAGCTTTCGTAGATTGGGATTCCTTCGGTGTGTGTATATTTGACAATGGTATCTAATCAGCGCCGACTCCGACCTACTAGCACTTCCTGGGCATCAAGTACAAAATCATATCCTTCGCCATGTCATAAGCCGCGCCTGATTTTGGTGTCATATGTGCTCCTAGCTCCCTCATTTCTGAGTCTCGCTCTCCCTTCCACTTCATCTTCTTCTTTTTCGGGTCCGATTTCCCTTTTTTTTTCTTCTTTTTTCCCTTCCATTTGAGTTGGGTTTGTCCTATCTACTGTGGAACATTGTGGAAAATCCGTCCGAGGTTGCGTTAGATCTACTGAAAGTACCTCTTGAAAGCGGCGTTCTCCTTCGCAGTGCGCTCTGCAAACTTAGTCTTCAGATGAGTGAGATCGGCAATGATGAGAGGATCAGCGGGTGCAAGCTTGTAAGCCATCTCAAGATCCTTGATAGCCAGGTCCTCGTCCTTGCGGTTACGGTAGGCGACAGAACGGCGCCAGTAGGCCTTGGCGCGGTCGGTATCTTTGACGCTCTTGACGTCAATGGCCGACGAGGCGTATCGAACGAGGTCGTCCCAAGCCTCGAGCTTCAGATTCATTAGGGCAGCATTGTTGTTGAGGGAGAAACGAATAGCGAGCAGGTCGGTCTTTGTGGTGTCAGGTTGGCCATCCAGCGAGGGGTCCTCGTTGAGATAGCGCAAACCCTTTTGGTACTTGTCGATGGCAAGGTGAAGCTTCTTGTCCTTGAAAGCTTTGTTGCCGTACTCCTTGCAGTCGAGGGCAATCTTGAGGATGTCCTGGGCATCGAGCTTTTGGTCGTTGTCTTCGGGGAAGTCCTCGTAGGGATCGCCGGTAGAATCGGGCTGCCTAGGGTCGGAAGCTTCGTCGCCTTTGAGCTCGCCGCAGTTGGTGATGAGAACCTCCTTGAGGGGGGCATCGCCGGACGTGGTTGCGACGTTCTCGATCTGACGGACGATGGACTTGCCGCTGATGACCTCGCCGAAGACAACGTGCTTGCCGTCGAGATGGGGGGTAGGGACAGTGGTGATGAAGAATTGAGAGCCGTTGGTGTCTTATCGGGGGGGAGCGGGGTTAGCTCGCGAACTTGGGCTTATGCTGACAACAGATGGGGGGGAAGGAAAACCTACTTGCACCAGCATTGGCCATGGAGAGAAGGAAAGGCTTCTCGTGCTTGACAGGAAAACCCTCGTCGTCAAACTTGCCGCCGTAGATAGATTCGCCGCCGGTGCCATCGCCCTTGGTAAAGTCACCACCCTGGATCATGAACTGCTTGATGATGCGGTGGAAGAGGGAGCCCTTGAAGTGGAGAGGCTTCCCGGCGCGACCGACGCCCTGTTCACCAGTGCAGAGCACACGGAAGTTTTCGGCCGTCTTGGGGACGAGGTCATGGTAGAGCTCCATGATGATGCGGCCGACGGGTCTGCCACCGAGGCTCATGTCGAAGAAGACCTTGGCGCGCTTGGCGGGGGTTTGGCCTTCGGTAGCCATTTTGACGTGGTAGGAGGGGGAGATAGGGGGGGTGATCGGGGGTAAGGTACGCAGAGAAATAGTACAGTCGTGAGGTTGGTGGAGAGAGGGAGGTAAAGGAGGGCCAGGACGAGGGCGAGGAGGGCGAGGAGGGCGAGGAGAGAAAAGAAGAAGGGGAAGGAGGGCTGGAGTTGGTGTTGGTGTTGGCGACGGGGAGGTGGAGTTTGGTTACTGAGGTGGGGAAGGGAAAGTGCGAAGGTATCCGTACTTTGTCGAGTATTTTGCACGGCAGGCACCACTCAGGCTGAGGATTGAAGTCGGAAGAGAGGACGGACTTGTGTGCCGATTTGGCTCCAGACCAGCAACGGAGGGAAGAGGGGAATAAATAGGGGATTAGGAGAAGAGGTAGGTACTATTTATAATGATTTGCTTTCCGGTGCAGAGAGACAAGCCTCGGAGAGGGAAAATGGTTCAATGGCAGCAGCTCGAGGTCGATGCAAGGCAAGCTGCAAAAAGAAGGAACGCGGCTATTATGCGGGGGACTCAGATGCATGGATTGTCACAGAAACCAAAAGATTTCGATGCCCCTCCACCACCACCATCACCCCTCGGCCGAGCCCCTCTTCCTCGTCTCCCATCCTCGTCTGCTGGCCCAGTCGGACCAGCCCAGGCCTCGAGCCGTCGCCCGCGGGCGGCGCAATGCGGGGGGAAATCGGATCCAATGGCCGCTGAGACGATGCGTCGCTCACGCAAATTCGAGAGAGAAGAGGAAACAGGCCACCAGCCAATCACGCCGGATAGAGGCCTCAATCCGAAGGACCAATTGCCTTCGCAAAACAGAACAGAAGCATTCAGCTCGACTCTTCCGCCGCCATCGCATCTCGGCAGTCTTTGTCCTCGTCACGGCGCCAACGCTTGGCACACTCCGTTGCGGCGTTGCTTGACTCATCCTTGTCGGCACATCACCCGTCCACACAATCACCGTCACCAACGCAAGCTAACCATTGTTCTCGACCAAGGTCTCCCTCTCTCGAGGACTGAATACGAAATCCGAATCTCGTCGTTGCTTCTTCTCAACATTACTTCTTCACCCTTGCTTCTTCTCGCAAAAAGAAGCGACAACAAGCCGCGCACACAAACACCCACCAAGCCGTCCAGAGTGGATGGATGGGTTTCATGCACAAGGAAGGCCCCGATAACCAACTCCAGCCGACATCCAGGAATCGAGATAGCAGACCCAACCGAGCCAGACCAAATCAAATCAAACAAACCACCCGGTCCCGTCCTCCTCCACCGACAACGCCATGTCGGTACAGCCCCAGAGAGAAACCTGTTTGCTGCTGATTACGACGTCCTCCTTTGTCTCAACCTGAACCTGTCCCTCTGGAACGTTGGTCGGCTCCGTTGGTCCCCTGTCCGGCTCTGCATCAGTATGTATTCGTACTAACGTGCTCTGCCCATGCCCGTTTCTCCCGGCCCATGGCTTCTCGGCTGGGACGGTCCGGTCCTTGAGTCCAGAGCCTGTCGGAACGCGGAACAGGCGAGATTGCCAGGCACCCGCCAACGACAGAAGCCTTGTCGCCGAGACCAAATGTCTTCTTTCACCTCAGCCAGGTTCCATCCCTCTTCTCTGCCACTCTCCCCATCACCACATCACCGCCAGCCCAGCCCGCCGTCGGCTTGTCTCGCCAACCTGAATATCCCGTGTCACACTCACTCACGCCTCGCCCACAATCCTCCTCCCTCCCCCATCGTTGGCCAGTCCCCTGGCGTCTGTGCTTCCTGCACGTAATACTCGGCAAGGACTGTGCCATTTCCCAAGCGTCTCCAGTTTTCGAGTGCCTGCCATCTCATCTCGATCAACTTCCCGTCCCGTCTGGCCAAATGTCGAAAACCCACCCCTCCTCCATGGGCCAGGCTTTTTTCACGGCCGTCCTTTTTGTTCCCTTGGCCGCTAGTGCGTTGCCTGCTGGACCAGGCTTAGCTGATGGCTGTTTGCTCTTTGCTTTTGCTTTTTCCCTCCCCGGTTGCTCGTTGCACTCTGAAACTCGCCTATGGTTAGTTGGCACGGGATGGCAGAGCAGTCCGGTCCTACAGATGCAAACAGATGAGTGGCGCCAGCTGACATACGAGTATGTTGTCGGTTAGACGCCCTCACGCTGCGAAAGGAGCGGATAGACCGAGCGAGAGAGGGATCGTCCACCTCTCTCCTCTCCTAGCCTTAGCAGAAGAGGCGTGTTTCTCATTTACGAGGCTGTTCGGACGCCACATGGGGTTCCCGACAACCAATCATCTTAGGCGATGAAACGAGTGCAAGGTCTATTTCGACATCCATTTCCACCCTGCTGGGACAAGTCCTCGTTTTCGAATTGATCCATCTCTGCCGCATCCAAGGCTTCGAGAGGGGGGGAATGGCACTCGCAAAGGTGACCAACTATGGAATCAAGCAGTTGGTGCCGGGTGGTGAATAGCACCTCGCCCAGGCATGTTTGCTATATGAGCCGTAATTGCCTGCCGATCTGGATAACCTGAAGCTTCAGCATTTCACTCATCGTCCCGAGGACTACTCACTTTGCCTGGCTGCCTGAGATTCTAACAGTGAGTCTCGCAACGTGTATCAGTAACATCAAACGACCCCATCTCGTCTCCAATGTCCATATGTGCACTTTGGCAGCATTGGTCTCGGCAGCTTGCAGAACGCCCACGACGCCGATCGCATCGTGCCTCCGCCCCCAAATCGGGGTCCCCGGGACCTTCTCTCCTGGCCTCGGGTGCATCACATGAGGCGTGAACGAAGTAGGTCCCCTCCCAAGCGTGGTGACGCAACATCTCAACCCAGGACAGCTGAACGCCGCGACAGCAAAGTGGGGGGCTACCTACTTTGTAGATAGCCCGAGCTGATGGAGGGGAGGGGCGGGCTCTGCTGCTTGCTGTTTTCTGCAGGAATGGACGAAGGTGAATGGAGGCTTCTGCCATTCGAGGCTGGGAGTCGCTGCAGGGCGCCCGATTCTGTCGGGGGCTTGTTTGTGGCTTGCTGAGAGTCACGCCTCAGTCAGCGCCCCCCTTGCTCAGCTCAGATGGTAGTCCAACACAATGGTCGATGGGCATCGTGGGCAGTGGTGTGTACCAAGTATTGAAGCGTGATTGGAGGTCCATGGATTGGATCCGTCGTCTATCAATCGTCCCGTATGTTCTAGACCCTCGTTATTCGTTCTGTGCTCTATGAACGGTCTCGCATGCCACCGTGCCCACGGCAGCGTACGTTGACTCTGTCTTCTTCATGCAGTGTCGTATCTGATGTCCGCATTGCGAGTCCCTCGTCAGCCCAGGCCCTACAATCCAAGGTTGGTTCGACCTCTCCCACACATCTTATGCTGATTCCGCCTTGTTCCCTCCAACCTGAATCTCCAGTGTCACCTGAAGAAGACAGTCAGCAAAAAAGAAGCATGTTGCGAATGGGGAGGCTTCCAAACGTACGGGCCCGTCGTTCACCAGAGCGACCTCCATCATGGCCTGGAACCTGCCGTCCTTGACCCGATCCGCCTCATACTGGCTGCGGACCTTTTCGACAAAGTACTTGTACAAGCGAGCAGCTTCCTCCGGGTTGGCCGCGCCATGGAAGTCGGGCTTGGTGCCCTTCTTGGTCTTGGCCAAGAGCGTGAATTGGGATACTGCAAGGAGGGTGGGCACCCGTGGGTCAGTCGGCCATTCGTCCTGAGACTCTCGGCTTCCCATGTATGTAAGGGGGGGTTTATTCCGTCGTACCGCATAGAACATGGCCCTCAATGTCGGTGACGCTCTTCTTCCACTAGAGGCACGCCTTGTCGTCAACCACCAGGTCCGGGTGCGTTGCCGGGTTTCGCAAAGGGCTTCTGCTTACCCGAGCGCCGGCCTCATCATCCCACATCTTCATTTTGAGCACCTTGTTCGCCAGAGAGTCGGCCTCCTTCTCCGTGTCCCCCGGGGCCACGGCGGCGAAGACGAGCACGCCCTTGCCGATCGAGGAGACGAGCTCCTTGTCGACCGAGACGGACGCCGACAGCACACGTTGCAGGATGGCTAACGACGCGGGTTTGTAAGCGATTCAAGCCGCATTTTTAGAGTCTTGTTACACTAATAGTGAGGCAGGGCCTGTGGTTGTGGTACTGAGTCAGGGGGGTACATACCCTTCATTGATGTAAATGAAAGGGATTATTATTTTCTTTTCCCTTTTTTTTTTTTTTCTCCCACCAAAAGGAGGCGTGCTGGATCAAACAAACGTGAGACCGGAAACGAAGCAGTATTTGAAACGACGAGAGAAGGAGAAATGAATAAAAGGGGAGCAATAAATGGAATGGAATTCTACGAATACGCGCTGTCGGGATACGGTCCCAAGTACGACTCACACCGACCGAATTCAATGGAAGACATCTGAAGCAGTTGGATCCTCCCAATCAAATCTTGCGTCGCTGAATCAGGGCGGTTGTGCCGGTTTCAATGTTATCCCCGGTCATGTGTCATGTGAGATGCCGAGTGGCACCTCAGGTACCTACGCGCCTAGCAGACTCGCCCACAAAACGGAGTATCGCCAGTTAGAGGAGGGCCACGACGAAGCTGCCGCCATCCGTCGGGACTCGCTTAAATTATACAAAAGCTGGTGCTCCGGGGTCCTCAAGTATATTGCTCTTCGACAAACACCTTAGCTGACGGGCCAGCGCCTATTTCACAATCACTGCCGAAGAAAGGATCCTGCGGCGGCTAACGGGAACTCCCCCCGATGACCTGTCCCCCGATAGCCAATCGCGCGCCGCCCCAGTGTCTTCCTTATTTCGCTGCATCTCCCACACCCGTCACCACCACGACTTCGAGACAGATTGCTCTTGCAACGCCATCAATCCCGCCACGCGCCCCGAATTGATCGTCCTCCGACCGAGACGACGTCTCCCACCGCCGCGCACCACTTTGCCCGGCCGTCTCCCCTCCTCCCCGCCGCCTGCGGACTTCCGCGACCCTCTCCAGATCATCCTCGAGAACGGACCTGGCCGAACGGCACCACAAAGAAATCCTGCCAACAACCCTCCTCCTCCCCCGCTCCGTCGACCATCTTGGGCTAATACCCTGACGAGGCCGCGAGGCTACACCACTCACCGACCATGGCGGCGAGAAAACTCCAGCAAGAAGTCGACAAGTGCTTCAAGAAGGTGGCCGAAGGCGTCGCCGAATTCGAAGCCATCTACGAAAAGATCGAGCAGTCCAACAATCCCGCCCAAAAAGAGAAGCTCGAGGACAACCTAAAGCGCGAAATCAAGAAGCTGCAGCGCTTACGAGATCAGATCAAGACATGGGCCGCGAGCAACGACATCAAGGACAAGGCTCCGCTGCTGGAGCATCGGAAGCTGATCGAGACGGTACGCCGCCCTGCACGCCCCGCGAGATGTCATGCGCGAGTCCGGCCATGGATGCTGACCTGCCGCTTTTAGCAAATGGAGAAGTTCAAGGCCGTGGAAAAGGCCATGAAGACGAAAGCCTACTCCAAAGAAGGTCTATCAGCCGCCGCGAAGCTAGATCCCAAAGAGCAGGCCAAGGTCGAAGCGAGCGAGTTCCTAAGTGGCATGGTGGACGAACTGGAACAGCAGATCGAGACGCTCGAGGCCGAGGGCGAGTCGATACAGGCCACCATGAAGAAGGGCAAGAACAACAACGCCAAGGCGGAACGCATTGCCGAGATCGAACGCATCATCGAGCGACACAAGTGGCATCAGGGGAAACTGGAACTGATTCGGAGATCTCTCGAGAACGGCGGCGTCGAACCAGATCAAGTGAATGAACTGGAAGAGAGCATCCGATGGTATGTCTCTGACGGCATGAACGAGGATTTCGTAGACGACGACGAGATGTACGACGATCTGGAACTGGACGATGAGGAAGGCGTATACGGCATGAATGTGGACACGGAGAAGAACTCATCTCTCGACACCCAATCCATACAGGACGATCTGGTGGCAGAGCTCGAGCTGAGTAAACCGTCATCGAGGAAGCAAAAGGACGACTCAGGGCGACGCTCAGCATCCCAAGTCAAATCGCCATTGCCGGCCCTCGCTACACTGCATACCCCATTAGCAACTATCAGCAGCAATGGAGCTCCCAGTGGTCCCACGATGAAGCCCGCGGCCGTGCCAGCAAGGCCAGCGGGCGAAGTTCTCAAGTACGCATCCGCGGCCGCTGCGGCCGCTGCGAGCGACAAGAACAACGTCGGCATCGCGCCTTTGCCCCCGCCGCCAGGGTTTGCCGTTCCCCCAGGCATATCTCCCTTGCCTTCACGAACGAGTGCGACGAGCTCCCCCGCCATGTCCTCCATCCAGCTTGCCGGGCGGGATCTCGACTTCAAGTCCGTTGCCGGTACATCTGCGACCAACTCTCCGGAACCGTCCATCGCCAAGCCGTCGAAGCGATCCAAGGCGGCCGGGAAGCAACCTGTGGTTCCTGAGCTACCGGAACCTACGAGGGGTACGTCACAATCCTCCACCGTCTCGTTGCCGATGCTAATCTGTAAAACAGCACCCCAAGCCAATGGCAACACTAATGGCATCAAGCCCATTACAGAGGAGCCCGAAGAGGAATCCATCTACCACTTGCCTGCCTCGTTGCAAGATCTCGTCGAGACGTACGAAACTGCGAAGAAGCGGCCGCATGCCCCGTCGGCGCTCTCAACACTGCGTATGATGGGTGTTAGCCAGGCCAACTGCCCAGAGGCGTTGGATGCTGAGGTACCTAGAACGTACAAGCCCGATATGCCCGTGCCTCCGACGAGCTCTGGTTTCCCCCGCGATCCGCTACCCATCTTCGACGACCCCAGGTTGTACTCGAAGATCGACCCCGATACGCTCTTCTACGTCTTTTACTACAAGCAAGGGACCGCACAACAGTACCTGGCCGCCAAGGCGTTGAAGGACCAGAGCTGGCGGTTTCACAAGCAGTACCAGACGTGGTTCCAGCGTCATGAGGAGCCCAAGAACATCACCGAGGACTTTGAGCAAGGAACGTATCGTTTCTTCGATTACGAGAGCACTTGGTAGGTTACATGACGACGAACTGCTGCTGTGGCCGTACACGCTAACGCGGAACACAGGATGAATCGACGAAAAGCCGATTTCAAGTTTGCTTACAAGTTCCTCGAGGATGATGTCTAAACAAGGGCGCAATGGATGGATGGGAGACGGGGGCGAGTCGAGTCTGCCTTGCCATGCGTCACCCATGGTTCTTCCCACTGGGACCTTGTGTCCTGGGCGGGTATCGGCATATTGCGTATGTGTTTTTCTTTTTGTCTCGTGTATTGTGAACTTGTTATTTTTGCTTTTTTTCATGGGAGCCCTCCCGGGGATTCAACGTTAAGGGGGAGGGAAGGGAGGGAAACAATAAAGGAAAGGGAAATGGACCGCCTCGTTTTCTTCTCCTCTCAAAGCTCGGGCACTTTTTTTTTTCACGGGCAATCTACATCTCGCGAAACGGCGATGGCTTACGGGCTACTATTATGGGCTATGGGCTGCGTTGGGGGGGGGTTTCTTTCCTCTTTGTGAAAAACCTCATCCAAGTGTTTAGAGACGAGAGACGAAATTGGGAAATGTTACGGGCTTCCGGGCGGCTTTTTTTTATTCCTCGGGGCCCAAGGAAAGGGAAATTTCAAACACAAGGTGTCTCGTTCTCGTGTACCTCAGCCGTCTGCTGTCTGCTGTCTACTGCTTCTCGCGCATGTGATGCCGTGGTTTCGCGGTTCCTTCTCTGCTGAGCCTCGTCAGCCCTGCGTGAAAAGAACGTATCTGTCTGCCTCGTTTCTCGACGAACCGCTAAATACCTCGCACGCCCTACCCAATTGATTTGCCAATGCGGGGGTTTCTTCCTTCCTCAGCTCCCTCCTTTTCTTTTCTTATTACGTTTCCTCTTTCAGCTGACTCGTCTATCTATTCCCCCCAGGTTCGTCGCCTCCATTCCCCCACGCCGTCATCAGCCATGAGGTCTCGTTCCGCTCCAGAGTCGTCGTCGGCGACGTCGGGCTGCCGAGGGCGGGTTTTGCGCGAACGACGTGGCAGTCGCTCCGGCAACGAGCGAGCTGGTGATGCGAGTTTTCAAGATGCCCAAGAGCGAAGGCTCGATGTGACGATTGTTGGGTCTTCTTGTAAGTAGTCTCTCGAGGTTGTCGATGCATTGCTGCCCAAGTGACGAGGCGACAAATGGTTGGAAGGCAAGACGTATTTAAACAGACGGGCCGCCCGAAACGCGGGAAGCGCAATGGTTTGATTTGACTATACCATCACGCACCATACCCTGTTTTTTTGTTTTGTTTTTTTCATCCCTTCCTTCCTTGATGCACGTAAAGCTGGCCAGCTGATGGTGTTTTCCCCTGTCTTTCAACCTTGAACCGACGAGCTGCTCCTCCTACTGGTTTACCCTAGAGCCTCCCCGGGCGGCTGTTGCGGAAAGAAAACAGAAGGGACGTGGTCGCGACGCAGGGCTGACAGCCAACGACCAACAACACGATACACGACGAGATTGGGCACGATTTGATTCCATCTCCCCCAGACCCCCAGGGGGTGTACTCGTACGAGATGGTCCGGTTCTGGCCTGAACAGCTGAAAGAAGAAGAGAGAAGCAATAATGGAAAGGGACATGGAACGAAATTGGTAACGTTGGGTTTCGAATCCATGGCAAGGCCAAAACAACAAGGTGCAGAAACCATCTCGGCCCGGGACGACACCAATCCCACGACGACGACGACTGATGAATGTCACCCCCCTGGCACCTAAAAAAAGAAAGTGCGAGGCTCGCAGAGAAAGTGAAGGGGAAAAGCAAGCTATCCATGATTCCATTCCCGCCCCAGTCCCCCTCCCTCCAGCTGGCGGATGACCGGCCACGAGCTGATATGCAGCTTGCCGTCGTGCAGGATAAGGCAAGGCAGAGAGCAGAACTGCCTCGACTATTGATTGAGCTGTTTTTTCCCCTCATCATTGCTCTTTTCTTTTTGTCTTTCAGATTGGTAAACAGGATGAGTAAAGGGGAAGCTCGACGAGAGCCAATTAGACCAATGAACCCCATCGTGTTTCCGATTCAAACTTTGTTGTTGGGTCTCGACCGATCTCGTCGATGTCACATTTTGGTTCACTGGAGACTAACACGAGGGGGCCGAAAAACAAGAGGGGAAGAGCAGGCACGCGCGTCTTCTCCGTTCAAGGCAGGTCAGAAGAAGAAGAGAGAGAGAAAAAGAAGAAAAAAGGAAGATTCGAAGAAAAATGCGAAACAGCAAGGATCACCACATCGCTCAAGACCGATGCCTCTCACTCGTCTCTCTTCTTTGCATGGAGCTGTGCCGCAGGGAAGAGGGTCCCGCGACACCAAGAGAGAAGGTGGGTGAGCAGCGTCGGATCAGGAAGGCTTCCAGAAGCTCTCGCAGCGCCCGTTGGAAAAGAAGGACGGGCCCTTGGCCGCCCCCTCCGGGCCATGGCGTCAATGGGGGGGACTCTCGCCAGCCAAACGACGGCCAATGTTGCTCGAGGGAAATCTGACGGGCGACGACGAGGGCGGGGCCTGTCTGTGCCTGTGTGTTCCCGTCCATGGATGATGGTCGATGGTCGGGTGACATTGGCGTTTCTGAGTTCGCGATCCACCGATGAAGGCCGAGGGCACTGTTGTGTCCTTTGGAGAAACTGACAGCCCGGAGTGGGAGCAGTGGAGGCTGACAGGGGGCGTGTACCCTTGAAATTAAGCAGCCCAGCCCTTCCATCGAACCTCTGGATGTGTGAAGGTACGTACTTCGTACCTGCCCTGCATCGAGTCGGCCGTCGCAATGCGGCAACTCGAGAGAAATGCCGGTCCATCTCTCGAGCGTTTCTGTTTCGAAATCGGGGGAACAAGATTTCGAAACCATGTCGAGGTCAGTGTCGACTCGGTAAGTCCGGTCTGGATAACGTCCTTGCCTCTTTCCTTCAATTCCCGCCGCGAACTCCCACTGGCCGACTTCAGCTGCCTCCATACGGCAGTTGCGCCCGTCCAATCGCCAAACCAACTTGGAAGCAGGAAGCAGCAAGAAGAGAGACGCACCCAAGTCCCATTCACTCCCCCTTAGTTCCCATTGACCACTACACACGCCCCCAGCTCCATCCAAAATCTCCCTGCGTTGCATCTGCATCTTTTATTTTTGGGTCATCTATCGACTCGCCCGGTGAACATTCCGGATGGACAGGCAACCTAGGACACACATGTGCCCGGCGCTCTCGCAACTGCCAGCCACGAGCAAGCGCCACCCTCCCTTTGTCTAGGCTCTCTGGTGGGCTCCCTCTCCGTGGATTTCCCGCAGGAAGAATCTTCGAAATCCTCCGCGCATGCCTAGCCACGGAAGCGCATCTGGCGGCGTCGCGCCAACATTGGCAGACCAGACGAAATGATGCGGCCGGACGAATACGTACCCAGATCGGCCACCGAATGTGTGGGGTGCTTGGTCAAGGTGTGGGAAAGGTTGGTGGGTGAGGATCCAGGGCAGGCGGGTGAGGATGGGGCTCCATGGCCATGGGTTGGGTTGCTTTCGGTCTGTGCTTGCGGCTTGACGCGATAACTGGCGAGCAACGAGACATGTTGTTGGTGGAGGTTTGAACCTAGGACGGGCCTTGAAAAGATGAGAGAGATGGGGACCGACGGAAGGAGCGAAGCTTGACGAGGGACGGCCAATGTCATGATGCTACGCGACCCCCGGTCCGACGCCATCTGATGGAGGGGGGCCACGAGAGCACGGCTGAGGAGGATATTCGTACAGCAACTTTGGCGGTTTGGCTGCTTCTCTCGACGAACGAACGAACGCGGGGGGGCTGTGTGCCTTGCTGGCCCGGAAAAGGAAGAGCCACACTTCAGGCAGCGAGAAGACGGTCCCCCATTGCGGTGCCGGCAAGTGGATTGTTAGGATCTTCGTCACCAAGGCCTGGCAGGGTTGACGGCGGGGACTTGGCTCCTACTTGGTCTGAGCGAGCTCATGGAAGCATTGATGGAAAGAATGCCACTGCCGCCGCCACCGGGTCATTCGCCTGCTTGTGGTGTGTGGAGATGGATGTCCATCTTTGCGTGCAGTCGACCATCACGGCGCACAGGACATCAGAGTGCGTCTGCTTTGCGTCGTACACGACACTAACAGGCAGGTAGTAGTCGACTACGGACACTGGCGCAGCCAACGACTCTTCGGACGCCATCAGCATCCGGATGCTTGTGCCGTCAGAACTAACAGTCCAACACGCACACATAGGTATAGCACAGAGCAGGATATGGACAGTCCTCGCGTAGTAGGGTAGGCTGACGCTTTTCTCTGTCTTCTGTTGGCCGGCCTTGGAAGTGCATGGAACCCGGCTAACACCAATAGGTCGATGCAGCAAGTCACTGCTAAAGTGCTTTTTTTTTTTCAACCTCGAATTGTCTGACCAAAAGCTGGCCATTGATGGACACGTACGCCACGGAGGCCGTGTCAGAAGCCAGCAGAGTCACTCCCAATGCTTGGTATGTGGCATCATGGCTCAATTACCAGAACCCGAGATAGCCGCCGCATCACAGACTGGCGGCTTCGGTCGTCGCATACAGACTGAATAGACTGGTGAGGACATTATCGACACCCCGTTGCATGATGCATCTTCAAGACAAGGTCAGCCTCATCCTTCGTATGGAAGAGGTCAACAAAGAGAGGAAGAAAAGCAGGAAAACAGCTCTCAACCCTTGACCCCTTCCCCCAAGGCCCATGGGCGGATCCTCCCCAGGTCGCGCTTTAGGGAAGCCCCGGCCATGTTCCCGATACCGATGGCCGATTTTGCTCTCCGGACGGTTCCATGAGTGTCAAGCCAACTTACAGCGCCATTTTGACAGCGCAAGTGCCTCTGGCCGCCCGAGCTCGTTTCCTCAGTCGTATCACGCTGGTCGAATCCACTATTCAAGCTCTCTGCTCTGCCATTTGCAACCCACTACGACAAAACGAAGCCTTTGCCGATGAGGTCACCGAGGGAGCTCCCTCGAAACGAACAGCTCTGGTCAAGCTCCAGCTCCAGCTCCAGCTCTCGTCCCGCCTCCACCGTCGTCCCTGGCGGCGCTGGCAGTGCCCTTCGCCTTGCGCTTTATTCTCGCTCACCACTCGTCAGCCCTGACGAGGCGATGCTTTAATGCTCCCGGGCACAGAGGAACTTGTCTCTGCCACGCTCGTGGCCCCCTTTACCCATCGCATCCAAACGGCAATGTGTCCCAATTTTCTTCATGCAGCCCCCCCGCCCGCATCTTTTGCCCGCTCTCTTCCTTTCTTCCTCGTCGAGGCGGCTCCTCGCCAACGGGATCCAACCCGAGCCAAGAACCGACTCCAGAGACGCGGATCCTCTTCATGCGCGTGCAAGCTGCAGCGTCCCTGACCTGTGAGACGGGCCTTCCCTTCCTCTTCAGGACACCGGCAACTGTGGCTGTTCAACGCACTTACGCATTGTCTCGGTATTGCATTTGTGGTGCAGACGCGACACACGGGCACACTCTGTTCTTTTCCACCTCTCTCTCCTCTCTCTCCTATCGTCTCTGTTGTGCCGCAGCAGCTTGGACCACGGTCCCAGGGATCAAATCCAAATCCAAGTGTCAAGTCACACCCATCACGAGCTGGGGAGATGCTTCGCCCCTAGTCCTGGGAAAGTCCTCCACGCTCCACCTCTGTCTCTCTCTCATCCCTGGCCACACCTGTGACCTCTCACACCCCCCTTGCACCCTGGTCTTCCCTTCGCCTCCACCTTTGGCACGATACGTACCTCGTTCTTGGCTGTACCCGTCCCGGCCCCCGGCTCGCCCAATCCCAGCCATGCCTTGTGATAGAGAAGGAGAGATCGACTTCTTGGTTTCGTTGTCCATGTATGTAGTGCCCGTTGCTGATAGCCATGCACACACCTTACCCCGGGGATTCGTTTGCTTCAGGCCCGCGGCCCAAGCACCCCTTGGCATTCCAGAAGCCTAATGATACCCCTTTGGAGACGCCATGATGAGATGGGCTCGATGTCGCCGGGTTTCAGGTCCATGCCGCCGTCCTCGTCGACGAGTCTGTGAGTCCGAGTCTCCCAAGTACCCTCACCTCCCGCCTCACTGTAAGTCCAGAGTGTGCCTTTCGGAGCCTCACCTTTTCTTATTCCCTTGCTCCATGGTCCATAGAGCCACCCCCCCTTGCTCTCTCCCTCTCCTCCTCCTTGTCCCGCACTTCTTCATCTGCTGCTCCTCGCTCGACATCTATATATCTAGCTGCTTGAGCGAACCTTCCCATCCATTCGTGTCACTGCACATATTCGAACACATCTTCTCTCATTCTCAACTCATTCCAACAAGAACATCAACACTTTGCCTAACCATCAGTCGTGCGTTGACTTATAGTTGCATGTCTTCCCACGTCTGCTGCCACTTTGCAAGCCGGCTGCCACCCTGCCTGCTCGCCTTCGCCCTCGACATTTGATCCTTCTACAACCACACACTCCTACGCTCGTCATCTCGTCTAGAGCTGTGCTCTGGTTCAACCGGTCCTTATTGATCCAAGTCTGTACCTCCTTCGCCGAGAGTTTGACTTGTGCCGGCACAACCCTCGCTCCCGTTGCTCTTCTCCTTCCTTCATCATGGGATACCGCTACGACGTCAACAACGCCAACTCGGGCTACTGGTACGAGGCGACCTCGCCTCAGCTGGAGCAAGCTGCTTCACCCTCAGTATACCCATTTGAATACCACCAGGCCCAACCTCTGGCCCGGTATGCCAGCTCGGGTGGGAGTTCGCAAGCCTCCTCCATCCCCGACTCTCCCCTGAGCCTCCGAGCCACTCACGATCCGGGCATGGACTCGTATCAGTACCAGAACGTGTTTGCTACATCTCCTCCAGCAATGGCCGAGAGGTCGTCGCCCGTCGCTGAAAAGGAAGGGTTTGTCTCCCTCGCCTCCTGGAGTCCCTCTGCTCTCGCTGACGTCGATTCCCGTCCCAGAGCACACTCGGGCCCTGACTGGCCCGTCTTCTGCCTCTCGCCCGGCTGCAACGCGCGCCCGTTCAAGCGATGCGCCGACCTCCAGCGGCACTACAGAAACACGCATGCACCGGAGTCTCTCAAGGACAGTTACCTCTGTGACTACCCGCGGTGCACCCGGTCTCGTGAGCCCTTCCACCGCCGCGACCACTTCCGGGACCACCTTCGCGAGTACCACCGCGAGGACATCCAGAAGCGAGGAAACACAGTCAACGAGGACTGGCTCGAGGGCCGCTACCTGCCGACGACGTGGTGGCGGTGCCCTCGCTGCCTCGTCCGAGTCTACATCTCCAAGAACGGCTTCGAGTGCCCGGGATGTAAGACATCGTGCGAGTCTAAGCGCAAGGAGAGGCGTCGACGCGGCACCTGAGAGATTCCCGAAAGCCTTTTTCCCTTATCAATGCCGTGACTAACACCAACGGCTATCGGCTGTTGATCCTTGGTGCGGCGTCTTGGCCCTTGCCATTGGAGGAGGAGGAGCCAGACGGCTTTCTTTCAACCTTCAGCGCGTGCATCGCTCCGTCGGCTCGGCCGCCTTGGCCTAGACTAAGAAGCTGGACGAACCGGTGTTCGGCGCCCTCTAGTCCTCCTGCGCAGCGCCGCTATGCACGCACGGGAGGACGGCAAGCCAAGCCAGGAAGACGCAATGGCCCATGACCACCATTACGAAAGCCCCAATTCCTCGCACGGCACGGAAGGGAACGACACCTAGAGTTGGGCGTTTTTTGCTTCCCCATGGGCCTCACCTGCGCTCGGTTCTGCCCTGCCTCTCTTGGCCCCCATACCGCTCCTCTCTCCTCCCCCTTGCAGCGACCCCCCCTCCCTTATCGGAACCAACTCATTACTACCAAGTTCTCACCTGCATTCCGTCTAATCCATTCCAACCACTCACGCTGCTCCTTTTTCCTCCCTCCTGTACTACCTTCGCCGTCACCGCCCTCCCCCCCGCCGCTCTTCTGCAGATCAGCCTTGAGGCTGACCTGAGAGAATTGTTCTAGAAGCGGGGGGCGGTGGTTGGGGGGCTGTGCAGCTTCCTTCCTCTCTCGGACTGGCGCCAGCCGATGCGAGCTTCTGGAGAGGCTTCTTGTGGGCCGGCGTCATGGTCCATGTTTGATTCGTCACGAGAGAGGCTTCTTTTCTTCTTCTGCTTCGTCTTGTTCTTCTGCTTGTTGTTGGGCGTGTGTGGGTGTCTCGATCCCCCCCCCCTTGTCCTGCTTACTTTTCCTTGCGTCGTTATCTACGTGGCTACGCCGTCATGAACAAATCATAGAGTGGGATAGATGGAGATACCGTGGAGTTGTCTGCTTTTTGGTTTGATGGTTTAATTCAGGCGCATCGGGACGTGTACACGAGTGTTATGTTACAATATAGACTTTTCCCTTCTTCACTTGGCTAGGTACTTAATTAATAAGTGCAATCGTATTTAAATTTTATTACCAGGAGCTATTACCGCCAGATATCCGTATATATAACATGATTCGAGTGCCCAAATCAATTATTTTGACTTTTTGCCGCTCTGGCATTGTCCAGTACCGTGGTGAAGCTTAACATGCGGGCTTCCGGGGCTTACGGAGCCCCAAGACAGAGATGGAACGGACATGGGAAAGGGGGAGTGACGGTTCTTCGGCCGTGACGTCGTCCCCCCCCCTCCATGGCTCACGGCCCGTCGCCCGCCATTGCTAAAAACCGCTGCGTCTTGGCCACTTCAGCTCGGCTTGCCCGCTCGTCAGAACGGACATGTTTCCCTGGGGAGATCGCGAAACCCTAACGCATTGGACACCCGGCCACGTCTGCTCGTAGTCTGGTCCGGTCCTCGGATACACACGTCGTCGTTCCCCCAGTCCCAGGGATGCTTCTTCCCGGGCCCCCTCCCCCTTCCCCTCCCCCTCCCCTGCTGCGACCCTCCTCCGTCCATCTGCAGTGCAAGGGCAATGCAGCCAAGTGTGGTTCCGTGCAGACCAACAACACACCACACCGCAATCGTATCCTTACCCGTGACCCCATCTGACCTGAAGTGCCCACTCATCCCTCCCTTCTGACCCTTCCATGACCCTTCCATAAGTCTTCCATCAGGCTTCCATACACCTTCCATTTTCCTTCTAAATGTCACGCCCCCCCTTGTCAGACGCGACCCTGCCAGCCTGCTTACTCCTCCTCGATTGGATCACCGTCGTAGTTTGGCATTGCGCGGAAATCAGGCCGTCCCTCTGTCCTGTGTCTGCGAGAACGTCGCCCGCCCCTCTTGCTGCTCGAGTTGGTTGGCTGCACCTGAAAGGGGTCCGCATGGCTCGAAGGAAGACTCGCTAGCCTTCCGACGAAGAGTCGGGGTTGGTGGAACCTGAACTCCGAGTGCTGCCGCTTCAGCGATCCGGCCTGGGCTGTGTTGGAGTTTATTGTGTCAATCGTCGCCGTCTCGGTTGGTGCGGCTTCAGAAGGCGGCATTTCCGTGCCATTGAGAGATTCTGTCGTGTCCGTGTCAATCCTTGCCACTGAGGCTGGGGGTTCAGAAGGATGCTCTCTTGATGCAGAGGGAGGCTCTGCCACGTCGCTAGGAGGGCCAACTGCGGCGCTGCGGAGCATCTGTGTGGTTTGACGTCGAGCTTCCTCTTCTGCCTTGCGACATATCTCGTCGCTATCTTCATCGAAGATAAACTTCTTCTAGAGTTCATCCTCGTCCTCCTCCTCTAGAGTTTCTTCAGGCATGTCCATGGCCTGGCCTCTTCTTCGCTCCTTCTCTTCTAGTATATCCAACAAGTCCTGGACCTTGGGTGGCTTTGAGAGCTCGGGATTTGATTCAAGAACAAGATCTGCCCTCGGTTGAGACGATATATTGACCTGGTCGTGGCTCGCTGTGTTGATTCCGCGGTCATGGGACTCTCCCTCTTGTGGTAGATTTGGGAGCTCAGCTTCGTGTTGAACAGGAAACGCGCCTGGGACGTCCGACGGCGCTGTAGGGGTCGATTGTGGCGCTAATGAGGAAGGCTCGACTGCATCCCTCCTTCGGCTGCTTTCTCTCGAGGTCTCCGTCTCTCCAGCTGGCAGTGCTCGGTCTTCCGAGTGCTCTCGATACTGGCCTGGCCGAGGTCGGGGGATGTCAGGATAACCAGTGTAACCCGCCTCGCCGCCGCCGTGGGGGTTGAGCCAGTCGTTCCATCGAGTGTTTTCTCTCATCACCTCGGAAGGGGCTGCTTCGGATGCGCCGACTTGGGCGACTACACTGGAGCTCTGCTCAAAAGTAGGAGAACGAAGAATAAATAATGGTGACCCCCTCGTAGGTTGTGGCTGCATGATACGTGGTGTACATTGCACAATTTTTCTCGGTCGTTCTGGCGAGGAGCCACGATATCCACTGATGCAGGTCCTCGAGGAGCAGTCCGAATGGGCCGTCGAACTTTGGACTTGGTGATGATGGACAAGGCTCTCAGGCGGAATTCGCCCACGGTCACCTGCGACCGAAGGAGTTTCTTGTGCCGGGCGACGGACCGGGGAAGATTGACGCATCTGCCCGGTCGATCCCCATTCTCTAGAGGCGGGGAGAAGGTCGTGGCTAGTTGGAGGACTCCTCACCGAATTGCTTGCTCGACTCCATCGAAGCCCGTGGTGGCCAATTCTCATGGTCATCTCTGGGTCGTTGCGGGATCTCTCTCCGACCTTGTCGACGTGACCTTTCTGGTTCCGGGCCCATTCCGATGGCTGCGGGGGCTTGCGGCTTGGAATTGATCTCGATGTTCGTTTTTTGCTGGAGTTCTGTGCATTCAAGGGAGAGTTAACCAGAATCGGCTTTTGGAAGCTCACTCCGGTCCAGTCAGACTTCTCGAGGAGGCGCCGTCGCTTTGCTTCGAGATCATTCCCTCGTCTATCTTGAGCAGGGTCCAAGTTGCTGGGATGAAGGGAGTTGACCCCCTCGAGCCTCGAGTTTGAGGATGGAGTAGTAGATGATCTGGCTGGAATACGATCCCGGTTTCGTCGACTGATTAACCTCTTCCTGGAAATGGAATCCTCTGGATGCGGAGCTGGAGAAGGCGGCTCGTGTTCAGCTGGATGACTCCGCGGAATGTAGTCGGGAACGAAGGGAGGCTCGAGGGGGTTATCTGAAAAATGTCGTTGACGAGCGCGGGCCTTTGCGAAGTACTCTTTCTGACGGGCGGCATCCTTATCCCAGCCTTTCCGGCGAGAATGACGGGCGAGGGTGCCTTCAGTCCAATTCATGAGTGCGTGAGTTCGTGATGTTGCTGTGAAGAAGTGTTGGGAAGGGACCATACGAGACAGGGAAATCCAAGGTCAGCAACGTGAGAAGATCAGAGTGGGCGAGTGAGAACTATCAGAAGGAAGGAGAGGGAAAGCCAGCCTGACAATTGAAGAGAGTTGATGGTAGGAAGGCGCCGCCTACACCCGCACCCGCATTCTCATTTCCACATGTATGCCGCCGATTCTAGGAAGGTACGTTGCTACAGCGCCAAATGGTCACACAAGCGACGACAAGGAGACAGACAGGTCTTAGGTCCATCAACTTGGACACTAAATCTGCTTTCATGGCATGCTGAAACGTAGAAGTGGGAATATTGGTTCATCTAATCATCGCTTTCATCCTTTGGGTGACCTTCTTCTGTGTTCGATGCCTCGGATCTTCTGGGAAATAACATGGAGCAAGGCAAAGCAGAAAGACGAGACTGAGCTTGAAGTGAAATGAGAAAGGCAACGTTGAACAGACTAGGTACGAGGTGCTCTGCGACGGCATTCGAGTCCTTCAGGTGTGGTTTCTTAGGTACTAATTTGGCTTGTCGGTGTCAGGTTACCTAGTAGTATCACCGTGTAAGATCAATCAACGGGATCGAGTCTGACTTTGAAATGAAAGTTGACAAATGAAATACCTGCAGGTGAAAAAGGGAAAGTCTTGCTTCCGTCGTCGTGACAGGTCCCGTCGGAGTGGTGCATGTGTAAGTACGTACCCATTGGGAATGTGGATACTATACAGTGTCGATCCCGGACTAATCGCACCAAGCACGGTGATGCCACAGGCCAGCTCAGCTTCATGTTGATGACGGAGCTACCAACCTCACACATGCCACTTGGTTACATCCTCTTCCATCCACCGACGAGTCCGCTCCTCGAACCACCCCGTCTTTCCTCGCCTATCCGTCTCATCCAGTGTCGCCATGGCAGACGCAGAAGAAAAGGCTCGCGCCGAAAAGATTGCGGCCGCCAAGAAGCGCGTACGTGATGCCTAGCTCTGGGTCCTCTCAGGTAGCCATCACAAGCTAACATTGAGAATTGCAGGTCGAGCAAATGAAGAAGAATAAGAAGAAAGGCACCGCATCCAAGAAGCCTAAGCAAGAAACTGCTGATGCACCCGCGACCGAACCTGTCGAAGCTGCCGCCGACGCACCATCCTCGAGCACCGATAAGCCCATCGAAGACGCCCCCGAAGCAAAGGCGGAAGAGGCTGCTGAGAAGGATACCGAGAAGCACGTCGAAGAAGCTCCAAAGGATGACTCTGAAGAGCTATCGCCGTCTGCAACCCCATCCCTTGCGCAGCAATCCAAACTCAGATCTACCTCATTCCGTGCCGGCTCCATCCCCAGCGCTGGCGCAATTTCGCCCGTTCCTTTCAGCCCTGATGGCGATACCGCACCCGAAATTTACAGAAAGCACGTTGCTAGGATTGAGGAGCTAGAGAAGGAGAACAAGCGACTGGCGAAGGAGGCTTCAGACTCGGAGAAGAGGTGGCAGAAGTCGGAAGAGGAATTGACAGTGCTTCGAGAGGCGGATGGCGATGACGATGACGCGAAGGGAGATGAGAACGCGGACAATTTGGTAAGGACAGACAACAAAGTATGAGTGTCGACTGGCCGACTAACAACCGTGACAGAAGAGCGAGCTTGCCTCACTTCAGCGGCAATACGCACAGCTCCAGCAACAAGTATCGCGGGGCGCCGCCCACGGTCATGGCCACCGGCCTTCTCTCTCTGTGCCGTCGCCACCCGCTGAGCTCAAAGCAGAGCTCGCATCCAAGACGGCGACGATCGAATCCATGGAGATTGAAATTTCAAAACTCAAGGCACAAGCTGAGCGTCATGCAAGCGGGTCATCCTCGGAGAAGGAGCAGATCACCGCCCTCGAAGACAAACTTGCCCGAGCAGAAGCTGCTGCGGGCAAGGCCCAACGAGAACTTCAAGATTTGAAACGCAACCTTGATCGAACCGCCGAGAAGGCCGTGCGAGAAGGTAGCGAGCGGACCAGCGCCGAGACCAAGCTCAAGACTCTAGAGCAGGAACTTGAGACTCTCAGGAGTGCCAATTCTGAGATGGAAAAGAAGGTCGATGGGCTGGAGAAGAAGGCGACAACACTCGCTACGTTGCACAAAGAGCAAGACTCGCGATTACAGGCACTCAAGAGAGAGAAGGAGAAGGCCGAGCGCGATGTTACAGAACTTCGATCCAAATTGGAAAAGTTTGAAACTCGAAGTCGCAAGTCATTGGAGGGGGGTGGCTTAGATGATGAGGGGGTCGACGAACTCGAGGACGAGGTACGGACTCGACTTGAGAAGAAGGTGCGATCTCTCGAAGCCGAGCTTCATGAATTACGAAGTGGTCAATGGATCGGCAAGCGACGGGAGCTGGAAGCCTCGAGCCCGGGCTTCCACGACGTCGATCTATCCAGCGGATACGTGACTTCTCCAGCTCACCGCAAGCAGGGCGGCATCGGAGAATTCCTTACCAGCGGGCTCAATGCGCTCGCGGGCGGTGGCGACGACGAGTTTCTCGAGGACGACGATATGGACTTTGACGAGGATGCGTTCCGCAAAGCGCAGGAAGAGGAGTCGAAGAGGCGAATCGAGCGAATCAAGGAGATCAAGCGGTCTCTCACGCACTGGGAGGGATGGCGGCTGGACATTGTAGAGAACCGCAGGGGCGGGAACGAGGGCGTAGGGGAGATTTTCGATGTGTAGACCAGGGAATCCGGCATTGGCCAACGTGTTGGGACATTGGGATGGTAGTTTAGGACGGGCCGGGCGTACAATAGAATACCAATGCAAGTTGACAAGACCACCTAGTAATTATCTGATTAACAAGCACTGGGTTGCCGCCTTGTGATTTCCTAGAAGCAGGGACTAGCGGGATTATATAGATAGGCAGTACTTGAGTATCCATCCTCGGAACTGCACATATTGATCCTAATCCTTATTTATTCTCGGTCTAAACGCATAACTGTATTTGTCAGCCCTGTTGAGAGAAACTGGGTAATTAATTCCTCAGCAACGTCAAGCGCGAAATCGGCCTCGGCCAGGTGCTCCGAGGTTCGAAGGTTCGCGCCGGCATAAGCCTCCGACGTGACTCCAACGACAGGTCGAATAGGCCGGAGTAGACGGATACGATAACACAGACGCAGCTAGTGGTCCAGATATCGAGACTCATTGCGTAGCTCAATCGTGAATCATCTCAATGACATGTGAGTCAATCCCGAAAGGCGCGGTTGAACTAGTTCTATAATTGCGGTATCAGCCGCTACTATAACGCAAACGTCCAGCAAAGCGTCTTCAGGAGAATTGTTAGTCGAGTACATCACGATCAAATGTAAGCCAATGAAGCTCCCCGTAAAAGCCAACAGACACACAGCAGCAGAAGCAGTAGAAGCAGCAGCAGCAGCTACATCGTTACCGTCACTGACATCACGCAGCGTACAAAAAAGCAGGATGAGCATCGCCTCGCAACTCCGAAGCCGCACATGGCGCAAGGACTCCTACTTCATTTCCACCGACGCGTCGCTCATCCCCGTGCCCCAACTCAACGCGTGCTTCGCCCGCGACGACTTCTACTGGGGGAAGCCCCTGCCCGAGGAGGCCATGCGGGAGATGCTGGACAGCTCGTTGTGCTTCGGGCTCTATCGGGTCGGCGCGGAGCACGACGAGGCGGGGGCTTCGACGTCGCCGCCGGAATCGAGCTTGACGTTTCTCGGCGTCGCTCGCTGCGTCACCGACTTTGTCACGTTCCTCTACGTGACGGACGTCTGGGTCGAGCCGGGCGAGCAGGGCCAAGGGCTGGGCAAGTGGCTCATTGGGTGCGTGCAGGAAGTCGTCGAGTCGATGCCGTATCTGCGGAGGAGCATCCTGTTCACAGCGGACTGGAAGAGGTCGGTGCCGTTCTACCAAAAGCTGATGGACATGGACGTGGTCGACTTCCAGCACGGCGAGGGCCTGGCCATGATGGAGAGAAAGGGCAAAGGGCATCCAAGCTATGGTAAGAAAGGCAGCGGGTATAATAACGTTAATTAGACGTCAAGGCGTTGGCGAGGGACGTCGGCTTCGTCGTGGTCTTGGTCGAATAGAGAACAGAGCATATCCGATTATCAAGCACAAGGATCTCTCCTACGCACACCCTTGGAGGTATCGTAACGCACGGTTGAAGGGGAAGAAAGATCGAGTCCTCCATCCCTAACCTCGGATAAGGCTGTTCAAACATGCCACTTTGGGGGTTGTTCAGAACACACCACGGCCCAGCACATGAAACCATTGCCGTCCGCAGCAGAGTGCAGCAGAGGCGGACGAATAGGTGCCCAATTCAACGAGGGTTCCCCTCAAGAATAAGCCCAACGGAACAAGACTCGACGCTGATTCGGAGACTGGGCCCTGTTGGCGGGTGACGACGCAGTGTGCTTCCCCCGATCACGGCGCGGAATGCGGGGGCGAGCCCGGAGCTCCGATACGCGCGACGGAGATTCGGGAGGAGCCGAGCTGGAGGACCGGATTAGCGCGGATTTTGCTGAAGGGTTCGGTGTTCGGGGAGGGGCGGTGTGTTGCGGTGGGGGCGGCATGGATGATGGATGGTGCTGCGTTGTCTTCAGTCCCGGGAATGAGCGTGGCCGTGGGTAGGGGGAATCGAACGTGTCGAGCCATTGGGTGCGTTGCTCTCTCGAGAAACGTCGTGGTGGCCGTGATGGCTTCGGTGAAGACGTAGGCCCGTCTGGGAGGGCCGTCGCCAACTCCACCAGTTTGCCGCCTTCACCTCTGCCTTATCGCCCTCTGTCCTGCTTCAATGGCTTCGTCACCGAAGGGGGCTTCGGTCATGACAACTCCGAGGCTGAATGCAACCCCCAAAAAGCAACAACCCCGACCCATGGACCATTAGACCATTGCCGCCGCACTTCGTCCTCCCAAACCCCCACAAAGCGCGGCTTCGATGCAGCGCTAGCGCTACCGTTGCGCCTGCGCCCATTGACTTGCATGACGACTCAACCGTGTCTCACTCTTTGCCTGTCTCACGCTGGTCTCATCACCAGCCGGCTGTACTGCTGAGTAGCCGTCTCCAGGTACCGCTCGCAGGCTCGGTCAGGATCCGAAGGGAACAACCATCTTAGAGACCTTCCCGGCTCGGAAAGGGGGTCAACAAGAAGCTGGAGGGTTGGTAAAGCGATGCACAGGGTTGGTAAAGCGATGCGCAGGGTTGGAGAGTGTTTACCCGCCAGGAGGTAAGCGACTCGCCCGGGGGTGGTTGTCCACCACCTGATTCTCCTCCTGATCCTTTCGCCATGACCTGGAAAATCAGCACACGATGGGCTTCAATTCATGACACTGACGACGGTCGTCATTCCATATATGTAGCAGAGGTAGAGCAAAGCGCCCCTGGTCCGCCGGTTTCCACAGAAAGGGGGATTGGCCAGCCACAATTTTCCTCTTGTTGCTCTCGTCATTGCCGTGTTCGGCTCTCTGACAAAAAGGCGAACCGGGCCAGGTTTCCCCAGGGGACTAAGAGAGAAAACCGCCGTGATTCCCACTCCGACGTCCGTTGTCGGATCCTGAACTGCATATTTTTCTCTCAAACGACCAAGGAGGGATTCTTCTTTTATCATCCGCGCTTTTGCAATTCCGTGTCGAGTGTTCGAGTTCGCATATTCGGAATCCGGAAGAAAGTCACCTGCAACTCCTTGAGAAGCTAACAGCTGTAAGTCGATCGCCCCCTTTGCCAGATTGAGCCTCAATGCCAGCGGAAAACGTGGAACCGATTTGTCGTCGCCAGCCACAAGCGCCGACCAACAAGGTGGCTGGCATTTGCCATTCCGGTGTCATGTTGCGACTCGATCGCTCGGGGTTTCGAATTCGTCTCGGGCCATGATCGACTGTGCCATAACGTTAATAATGATGCATCAGCGGCTGACACGCATTGCGACAGCAGAAACCAAAGGGAAAACCTCTCTTCAACGGACGATTCCCCAGCTTTCCGCGCTCTAGCTGCCTCCCAAGCGCAGAAAAAAAAGCGGCGACTCAACCAGGTTCATCGCATCAAATCCACCTCGTTTCATTGGGGGGATCCTTTCTTTGTCGCGCAATCGTTGCATCGTCGTCGGTAAGTCTTGGTAGTGTCGCGGTCGCTTCACCTTCTTCGGCCGCCTTCCGCAACCCCAGACCCCATTCTCGCTCTGGTCGCGACTTCGCGCCTCGAGATAACCGGCGACTTCCTCGGTCCAAGTGCCAAATCGTCCCCAACCCCAATTGGCAACTGCCCACCCCTCCACCCTCCTTCCTCCGACTCCGACTGCTGTCCCCGTTGTCGCCGCGCCGCCATCGTTCCTTCCACGCCCCCCCAAACCCCGCAGCGTCCTGACGAAGCACTGCAGTTGCAGAGCAAGTGCTCCTGCCGCAGCATACTGCCGCCGCAGTGGCGCACCTTCCTCGTTGGACAATTCCTCAGTCCGCAATCCACCGCCCGTTCCCCACGGCTCCTTCCCACGGCTGCCACGGCTCTTTTCTCTTTCAGACTCCCACTCACGCCTCCTCAGGCTTCCAGGTCGATCCTACTAGCCCCGAGCCCGAACGGAGCCCTTTCCGACGGTTCCTTTTATATTGGTTTTTCTCCCGCGCCCTCTCCTCCTCTCGCCCATCATGCCCGCCATCGCTGTCTCGAGGACTCTCCTGTCGTCCTCCCTTCGTCGTGCCGCCTTTGCCTCTGCTCCGATCGCCGCTCGTCCTCTCCGCTTCGGTGCCGTCCAAACCATCTCTCCCTTCGCCGTCCGAACCATGGCTTCCTCCATCCAGAAGATCAAGGTCAAGAACCCCATCGTCGAGCTTGACGGCGATGAGATGACCCGCATCATCTGGCAGAACATCAAGGACAAGTTCATCTACCCGTACCTCGATGTCGACCTGAAGTACTATGATCTCGGTCTCGAGTACCGTGATGAGACCAACGACCAGGTCACCATTGATTCCGCCGAGGCCATCAAGAAGTACCAGGTCGGTGTCAAGTGTGCCACCATCACCCCCGATGAGGCTCGTGTGGAGGAGTTCAAGCTGAAGAAGAGTGAGTCTTGTCCCAATTCGTCCCTCGGCAGATCGTATGCACGTATGCCGCACCGTTGGGTTGCATGCGTTGCACTCGCAACATCATTCGTTCGGAACCCATGTCGGCACCCCGCAGTCATGATAAGGCTCTCGAGGGGTAATGAGAGAATGCAGAGTAACAGAACCTGTGAAACAACTGAAAATGGGCGAGAAAAAGGCCAATTGGGAAAAAACCTCGCTGACACGACACTACTTAGTGTGGCTCTCCCCCAACGGCACCATCCGAAACGCTCTCGGCGGCACCGTCTTCCGTGAGCCCATCGTCATCCCCCGCATCCCCCGTCTCGTTCCCGGCTGGAAGAAGCCCATCATCATCGGCCGTCACGCTTTCGGCGATCAATACCGTGCCAAGGATGCCGTCCTTCCCGGTCCCGGCAAGCTCAGCATGGTCTTCACCCCCGAGGGTGGTGCTCCCGAGGAGATTGAGGTCTACCAGTTCAAGAACGGCGGCGGTGTCGCGCAGACCCAGTACAACACCGACGAGTCCATCACTGGCTTCGCCCACGCTTCCTTCAAGCTCGCTATCGACAAGGGCCTTCCCTTGTACATGAGCACCAAGAACACCATCCTCAAGAAGTACGATGGCCGATTCAAGGACATCTTCCAGGAGCTCTACGACACCCAGTACAAGCCTCAGTTCGAGGCCAAGAAGATCTGGTACGAGCACCGCCTCATCGACGACATGGTCGCTCAGATGATCAAGAGCTCTGGCGGCTACGTCATGGCCCTCAAGAGTGAGACCCCCTGCGCAGTGTCGCTTGACCCGCTGTCACTTGCCCTCCTTGCCAGAGTCGCTAACACCTTCTGCCCACAGACTATGACGGCGACGTTCAGTCCGACATCGTCGCCCAAGGCTTCGGTTCCCTCGGTCTCATGACCTCGGTCCTCATCACCCCCGATGGCAAGTCGTTCGAGTCCGAGGCCGCCCACGGCACCGTCACCCGCCACTACCGTGAGCACCAGAAGGGCAACGAGACCTCCACCAACCCCATCGCCTCCATCTTCGCCTGGACCCGTGGTCTCATCCAGCGTGGCAAGCTCGACGACACCCCCGAGGTTGTTGCCTACGCCGAGAGCCTCGAGAAGGCCTGCATTGACACTGTCGACATCGACGGTGTCATGACCAAGGATCTTGCCCTCGCTTGCGGCAAGACCGCCCGGGAGGACTATGTCACCACCAACGAGTACCTCAGCGCTGTTGAGCGCCGCCTCAAGAACAGCCTCAAGGAGAAGCTGTAAATTGGCCAACATTCTCTTTCAACCGGCACTCTTGACCCCGCCAGGCCTCCCTTCGTAGCCAGACTCCCCCTCATCTTCAGCTCTCTCCATTGAAGGGAGAGGATCTTCCTCTGACCCTCTGGCGTGACGCGACCATGCTGGGTCAATTGCCCGACCAGCGTGTCTGCTTGCCACGCCCTTCTTCCTCTGGCTCTCAGAGTTGTACCTATGCCGTGTTCTGTTTCGGTATTGCTGAGACAGGCACGGTCAAGGGCCAACAATCAAGAACTTTCCTGTATGACGTATAGAAACGAACGAACGAAACATGGATGGGTGGTAGAGCGAGGCAGAGGACACATCATTTCCATCGACTCTTCAGCATCGACGGGGAAAGATATTGGAAAGAAGAAAGGATTGACGGGGAGGTTTGGGGAGGCTGACAGGAACGGCATCTGTCATTTATAAGACCAGGCAGGTAGGCAGACAGGCACTGTAGATAGGAGACACCTGGTTGCGATATCGACAAGGAAGTACATAAAGATCAACTTAGATGCGGGTTGCCATGTCCGGCTTTATAGTTTTTGGGTCCCAGAATGTTTCCCATGTGCCGAAGAAGAATGTTCCCTGCCGGTCTCCTTTCTCCTGCTCTCTAAGAGGGGGTGTGTGTGAAGGTGTGCGAAGGGAAGAGGAGGAGAGGGAGGAGTCATACGACCCAACGCCAAAGTAGTGCCTTGGGGGACTGGTTTGAGCAAAGCTATTGGATCCCTAGAAGGCTGCATAGGTTCACATGTACAAGATGTCTGTTCCTGTTCCCGCTTTTGAAACGCCTCTTTTTTTACGTTTTGGCTTGATGCAGATCGGCCATGTTCCACCCCAAAATCCTTCCCATCCATCCAGAGCGCGCAAAGTCACAAGTAATTTTCCCCTGCTCCAATGTCCCCTCGCTTCCTTTGCTAAGCCGAGACTCTTAAACCGCAATGATTGAACAATGAAAATACAAAAAGGAGGATAGTGATACAACACAAGGCTTGCCTCGGCTTAAGGAGCACGTGCGAAAAAGAGGGCGGCGTCTGAGCTAACAGCATGTGCATCCGTAGATATGTGGTGATGCTTGGGACAGCAAGCTCCTCCGTCCTCTCTCTGCGTCAAGGTGAATGCCCGTAGACCCGAGGCTCGGACAGCCCCCGAGATGTTCCGAGCCATAGGATGCCGGGTGGCCGGAGATCCACCCGTGTTTGGTGGATTGATGCAAGTAGGGATGTACGGACATGTTCCGGCACCATCGAGATCTGACGTGGGAGTCACGCTTCCCGTTTCACTGTTCACAGGTGATGAAGAATCATCAAGACGTAACCCATTCACAGCAAAGGAGGTGGTCTGCCGCCGGGCCTGCGCGATCGACGACGAGACTAATCGTCGCGGGCCGCAGCGGCGGCTTCCTTCTTAGACTTGCGCCCGCTGGGTGTGCCGTCCATCTCGCTCTTCCGCTTCTTCTTCGTCGGCCGAGTCGAGGAGCCTCGTGGCTTGTAGCCGGTGTCTTCTTCTCTCTTCCGCTTTCCTCTTGGTACCGGTGTGGCGGCGGCGGCAGCAGCAGCAAACTCCGGGTCCTCGTCCATGCTAACATCCCAGTCACCACGTTCTGCGGCTGATGATCGAGCAGCGGCACTGACGCGCTTCCCTCTGGCGCCAGCACGCCCTCCGCGCTCTCCACGTCCGCCGCGTGGCTTACGCCCGCCGGCGTGGGCGCCGTCGCCATCTTCTGCATCGCCGTGGGTTTCGCCATCCTGGAGAAATATCTTGGGTGCGTGTTTCCGTAACCAGTTGGTGACGCTTGTTGGGTTCTTGAGATTGGGATTGGAAGATTGGTTGTTCTCGGGATGGGCAAGGGGTGCCAGGGTAGGGAGACGGTTGTCGGCATCGATGAGGGCGTCGATTTCGTAGATATAGTTGTCGATGTCGTCGGGCGATAGGAAATCGGCGGGATATGCTTCGCCTTCGGGGGCCTTGAGGTTGTCGACCATCGAAGGATGTGCCTCTTTGGCCTGGTTATATGATGAGTGTGGCACACTACGGACGAGGTCTTCGAATTTCTTGGCGGCATTGTTCTTGCCACGTTCTAGGTCCGGATCCAGCGCCAGGGCAGCCTTGTTGACTTGTGATGAAGGATCCATCGAGATGTCGACCTGCCTCTCCGGGGGGATCTGGGGGGAATTGTTGACCTCGAGAATAATATCGAGGAGCCGGCTGCAGGCGCAAGTCAGCATTGGCGCGCAAGACTGCGTCGGTGCAGACGGAGCCATGAGGTCCGATAGGGATGGGAACATACTCATTCTCCACGGCCAGGCGCTTGACGAGGGCAGCAGCCTTGGCCTCCTGCCTGTGCAGCTCTTCGCCATCATGCATCTTCCGGTCAAATACGATGCGCATCTTGCGATACTTCTTCTTCCAAGATTTGTAGCCGGCGCGATTCCGGGTCGCGTCGCCCTCGGGTTTGAGTGAGGACTCGTCCATGGTTTCTGTGCCAGATGGGGCGATGGGAGGATGGAGAGTTGGAAGCGCGTTTCGGAACGAGTCGAAGTTCAAGCGGAGAAGGCCAATTTGATGGAAAGATTCGGCGCGTGATGGATGATGAAGGGAAGGAGGAACCTGAGTTGGGGATGGCGCGCGGGCGTTGGGAGGAACAATGATGAAGGAATCTGAGTTTTGCGGCCAACCGAACAAGGGATCACTCCGGGGGTCCCTTCGAAGCTGTCGCTCAGCAAGGGGTCGTAGTTAGCGATGCTGGTGCTCCAGCACTGTTCCTGCATGGCTATGGCGCTGTTGCTGGGTAGGCCGGAAAACGGATTATCAAAAGCCCGAACACGTTCAGACTGAGTTACCCTGCAGAACTCCGGTCTTGACGAAATGTGTTGTTGTTTTGGACATGGAATGGTTTTTTTGGTGACAGGCGGCGTAGTATTTCAATTATATAGAATACGTGCTCATTGTATTTCTTATCTTGGACGTGTGTGAAGGCTCGATCCGTCTTGCAGCCCATCTTTGCGTACTAGGTACAGCGGGTTTCACGGTCAACCATCAAGTGACATTAACCTAAATGTTTAAATGATTCAGTAACCCGGGCTTATCAGAGACGAGATGGTCAACAAATGCCGTAGACGCTGACACTTACGTTGCCAAAGCGGAAAAGACTCAGTTGCTGATGGCCCTCCTAGTAACACGCCATGTGAGAATGAATCAAGTCCAACAAACCATCAACTTTATTTTCCCGAAGAGTCATTAATATATTTGCTAGAGCTCCTTTTCTCACGATGATACCTCCTTTCCCAACTTTTCCAACTCCTCCTTGATAAACTCGGTTGCATTCACCAGTTCCGTGCTGCCGTAAACAACCCTCTTCTTCGCCCTGTCCCCTCTTGTCCTGCTTACCCACTCTTGCAAGTTTCCATACTCGTCCATACTGCCACCGCCCACAGTAAACACGACTGCCTCGCTGAATCCCTGTCTTCGCTGACCGAAGCTGGCTTGCTGGCCTGGACCTTGAGACCCGGGCAGTCCACCCGGAGCATTTGCGCTCGCGCCCGAACGCACTGCGCTGGGTGGCGGCATGGTTCCTCGAGCATTGGCGGACCGCGGATCGAAGTATAGATAATGCTCCGTCTTGGCGATGGCTGACGACGACGCCGATGAAGGATCCATGACAGACTCCACAATCTTGGTTACCGTGAGATCGCGATCGGCGGGAAGGAAGTTCTTGACCCCGCTGACGAGAGATTCGAAGTTGGATGAAAGGCCTGTAGGAACGCCCGATTCCTTGAGACGATCGGTGAGGCGGGAGGACATGGAAGAGAAGCGACCAAACAGATCGCTGGTCTGGGCCGGCTGGGTTGTGTTGCTGTTGTTGATGGTGGCTAGTTGAGTCATCTTGGTGGTTGCGCGAACCCTTCTCTCCGTTAGCAACGATACTCCATGGTCGAACAAAACACTTACTGTCGAACGTATGATAGACAAGACACATCTGTCTTGGCCTCGGAAAGGGCCTGCTCGAAGCCCTCGAAATCGACTCTGTTGACCTCCTGCTCCGTGCTGAGGAACCAAATAACAAAAAGTCGCAGCTTGTCGACGGGCTCGGTTCCCTTATTCTCGTCTTTGATCATCTCCATGATCTGCGCCTTTGTCTGCTTGGAGATATTCTCTTCAATCTGGAAATAGTTATCAAGCTGTCGGTCCTTGATGCCCGTCAAGAGAGCCGCCAAAATGTTCATATGCATGTCTAGAACACCCTTGCGCTCTCGCATTTCCGGGAGCAACGTAATCGCTGCCTTGAGGTGTTGGGCACTGGCCCCCGTATCGCCCTGCAAGTCCTCAAGGCTCGAAACTCCCGTCTTCTTTGTGATTGAAGACGTATCCTCCTTATACTTGGTCAGCTCTGCATCGATGTCCTCGGCGACCTGAGGGAATGGAACGCCCGCATTCTTCGTCCAGAAGAAGTCACTCGCGCTCAAATCGTAGGCCTTCTTATTGCTCCCCTGTCCCGGACCGCCTTCTTCCGCAGGAGCCTCGATCGTAATTCTGTTGAGTTTCATGTTGAGAACATCGTGTACGAGCGACTGATACGTCCATGAATGCGACAACATAGGTATCAAATCAACATTTCGGTCAAGGAGAATGAGGACAGGTCGAGACGAGGGTGTACCCGCTGCTGCGGCTGGGCGAGAGGCGGAAAAGAGGTTGTCTTTGGAGTTGAGGATATGATCACGGAGCTTGCGGTCAAGGCGGGCGGCCACCATTTCAGCAGCCGCGCCTTTGGGACAACGGATGATGGGGATAACACCTGCCAACGCGTTAGCTCTGCTATCCGAGAGGGCCACGAGGCCGGGGACGAGCATTTACCCATGGTGACTATGACGCTGAACAAACCGCTTACTATCCTGTCCACCACTCGATCAAGCTCTGCATCACTGGTTGTGGCGCTATTCAAGGCCCAATACGTGTGCTCCTCCTGCATTCCCAAACTAAACAGATCTGGTTCGGCAACGGTGAAATTGAGATACTGATCGTACAGCTGAGCAATCATCTCCGAGGTGCCCGCAGTTGCCGTTTGTGTTGCGAAATCCTCAAGAAGGACTCGCGGGAGGGACGAAAGAAAGTTGACATAGGCAGGTTTGTAAAGTCCCTTTTCCAAGTCGGCTGTGATGTTCTGGAGGTTTTTGGCGTTTGGTTCGACGAGATAGATTACTGGCACGTCTGGGATCGGATGTCTGGCGGCTCCAATATGCCTATCGGGACGAATGTTAGAGTTGCAGTGGTGAGGATGCTGAAGGATTGGACGAACAGGTGCATTGTCACTCCCATCGCGCGCAAATCGCTGACACGCATCACGCTGCTGATGACATCTCGACCGAGGTCATCAAACACCAGGATTTTCCAGATCGGGTTGCCGTCGGCATCGAGGATTGGCGCAACTGGAGTGAGGCCATTGGCTTGAGTTTCGTCGGCGTCGTTCGCTTCGACCGTTTCGTTCAGGTTTAGGATCTTCCTGAGAGAAGCTATTTGCGCGGTTAACACGGGCTCTTCAAGACAACGGCTTGCGCAACTGCATACCTATTTGGCGATCCCTTAGAGAGTTTCCTTTGGTAGCCATGATGCAGATGACGTCGGTTGGCGAGGAGCTCAATCTTGGTGGTGGGATGGGCCGTTCACAGGCAGGGCGCGGCTAGGCTCTAGGAGGCCCCGAATGTCAAAATGACTGCGCGGATAGGGACAATGTAAATGCGAGTTCCTGAGAAGGGAGTAACAGAACCTCGAAGCTCCAAGGCGGCCACCGGGTCGAGAGAATGCTGGCTTGTTCGGCTTGAGGCCACGATATCAGGGTTGCTTGGCTGCATCACGACCTACCTACCTTAGAGCTCCCTCATGAGGATAAGCTGGCGACAGTGGAAGCACGGACCCATTCAAAGGCCGCCGATTGGGCAAAAACAGGGAAGGCACTGGCCACAGTGGGTTCTTGCCCACCAAAGGGGGACCAGCACCGTGACCAGCGGTTCCAGGTTGAGTCCGTAATGCCTTACGCGCGAAACTGAATGCCTGACATATGGGGCCACCATCATCAAGTCTATCCCCCATTGCGAAACCAGGGACTTTTTTCATTCAATCTCTCGACGACACCTCATCGACCTCCATCCACCGCCACCATCACCCAGAATCCCGTTGAAGTCACAGCCACAATCGGAAGACACAGCATCGCCAAAATTGCCCAGACGAGGCTTTCGCGAGGGCTGCGCCGATAGATACACGTGGTGTTCGGGATCTTCCACCTCACGCGCTCGCGCTCGCCCGTCACTCAACCCAGGTTGCGCACTGCGGGCAACAGCCTACCGCCCTTGTGATTTCTTTCTCCTCTCCCGACAGGCCACGCCTGAGGATTTTGTAAACAGCAACTCGCATGCGGCACAAATACAAATGGGACAGTTCATGACCGCGCTTTCTCGGTAGGAACACGGATAAAGGCGACCGACCATAGGGAGCCTTGGGAAGCTTAACGGGTATGCTCAATCCTCCACTCCATCTCCCCCATTCCATCTCGCGTTTCCCAACAGAACCATCCCCTTTCTCCCCCATCACCATGAATCCAAAACAGCAGCTTTGTATCCGTGATATCTCTATGAGCGTTGGAACCGGTCGCGCCGGGCTTGCAGCATTTAAATTGCAAGCGGCCGAGTTGGTGACTACCGTGGAGACTCGCTCTGGAGTATTCCTCTCGTGCCCGCAAAGCAGGCGGTGACGAGAGCAGGACGCGGCTGGGTGCTGGCTCTCGGTGGCCGCACTCGGTCTTGGGGCGTGATGGCAGCTGCATCGAGGCATCCGCACTTTGGCGGACCTAGGTGAGATGCCGCATCCGCGCCACGGCGAGTATCGTTTCGTTAAGAGCAATACCGCGAGTCCAAATAACCTCTCTCATCGCCTTCCAGTGGTCGCGAGAGACGCTGGACGATGTGCTGCGCAGGACGGCCATAACTTGTCCAGGTCAGTCAGCCATGGTCGCGACAGCTCAACGGGGACTAGTTGGCAGGCGCCTTTTCGCTGGAGTTGGCCAAGGCAAACAGGGAGGACTCCACCAAAAATTCCATCAAAAAGCAATTGTCCTGGGTAACAGCATCTTCGTCGCCAACGTTCATCGATATCACCAGCTCGTTAATTCTGGTTCCCGAATCCATGATTTGTGTGGTCGCTGGATTCTTTGTCACGCACCAGCTTCCTTGCACTCCTTTGTCCGACCATGGCTCCTCACCAAACCAATACCTGGGCTTCTCTTTGGCTCCCAGCCAGTCAGTGCCTCTGAACTAATTGCTAGGGCTCTGCTTTCACTCCAAACGCCACTCCTCATTCAATCCGAAGGAAACTCACCTCGAGAGCACTCGACACAAACACTTTTTCTTTTCTTCCTTTACACACACACCTGTTTCTTTTTCTGCAGATTTACTGATGAATTATTTCTTCTCCTTTCAGCACATCCGACTCGATACGTTATCCTTGCCTAGACCCTCCAACACGGTCTAGCGCTTCGACTCTGGTGGGTCTCCAGTGACTGCGATAAGCCGGAGCTGGCCCACTATCTCTTGATACACCACTTGAAGTCACTCGGCTCTTAATTCACTCGCGTCAGTACATATCCATCTTGTCACTCTGATTCACTCCTCTCCCCATTCCATCGCAGCTACCTGGGCTCGTCCCAGGTTGCCACGACCACACCCTCAGGGACGTCTTTCGGCGCTGAACTTGCGTCACCGCAACTGCATCATCCTCTTGCGCATCCACCCACGTACATGGCGATGATCGCTAACACGATGCATTAGCCTTAGAGCCATTCTCTGCCATTAGTTGACGTCTCTGGCGTTGCTGCTGCTCCCCAGGCATCGCTCAAGATGCAGTCGTGGCCTAACAGTGGGCAGAACGGCGCGGACGAACAGTCGCACCAGCACCAATGGCAGCCCAACTTCGCCTTCCCTGGCCAGAACGGCCAGTTTGACCACCAGCCTTGGTCCCAGTCTATGGGCGACCAGACGACGTACTCACACATCACTGCCCAGGATGCCACCTCCAACTTCTTTGACTCCGCTCCTCAGGGAAGTGCCTTTCTTGCCGGAAGCCTTCATGCATCGTCGTCGAGCCAACCAAACTTCCACGCTGGTCATGACTCCCTCGTCATGAACCAGCAGTTCTCACAACCTCCGCAGGATGCCATCGATCCTCCCTTCAGTGACATCCATTCAGATCTGTATGCGCAGCAGGGAAAGATGAATTTAGGAGACTCCATCGGTCACATGAGCCAAGTCCAGAACCACCCCCACGCTCACTCGCAAAATTTCCAATATTCTTTTGCTCAGCAGAGTGAGCCGTCGTATGAGTCTCCTATCCAGTCGTTCGCCCAGCCTCATGTAATGGCCCCAACAACTCGGCAACAGGCTCGACAACAACAACAACAGCAACAACAACAAAGTCACACACCCGTCCAACAGTTTGAAGGGCTCCAGACTCCAGACTTCGCCCCCGGCCACGCCTTCAGCCGTCCACCTCAGAACTCGCCCGCCCCGAACCAGCAGAACTATGGTCAGAACTCTTCCTTCTCTCCACCGGTCAATGGGCAAGCGTCCCAGCCTCAGGCAAACTCGCAGTCCAACTACCAACAGCCACACCAGCAGCCACTTCAACAACAACGACAGCAACCCTTCTCTCAACCTCAATCCCAACCTCAAGCTCGAACTCCGACCCCAACACAGTATGTCGCTCAGGACCCTCTGGCCTTCCAGCAGCCGCCACAGGCCCAAGGTGCGCAGAACCAGAGCTTTCAGCCACCGCCGCATCAACAGCCTATACACCAGAAAACGGGACAATTTGCTGCAAACTCCGCATCCCCACCTACCTCCAGTGTCCAGTACATGCAGAACTCGGTGGAAGACGCCCCCGCTCTCCAGCCAGGTGCCAACGAACCCCCGGCGAAAAAGCGGAAGCGGGTGTTGGCCAAGAGCACGCCGGAGGCCCATACCCCGGAGCCTACCGTGGCCCATGCGGACTCGCCACTCGATACTGGTGTCGCTGCCTATACTCCCACAAAGAAGATGGATGACGTTGATTCCCTGTTTGCCCCCACTCCATCGCCAGAGGAGCTTCATCTTCTCGCCCAGTTCAACAAACGCTCTAAAGCCGCCCAAGCTAAACAGCCATCGATCAAAGGCCTCCCCTTTCTCGTGTATGATGCCAGTACGAAGCTGCCGGCCCCCAAGAGCTACGATAAGCTGGCTCCCATGGTAGCCCTTCCATCACGTTCCGGAAAGCACATGGTTCCGGAACTTGGCTACAGCCTGCCCTGTGAGGTTCAAGGAAGATTTTCTAGTCAATATCGGCCGTCCCCAGACAAGGCTGGATTAGATGAGAGGCGGTTCGAGTCCAAGTACATGCTGGACGAGTTTGACCGTTCTATGAAAGCCTTGGGAAAACGGCGACCGAAGTACACAGAGTATCCTCATGCTTTCAAGGAGCAGCTCAAATCCGACGAGGCCTCGAAGAACAAGGCAGAGAAGAAAGCCAAGAAAGAACAGGAGGAAGTGCGTAACAAACCAGTAAGTTGTTTGCACATTTGAAATGTAAGTGATCGTCTGACTCGACCTAGATTCGTGCCGCGACTCGACCAACGGACGCAGCTGAAGCAGCCGCGTGGGATGCAGTCGGCATCGTCCATATCGATCAATCCACATCGAGGGCAACTTCCTTGATTGCTGGACGAGTACAGCAGGCGGGTGACTTCTTCATCAAGCTTCGTGGCGAGATGAATCGCGCAAAACAGGATCTTGATCAAGCGACAAAGGACAAACTACCCGAGGCCGAGATCACCAGGCGCCGGCAGGATTTTGAGCAGAAGAAAGAGATTCTGTACCGGGCCCTCGATTCCACCATCGAGCATGCAGATGATGCCGTCATGGACAATTTGGGTGGCCATCAGAAATTGGTGCTTAGTTTGATAAACGCCTTGATCATGTGCATCAAGACGAGCGATTTCTCTGGAAAGCTTCCCAAGATCATCCTGGAGCTCTTCAGTCACTTTCCGATGACGAAGAAGATTGCGGATACGACAAATTTTGAGACGGTGCGGAAGAGATTCGCAGACAAGGGCGACGGCGAGGTGAAGGATCTCGTGCGTGACATTTCTGTCAAAGTCAAGAAGGTGTTGAAGGATCACGAAGCTGCATCCGGCTACACCGGCACCTCGGCAGCCAGTAGGGCCAAGTCTACGGGAAAATCGTCGACGGATCACTCTACAGCAAAGCGTAGTCGGGATGACGAGTCTGACACGCGAGTGGTGAAGAAGATTGCAATGGACTCTGGTGGCAACTCTCTTAGTAAGAAGTTAGCACAGCCCAAAATCCAGCTCCAGTCGGCGTCCAAGACAACAGCAGCCAAGGCCGCGGCAGCTTCCATCCTGCCCGGTAAGTCGAGGCCGATGGCCAAGTCGGTCCCTAAGCCCGAGGCGACCAAAGCAGACGCGAAAGCAACGGTCGAAGACAAGGTCCGGGATGTCAAGGCCCCCTCTAGACCCGAGACGAAGGTGCCTCTACCCAAGACAGTTTCATCCCCGTCCAGCGCTTCATCGGGAATCGCCTCGCTTCTGGATTCGATCAACGCACCCAAGGCTCAGGCCGCTGCCATGGCCCCCAAGGATAAGGATGAGGATAGCTCTGACTCGTCCGAGACGCCCGAGGAGAAGCGCAGGCGCCTCCGAAAGGAGGCACGCAAGAAGCTCCGGGTGAGCTGGAAGGCCGATGCCGACCTGGTCCAGGTCAAGATTTTCCAGAAGGAAGAGTCGGAAGACGAAGGTCGCGAGAACAGCATGATTCGTGATGCTGGAGATGATCGGTCGGAAGGCATGGTTCTCAAGCAGCGAGCCATTGTCGACGACGACGATGACGACGACGACATTCCGTATCAGCCGTGGATGGAGCCGACTGCCACTTCCTTCGCAAACCTCGCAGAAGAGACTCGAAACAAGAACTTTGTTACTCGAGGCGGCAGTGTTAAGTTTACTACGGATGAGCAGCAACGAATCGCAGAACGGGAGCAGCGGGAGCTGATGGCCTTGTATACGAGCTTCGAAGATATTCCATCAACGCCCAAGTCACCTCCGCCCGAGTTGGCCGAAGGGACCGAAGTTAAGCCTCATCAGCTTCCGAGCGACAACGCCAAGTTGCAGGAGGTGCACGCCCGATGGAGAGACGCGCAGCAGGGAGGAATCAAGGCAGTGCTCTACAATGCTACTCAGCGCCTGGATGGCAAAGAAAACCCGTCCAACAAGATCGACTCTATTTTGGGCCGGCTCAGGGGCACGTCTTCGGCCTCTCAGCCTTCTTCTGTCCCGGGCGCAGCCTCAGCTCCCCAACAGCCCAAGGCCGTTGCATTACACGAAAACATTCCTCTGCTCACCGGCCAGGCATCAGAGGAGCAAATCATTTCTCTTCTCGGATCCGAGCGTGCCAAGAACTGGCAGGACCCCAATCCAAGCCACAGCGACCCCTCACGTGTCTATCATTACTCTGATTCATATGTTCGTCTTTGCGGCAACGCCATTGAAACCGTGGCCCAGAGCCTTGCCGGCCAACCCTTCCCTGCTTCCTCTCCGCCCGAATGGATCCGACACGATGCAGAGCGGGTAAGAGAGTGGCATCTGGCTCACAACAAGGAGGTTGCTGCCAAACAAAAATTGGCCGAAGCGGAAGCCGCTCGAGCAAATGCTGCTGCCCGCGCAGTTGGAGGAGCTACGACGAAGGCGAACGGGGGCCAAGAAGGAGGCAGCGCGCAAGACTGGGCGGCTTATTATACCCAACAGCAGCAGCAGCAGCTCGCGCCTTACATGGCCTTGCTGCAGCAGATGACGGGAGGACAGCAGCAGGGACAGCAACAGGCGCAAATCCCCGACAGCCAGCTGCAGTCCATTTTGGCCGCCATCAACCAACCGTCGGCGCAGGCTCCCCCGACTCAAGTCCCGAGTGCGGCGAGCTTCTTGAATCCAAACGATACCACATACCAACAGTACATGATGCTCGCCCAGAGAGCTGGCCAGCAAGCTCCCCCACCGCCACCACCTCCCGCAGGAGACCGAGAATGGGATCGTGATCGCAGTCACGCCCATCACCGCGACCGAGATAGGGACCGGGACCGAAACGACCACCAGGGCGGTGGACGAGGCGACCAGCGCGAGGGCAAGAGAAAGAGGGGAACGCTACCACCGCACAAACCGGCCAACAAGGCCCTCATCGGGACGAAGCCTTGCTCTTTTTGGCAGCAAGGAAAGTGTGCTAGAGACAAACAGTGTACTTTTCGACACGACTGAGGGGGAGGACGACTTGACGAATTCGCGGGCTACCGAGGCCACGTTGGGGTTTCTTCTGTCCAGGGGTTTATTGCGACACGGAGCATTGGGGTTGTACATTACTGTAAAACCAGAAACATTATCAACATTCTCACACAAGGTTGGGTGCCTGGCATTTGGCATTTGGGATCTGGGAGGGTGGGCTACCAAGATGGCGGGCGTTTGTCGCTATCACACACAACACATTTAGACATTGATTTCTTTTCATCTGAGCCAGATATGTACTTTCGTCAATGTGCCCATGACTTTATTCATCATCTGTCGTGACGCAGTCGTAACAGCACTTCCACGACTGGATGCTACGTAAAACTATTTTCCCCGTCCCGTAAATCGCAAAGCTATCAGGTAGAAGCCATCTCGGTATCTCCCTCGCCGGGCCTCTTGATCAGGCCGCGGAGGCTGAGGTCGTAGACGACGTCCTCGACCTTTTTGACGTCGTACTTGACGGCGTCGGCGCGCTTGCGCAGGATATCGTTCTTGAGGTTGAGCAGCTGGAAGCCGGCGAACAGGTCCTTGATGAAGGCGCTGATGGTCAGCGGCAGCTCGAAGTCGCCGTGGGTGACGGCGTTTGTGGCCAGGCGGGCGAGTTCCGAGGTGAGGTCCGTGAGGGAGAGGAGGTACTCCTCGATGGTGAGGTGGAAAGCGTCGCGGTCCTTGAGGTTGGTGGGCACTGGGGAGAGAGAGCGTTAGATGAGGGAGGGGGGGTTGGGTTTGGGGGAGAGTTACCGTTGAAGACTTGGCCGACCTGCTCGAGGGTGAGGAGGCGGCCCAGCTCGCCGGGCTGGGAGTCGGTGCCCAGACCGCCGAGCCAGCCGCAGTAGACGACGGTGCCGATGGCGTTCTGGACGGCTCGCTGCCACTTGGCGTTGTACTTGTAGTACGGGTGCTTGCTGGCGACGTCGTTGAGCTCGGCCACGATGGTCACCTCCTGCTTGATGCTGTCTTCCAGCTGGGTCACGAGGGCAGGAACTAGGTAGGCAAGCGTCAGCGCACGATGGCTCGGGGAGGACACGGCAAACACTCACAGCGGGCGCGGGCGGTGGAGTGCACGCGGGAGAGCAGGCCCTGGGTGGCGGCGACGGCGCGCTCGAGGCGCTGGACGATCTGGGTGAGGGCGTCGCGGACCTCCGTCTCCTCCTCGAGCTTGAGCCTGAGGTGGGCGAAGATGGCGGGGTCGAGGAGGGGCTTGTCGGCGGACATGGTGGGCGAGGTGGTGGTGGTGATGGTGGTGATGTGTGGTTGATGATACTTTGATGCTGGAGGTGAAAATTGGGGCGGCTGTGGTTTTTGGTTTTTGCGGGTGGAAGATGAGGAGGATGGCTGGAATGACGACAGGAGTTGAGATATACGGAGGATGGTTGTTTTACGGCATGAACACACTCGACGTTTAATTCTACAGCCAAGGCATACCTCACTCAGTATTCAGGTAACGACGTCACGTCCAGGGCGCTGGACGGCGCGTTCTGATAATTTTAGGGTTCCTACGAAGTACGTGCACATCGTAACAGCAACAGCGCAACGGCATCCTCGCCAACACCGACATCAACTCCTTAGAAAATAACCATCTTCTTCGCAGTCCAGGCAAGCCTGAATCGACAATGAAAATGAGCCCGTGTAGGTTTCGCGTCTCCTGGGGGCAGTGTAATACCAGGGACACTGTGGGCGGCCTCGTGCGCAAGCGCAGAGGAAAGCCGCCCGAGAGCCAAAAATAGGAATAATCACGAATTACCTCCATAGAGGTGTTTCAGAGATTAAACTGAAAAGAACAGATACTACACTTGATCTAAGCCAAAAGGCAAAGAGAGCTAAGGAGAAAGGAAAAGAAGAATGAAAGGGAGTCGGGGAGAGGGAGATTATATAGAGGATTTGAGGGCGGTGAGGGCGACGGCTGATTGCGAAGGTGGCAGAATTCTGGCCCAATGAGTGGCCGAGTGTGATTGCGGATGCCTTTGGTGGAGGAGCGGCTGAGCTGGTGCCTGCCAGAACAGCTCCACTGAGCGGTGAGAAGGACCCAACCGCTGAAATTCTGGATTTTCCTAGTGGAGGTTCTCCATTGGATGGAGTCTGGGCGGTGTTGCCTGGATGGGGAGCTTGCAGAGGCGAGCGGACTTGCCTGAAGGAGGATTAGTATCAACCACGGCGCGGGACTCCTCCGATGGGGAAGAACAAACATGTCACAAGTTGTTATCAATTTTCACAAGTCAGAGTGCATACCTGTGCCGTATATTCATAAAAGATTCCAAGTACCTATGCCCCGTCCTCCGTCGGAGTTGTGCACCATGGATGGAGCCGTGAAACTGGGCGGCGAAATTGAGACGAAGCAATCACGGGATTGTGAAACGCTGCATGCAAGAATTGCCTTTGCGAGGTACAAGGATCGTCTCGACATCCCATCCATTCCTGCGATGCGGAATATCTAGAGAGCAGACCAAGGCGTTGAAAGATTCCTACAGCAGGGTATTACGTATCGACACTTCCGGGTATTGCAACGTCTTATCGGTGAATCCGATGTGTCGTCAAGGTTGAGCCTTCTTGCTGCGACTTGGTCAAGGCTGTCACATTCCTTCAACCAACACGCTTTGTGCATTTCACCTGCCCGTCTCCCATTCCTCTAACATGGTCCCATGAGCGGTGCGAGGCAAATGACGATGCTTGGCGTGCATGCCCATGTCGGACTGACCAACCAATGAGACATTGTGTTGCAGAGAACAATAGGTTGCGAAATTGCTCAGATGACGAGTCAAATCGTGCTAACAAACTGCAGAGGGGATAATACTTGGCGACTGCTTGGGCTTGGAATTCGGCATGGCCTGTTACGAATGAGATGTTGGCCAAGGCCGTAAGCTGTTGAGATTGAGAGCAGTATTATATCATGGTAAGTAAGCTGCTTCTGCACCATATCACTGCCGAATAAACGGGGACCAAAGCCCAGACAGCTTTTACAGCTGTAGTCAGAATGAAGACTCATAGAAGCAAACAAGAAGGCCACGAGATTCCTTCCATTTCCCTTCTGGAACGCAACCAACCCTCGTTCCCGCTCCCACCGTGGCCGCCTCCCTTTGGGGCCCGTTTAGCCGCAGCGGAACAGGGCAAACGGCGTGCATCAAAGCCAATAAATGGCCTCCCCAATGACACCTCGCACATGGCAACGCGTGGGAGGCGCCGGGGTGTCGGTGTTGTGGCGTTTCGGCGTTTCTCAGCTGCAGAGTACAATATGAAGGCATTCGCATTGTTCTCGACACGCCTGCCCAATCGGGCCACGATGTTGGCATTGGGCGCACGAGGCGTGACCGAAGTAGAGAATGCCTGAAAGAATCCAATGAGAAAGAACAGGGAGAGTCCTCGGTTGAGGAGTGTCGCATTTCCTGGTATATAAAGGGAGGGGAAGTGCAACGGAGACATCTTGACAGACACAGCGCAACACTTCCTCCTCTCTTTACCTGCATCGCCATTCACACCACAAATGGCCTCCAAACTCACCAAGTGCGGCACCTTGCTGCTTGCCACGCTGACGGCCCTGGCAACAGGCAGTCCTGTCGTCGTCGAGTCTCTGAGCCAGCCGCCCGCCGGATGGAAACAGGTCCGCTCCGCGGCGCCCGACAAGCTCATCAAGCTCTCCATCGGCCTGCAGCCCGAGGACCACGGGCTCCTCGAGCGCACGCTCTACGAGGTCTCGGATCCTTCCCACGAAAACTACGGCAGGCACCTCGCTCGCGACGCGGCCAAGGCCCTCCTCGACCCCAGCCAGGAGGCTACCCGGGCCGTCAAGCGCTGGCTTTCCGACGCCGGCGTCCCCGACGTGCACGTTCGAGACGACGGGCACTGGATTCACGTCCGCACCACCGTCGGCCAGGCGGAGGGCCTCTTGAGCACTCGCTTCGGCGTCTTTGCTCGCGACGACGAGCATGTCGTGCGGACGAGGCAGTACTCGGTGCCCAAGGAGATTCGCGACCACATCACCACCATCCAGCCGACCACGTTTTTCCACAGCCTGAAGAAGACCCGCGACGCCAAACCGGCAGCCCGAGATGTGGAGAAGCGAAGGTCGGTGGAAGAACGAGGACAGCTTGGCGGCAGGTCTTATGGGGACCTGAGCCAGTGCGAGACCGAGGTGACGCCTCGTTGCCTGAGAAAGCTGTACAAGATGCCCTCGAGCAACTTCCCGTCTGCGCACAAGAAAGCCCTCTACGGAATCGTCGGGTTCAACGAGGTAAGATGGCCGAAACTGCCTTTGTGTGGCCTTGACTAACACCTCCATAGCAAGCAGCACAGCACGACCAGCTCGCAGAGTTCCTGCATCGCTTCGACCCCATCCAAGAAGGACGCACCTTTTCCGAGGCCTTTGTCAACGGCGGCACGAACCCGCAGGGCGAGTACCCCAGCGGAGAAGCCAACCTCAACATGCAGTACTCGGTCGCGCTGTCGGGCAAAGTCCCCGTGCGCTTCTTCTCGGTGGGAGGAGAGAACCACGACTTCATCCCCGATCTCGAGTGAGTGCTCTCCGCTGAGGCTTTGAACCATTGCTGACCAGATGCAAGCTTGTACGATACCCAAGAGGCCTGGATCGAGCCGTTCCTCGAGCTCACGACGTACCTCGTCAACCTCGAGAGCAAGCAGCTGCCCAACGTCATCTCCATCTCGTACAGCGTCAACGAGCAGCACGTGCCCAAGGCGTACGCCAGGCAGGTCTGCAATATGTTTGGCGTGCTCGGCGCCCGCGGCGTGTCCGTCGTCGTGGCCGCCGGCAACCGCGGGCCGGGCCAGGGCTGCCTGTCCAACGACGGCAAGAACACGACCAAGTTCATCCCCAACTTCCCCCCCGCGTGCCCCTACGTGACTGTTGTTGGTGGTACGGATAGCTACGCTCACGAAGTGGCCGACGACGCGTCCAGCGGGGGCTTCTCCGAGTACTGGTCGCGGCCGTGGTGGCAGGAGACGGCGGTCAAGCCCTATCTCAGGCGGCATGGCAAGCAGTGGAAGAAGTACATCAACCGCAATGGACGGGCGTACCCGGATGTGGCCGCTCTCGCCTGGGGACACCAGATCATGAACCACGGCGACGTGCAGACTACTGGAGGGACCAGTGCCGCGTCGCCCGTCTTCGGGTCGGTGATTGCTCTCTTGAACAACGAACGACTGAAGAAGGGCAAGCCGCCGCTGGGCTTCCTCAACCCCTGGATCTACACAACCGGCCGCAAGGGGCTCAAGGAGTATGTATATTCTTCGCCTTTAAATTGAATTGGCACTCACACATCTTTCTAGCATCACCGAGGGCAGGTCCGTCGGCTGTCCCGGCGAGAGCCTCTGGGGTCTCCCCTCGCCAGTGATTCCGAACGCGGGATGGGATGCGGCAAAGGGCTGGGATGCCGTGACGGGTTGGGGGACGCCGCTGTACAACAGGCTCCGAGACATGGTGGTTTGAGGGAGGTTGAAGTCGAGGGCCGGCCCAGGCCTGATGGAATTTGGTTCGGATGTTGATTAGATCTCCTCGAAGCTGAGGAGAGCGTTTAGATACCTTTCTCGTATGACAGCTCATAGAAGCAAGCGTCTGCGACGACTTGCGCCAAACGTTCCACCTTAACGGTACTTTCCTGATGCAGACAGGAGATGGCAGTGATGAAGCCAGAATGGCGGCATGAGATGATGAGACCCATTCCGCGGCCTTACAAATCTCTGACTCGGCATCGCAGCCAGGGCCAGACAGGGACCGGGATCATAACAGGGGCCGTCTCCCCGGAGTGTTGATTCGAGAGGGCCGACATGTTCTTGTTGGGACTGGGTCATGACGGTTCAGAACACTGCATCAGCAAGGCTGTTGTTTAATCAGCGGGTGAATGGCGAGCTACTCGGTCGGCCAAGACGCAGGAGTAAGATTGAACGGCTACGGATTTGGATTGTTTTTTTTCTTTTTTTTTTTTTCTTTTTTTTTTTTTTTCCACAGGCTAGCGACGGGGCGAACTAGATGAAGAACCTGGCGACTTTTATTTGCGAGTCTTCTGCCTCGTGTCGTTCCGTTTTGGCTCCGGCGTGGCGGCGCCTCTTGGAAGAAGCAATTCACGCCAGGCTGGGGGCCCCCCCGGCTGGTGGAGGAAGCGAAACGGGCGCAAATGGAACTTGGAAGAGGGAGGGAAAAAGAAGGGAAGGGAAGTGGTGGAGAAGGGGTTTTCTTTGTCTGTCGCATCTTGCCATGGATGGGCTCCCTGGTGAGGCAAAACTCTTCGTCTTGGGAGGAGGAGAGCCAGTTTGCCTTTGTTGTTGAGGGGAACTGCCCTACGGATATCGGCTGGGAGTCTTTCTTTCAGATGACTCTGTGATTTGTCCTTTGACCATGGATCGGTGAGATGAGTTGGCTTAGATGGTGGCGCCCGGCTGGAGAGATCAGGGACGATGGTGGCTTGCATCGCTTACAGCAACCTGGCGGCGCTTGAAGAGTCAGGGACGGGACTATTTGGGCGTTGCGGTGAGTCGAGCGAGCGAGGCTGTCTGTTGGTAGCGTTGTTTTCTCTCTCTCTCTCTCTCTGTGTCTCATGCCAAAGGGAGAAATGCGTCTACGAATCTGGATAGACTGATGACCTCGTGGGGGGCGGGTAACTGCCAAGACGCCGCCGGGTTTAGAGGCAAAGATGGAAGAATCTTTATGAACACTGTATAATTGCTTTTCTCCAGACATGCCAAAGGCGCTCCAACGCCTCGAATGTAAATCCCAGCCAGCCTCTTTGGGCATGGACGAAGTAATAAAAAACGCTCAAACATCTCCAGTCATGGTCTACCGCTGAATCGTCACCTCGGTGGTGCGCACGATGCCGGCCGTCTTGAAGGGCGGCTGGTCGCCCAGGATCATCTCCTCGCTGCCGGAGCGGTTCCCGCCCGAGTGCTTGTAAAAGGTGGTGGTGACGCCCGTGTCGTGGCCGGCGGCGTGGCCCTCGAGGCGCCGGTCGCCGAGCTCAAAGTCGTTGTTGTTGCGCGAGAAGTTTGAGGCGGGCGCGGGCGTGTTCCCGGTGAGGCGGCGGGAGCGGTTGCCGTAGGGCGCCGAGTTGTAGTAGGACGAGAGCTTGAGGGCCTTGCTGACGAGGGGCTTGAGCGAGGGGGCGCAGGCGGCGATGATGCCGAGGTTGAGCTGGAGGCTGGGGGTTAAGGGGTTAGGAGGTTAGCTGGGAACGTAGGAGTGTACGAAGTAGGGAGAGTGGCTCACAACCCCCAGAACTGGATCCATTGGTTGCTATTGGGACAGTCAGCATCGTCAACGAGGTTTGTGAATGCACAACGTACAATGTCTTGTCCGTGTCCCTGGAAAAGGCGATTTGGTAGATGGCTTTGAGGACGCCCATGACGACGGCACTGAGAACTGTCAACCATGATGCTCTCGACCATTTCCAGGCCGTCAGCCCAACGTACAAGTATCCGAGACTGAGAATGGAAATCAGATAGACGCGCGTCCGGAGCTTCATCTGCAGCGTCCAGATGATGGGCACGGGAAACGTGGCGAAGAGCACGTCGGTGAAGATGTTGCATGCTAGAGTCACTCAGCACAACCCACTCAGACAACCAAAGGCATATATGGCATCCGCCTACAGGTATTGACCAGGGCAAACTGCACAAACAGCGCGGGCGGGTAGCAGGTGCCCTCGATGCGCGCGTCCCAGTGCTTCGCCATGGGCCGGCAGTGTAGGAAGAAGGTCATGACGCCCATGAAGCTGTAGGCCGAGACGAAGCCGACGCTGAGCCAGAGCGACCACGCGTACCACCGGCTCTGCCCGAGGCGCAGCAGGTTCAGCGCGATGGAGATCTTGAGCAGCGCCATGGCGCACGTGGCCGAGATGATGGACTGCCAGAAGCCGACGTGCTGCAGCTGGACGAAGTCGAGGAGCGCGATGGTGTCCTGGTGGTGGCCGAGGCCGTGGAAGGCCTGCAGCACGAAGATGAGCCAGCCGACGAAGGCGCACACGGCCGAGGCCACCATGGTCCAGTCGTCTCGTCCGGCGGCCTTGACCATGCCCAGTCGCACGTATAGCCGGAGGACGACGCAGGTGAGGGCCATGACGTGGAACGTCGTCGTGATGCCGAGGATGCGCCCCAGGTTGCTCTCGGCCGCCCTCGCCGGATCGACGGCCAAGAGAGTCGTCGTCGTCGTTGTCGTTGCTGGCATTGTGATGATGATCATCGTCGTCTTCGAGGGGGGCTTCTATCGACGCTTCGATCCCAAGAAACCCGGGGACATCTGGGATGGATCCCGAACACACAGACGTTGGGAAGGGGGGGCGATCGGTTAATAGAGGTAGGATTGGAGAGGACAAGGCCTTTTCCAGACCGACGGGAAGGGATCTACGAACGGCTTTTATCGCCAACAAAGTGCACGCAACCCTCGTTTTGAGGGACATGCGGCGTTTTCACCACGCAGACTCTTACAGTAGCATGCCGTCCTAGTCGCAATGGTTTCGTCGCCCTAAAGCAGCAGTTGCTTTCTTTTTTCCCTTTGCCCGTTTAGGGGTTCCCAAGTGGCAGACGAGGACATGGTATGGACATGGGAAGGACATGAGTGGCAAGGGGGGGTGAGCACCAAGGCCGTCGAAGAAGCAATGCGACCTTGGCCCGGCGAACCAGTACTCGTTGAGAAGCTCGAGAGCAGCTTGGAGGAGGACTCTCCTGCATTGGGGAGACGTGTGCCGGCCTGGGCAGGGGAACCTGGAGGCTTGGAACTGGGCTGCGGATGAAAGATGTCCCCCCCCCTGGAATGATGCAGACTTCATGTGGCCTAGTGTCTCGAGATGTGAGAAGTGCTAGCTGCCGACTGCTGGTGAAACTCGTCTGTAATGGTCTCGCCAGTTCTCGACGCATTCACACTCGATCCCGTGCAATTGGTCCTGAAGCCGAGTCTTTTCTCAACAGCGGCCAAAAAACAAGCTCCCGTCGCTCCGAACAGACACGAGGAAGGCTTAGAAGGCGACGGGAATTGCGGGAGCGAGAGCGGTGGGACGCGCCATCGTAGATTTTGACATGGCCCGGAGAGACAACAAAGTTGGAGCAGGGGGGGTCTGGGAGGCTAGAGAGGTTTGACGAGAGGGCTACAAGGCCATGGACGGGCCCTAGGGATTTTCCGCCGGGCTGGGTGGTGGCCGTTGCGGTGGCCTGATTTCGGAGAGTCCCAGGGAGCTTAGGGCCGGGTTGGATGGTGGGAGGTGGGAGTTGAGGATGACGTTGTCGAGAGTGCCGAGGAGGAGGGGACCAGTTCTCGATCTTGTTGGATACTCATTCCATGGATAGGAAGAAGAGAACCAGGAACTCGGGACGACAAATAAACATGAACCAACATCCCGACAACTGGGAACGAGCACCCGGAAACACGGGCTGAGCCATGGTTGGTCAGCTTACGCCCCCTCGTTTAACCTCCTCCCCGAGAACGATATGCCCTACAGAAGCCCATCGGCTCCGGCGTCCTCGGCTCGCTCCTCCTCCAGGAGCACAGGCCGGGGCCCCCCGCGATTAGCCACGAACGGGATGGCTTGGACTAGTTGGACCCCGCCGCGAGCATGGGAGGGGGAAGCGAAAGGCTGTTTCGACATGGAGGCTAGAGAGAGAGTTGTTTCCAATACCCTGACAAGAGTCCATTTTGGGACCAGCCCCCAAGAAATGAGACACTGGCAAGTCTCCCAGTCACGTTTGGCATAGTTCATGCGCCCGTCCAGGGGAAGCGAGGGCGAGACGAGGAGGCTAAAAAGGGCGATCCGTCGCTCCCCGGCTAGGGCGCTGCCATTTGGAAAGACAGGAGAGGTGCAAGCGAGGCTCGCCAGTTCCACTGCGAAGGCTGCGTCAGGGATTGCAAAGAGTGGTATAGGATGAGAATGGTTGAGAACCCACTGATTGCGCTGCTTGGTGCTGACATTGCTGTTGCCGAGGTTGCATTGCCATGGCATCTTCCACGGCGGACGGCTTCCACGTGGCTGAGAGGGCAGCGGCGTGCTTGTCAGAGCTGTCAGGAATAGCGGTTATTCTATGGAAGCCGTAAAGATCATCCAGGCATGATGTTCGGGTCAATTAGCACCCAAGGAACTCGACGCTTCGTCTTCGAGACGTTGTGCGGGAGTATGGCTGGCAAGTGTCGACAGATGTCGAGGCATCTCAGCAGAGTTGAGCAGCTACCCCTTTTTTCGAATAGGAGCATAGCCGTGTTCAATTCTTGGATAAGCAAGCGGTTCATTAGTGGTGTCACGTACGAGTTGCCCGTCTTGCTCTGCTCATCGACTTACACCGGAGGGCCGAAGAGATGCGGAGTCTGAGATTGATGGGAATCTGAGGGCATGGACAAGGGCCAAACTATTGACGATACCCATGTAACTGAGCCATGTATTCGTACGTATCCGTACTCCGTACTCGAACGACAATGTTTCTTTCCCGTCAGCATCAACCCCAAAGCCAACTCCCCCCTCGAGATGAGCTGCAATTAGTGCTGCACGACGGTGGAGTTGGTCAGCCAAGATCCCCTGCAGCGTGAAGGATTTCACCTCTCGGAGCAAATGCCTCGTCTTTATCAAGCGCAGCCTGTTTTTGGTGCCCTCAATTTCCTTGTGCGTCTGTCTTGGCTTCTTGGCTTCTCAATGCGAAACCCTTGCAAAGAGAATGGCCATGCCTTGCCTATTCCCGGAGTGTTGCGGTAGTAGTCTCACTCCCACTCTGATTGCCCTTGTTTCTCTTCACGATAGTACTTAACTCAACTCTTCCCCTCCTTGTGTCCTCTTCAGCCTGACAAGCCATTGCTGGCCCGTCGTACACTCTCAGTCACTCGTTTCTTGGGTCGTCTCGTCACCCAGCCACTCATTCACACCCTTCTTCCCCCTTGACCAAATTCACCATGGCCGTCGGTTCCTTCAAGTTCCTGGCCACTGCGGCCCTGGCCGCCTCCCTCGCCATCGCCACCCCCTGCGGCCCGACCATTGAGAAGGACGTCGTCGTCGTCGGCGGCGGCGCTTCCGGCTGCCACGCCGCGTTCCGCCTCCGCGAAGACTACGGCCAGAGCATCCTCCTGGTCGAGAAGCGAGACCATCTCGTAAGTGTCGCTTGTGCCACTCCCGCCACGACCTCCTGACACATTCCAGGGCGGCCACGTCAACACGTACGACGCCAAGTCGGGCACCTCGTACAACTACGGCGTGCAGTCGTTCCTCAACGTGCACGGCGCGGCCGACTTTGTCAACGACCGGCTCGGCGTCGCCACGGCCACGCCCGGCCGCACGGCGACGACGACGAGGTACCTCGACTTCGACACGGGCGCGTCCGTCGCCTTCACGGGGCCCACGTCGGCCCAGCTCGTCGCCGCCCTCACCGCCTACGCCGGCCTGTGCGAGCTGTACGAGGACAGGCTGCTGCCCAGCTTCTGGGACTTTTGGGCCCCCGAGGACATCCCCGACGACCTGCTGCTGCCGTTTGGCGAGTTCGCCGCCAAGTACCACATCGAGGCCGTCGTGCCCACCCTCTTCAGGGTCACGGGCATGGGCCTCGGCGACGTCACAAAGGTGCTCACCATCTGGGTCATGCAGGCCTTTGGCGGTCCCATGGCGCGCTCGTTCCTGGGCACGCAGGCCAGCTTCGTGCCCGCCACCGGCCGCAACCAGGACGTCTACGACGCCTTTGCCGCCAAGCTCGGCGACGACGTGCTGTACTCGTCGACCGTCGTCAGCTCGGAGCGGTCCGACGCGGGGGTCACGCTCAAGATCCGGACGGCCGACCAGGGCGTCGTCACGGTAAAGGCCAAGCGGCTGCTGCTCGCCATCGAGCCGACCGAGGCCAACCTCGCGCCCTTTGACGTCGACGCCCGCGAGAGGCGCGTCCTGGACAAGTTCTCCTTCTCCAGCCTGCACGCCGGCATCGTGTCCAACCCGGCGCTGCCGACGGGCTACTCGCTGACCAACCTCCCGGCCTCGGCGGCGCCCAGCAACTGGCTGACCTTTCCGCAGCTGTCCTTTACCGCGCGCTTCGACTACCTGGGCACCGAGGCCGCCGAGGGCCGCGACTACTTCCGGCTGCTCGTCATCGGCGCCGACGGGCTCGACAGCGACGCGGCCAAGGCGCTCGCCCAGGCCGACTTTGACCGCCTCGTCGACGCCGGCGCCGTGGCCGACCCGGACTCGACGGCCCTCGACTTTGTCGCCTACGCCGAACACGGCCCCATGCACGCCCGCGTGTCCGCCGAGGAGCTCCGCGCCGGCTTCGTCCAGGACCTGTACGGCCTGCAAGGCCTGCGGTCGACGTGGTGGACCGGCGGTGCTTGGTTTGCCCAGTTCCAGACGCACCTGTGGTGGTACAATGATATTCTCATTCCCAAGTTGCTCGCCGACTTGTAGTTGGTGCCAGTTGTATAGTTTTAGTTGTAGCATTATATTAATATACTTGTCGAAATCAGGACTGGTTGACTACTGGTTCATACTTACTCTGACCATTCAATGCCATCCATTTGTCACCATGTCTGCCATGTTGTGTCATTCCGAGAAGCCACACGTAGGCAGTGCCGTCACTATTCGCAATCCTGAAGACGAGTAATCTGTCGGCCGTTATTCTTCTTTCTTGAAACCTTACCCTGTGATCAGTCTCTCTATTGACCGATTTATCAGCCTTGGACCGCGTTACTGGCTGAGCCAATAGAGGCACGTACTTGCTAACCCAAATATGCTCCGACTAATGATTTCATCGGGCTTGTGTGTTGTATAATAACATATTAGGATCGGCTCTCGACTCCGTAGGTCCGCAGCTAATCCGGTCCGATAGTGGTAGGGACCTCAACTGTCTCCTGGTGCTGCTGGCCTCGGTTGCCAGAACCCTGATAGGCTCATCCCCGAGCCGAGTGCTGGGCATAGCCTCAATCAAAAGGAAAGAAACGCTACTCTAAAACAGCCAAATATAAAGAGAATCAAGAGCCAGGGTAAAGTTGTTTCTGTCCGTCTTCAACTGTCGTAGGAGTCACCGGTGGTAAATCGGTCACCGAGTTCAGCTTCCTCACGTTAAACAACATCTCGTGAGGACTCAGGAGAACCCTTGGTTGCATCAGCGTCCAATCGGACTGGCACTGGCTTTCTCTTCCATTATTGATATTATATATACGAGAATCAAAGACAGACGCTGTTGCCCCGATGAGATATATCAGACAACGTCCACCCCCCGAATAGAAAATTAGTGGTTTGCCTCGAAGTCCTTCCCGTCCTTGACAATGCTCTCGACGTGCGACTGCTCAACGTCGGCCTTGGGTTTCTTCGAGTTAAAGACTGCAACAAGTCAGCGATGCTGTTTTCAAGGTTATTCGTGTTGAGCGGTTTTGGGCTTACGAATCTCCATCTCCTCGAGCGACCGCCCCTTGGTCTCCTTGATGACGAGAAAGGCGTAGACAACGAGGGCAAAGTTGAATACGGAAAACATGACAAATGTCTTATATCCGAGGTTGTCGATGGCGTGAGGCGTGATTTGCGACAGAACAAAGTTGAAAAGCCACTGGGTTGCGGTGCCGATGGCGATGCCGCCTTCGCGGATGCGGGTTGGGAAGATCTCTGACATGTACAACTATTGATTATCAGCACTTTGTCCCGTCTTGGTTCCGTCGGCGAGTCAAATTCGTCGCTCTCAGGCAATAGGAGGACTTCTTACCCAAGGAACAGGACCCCAAGAAATGTTATACGTCACTATGTCCAATTAGAAACCTCTCCCCGCAACGCCCGTTTAGACAAGCTAGAACTTACTAGCTTCCAGGTAAATCATGGTCAGAGAAGCAACCGAAGCGGGCGTAAGGCCGGCATTCGCAGAGGGCGGGTGCGTCGCCGTGATGGCGGCGATGATGGCCATGTAAGTGCCCATGCCAAAGGCGCCGCCAATGAGGGACCACCGCCGGCCGATTCGCTCGACGAGGAACATGAGGAAGAAGAAGCACGAGACGACCTTGACCAGGCCGAAGAAGCCGCTGAAGAGGTACGCGTTGGAACCGGCTCCGACGGCGGTGAAGACTTGCGGCGAGACTGGCGTCCGGGTTAGGATTTCTATCTAAACTTGGGGGGTGGTTTGGGTCGGCTTACAGTAGGCGAGGGATGTGTTTCCGGTGAACTGGACGCCGATTTGAAGCGTAATGACTGTCATCATTCGCCATCTGTTGGCCGGAAGCAGAAACTCCTTCCAAGTCACTCCTTCGGTAGCCTGCTCCTCCTCGGCAATACCGGCCAAGATTTCGTCCATCCTGGAACACAATGTGAGCTTATTCCTCGGCAACAGCTATGTTGGGAACGTACTCAGCTCGCACGGCATCCGTCAGTTCACCGCCACGAACCCAGACCAGCGACTCGAGGGCCTCCTCGTGCCTCCCGACCTTTGCCAGCCACCGGGTGCTCTCCTTGGTCAGCAGCATGCCCAGGCCGAGGAAGCCGCCGGGGATCAGCTGCAGGCCGACGGGCACGCGCCACTGGGTCGTGGTGGGCGCCATGTGCTTGTCGACGGCGTAGTCGATCCAGTAGCTGGTGAAGACGCCGAGGGTGAAGAAGAACTGGAACATGCTGCCGAGCTTGCCGCGAATCTCCTTGGGGGCCATCTCGCTCGAGTACATGGGGATGATGACGGTGGCGATGCCGACGCCCAGGCCGGCAATGGTGCGGCCGGCGTACCAGCACCCGACGGTGTTGTTGGGGAAGAAGAGCTGCAGGATGGCGCCGATGTTGAAGATGAAGGAGGCGAGGATGATGGAGTAGCGGCGGCCGAAGCGGGCGGTAAAGGGCCACACGAAGAAGCAGGCAAAGAAGGCTTTTTCGTCATTGGTTAGTATGGACCTGGGAGGTGTATAACTGGTGGTGTCATCGGAAAAGCTCACCTCCGGCCTGCAGCAGACTGGCAGAGTTGGAGCTCACGGTGGACTTGGTCGCGGGGGTCATGCCCATGTCCCTCTGGAAGCTCTCGAGGCCGAGGACGCCTCCGACGATGCCCGTGTCATAGGCAAAGAGGAACGAGCCGATGCAGCTCAGGGCCACGAGGTACGAGGCTCGAAAGGTTCCGAGACGCGACATGATGGGGGGGGGTTGGATGTCGATCTGCCGTGGGAGAATGACCTAGGAATCCAGGATATTGGACTTATATCCTTGGAAATAGGTTGGGAAGCAAACTTCTTTTATACAGGTAATAGAAGCGCACCCGACTGGACTATTGGGGCGATATCCCGGTCTCAAAAAGTCACCAGAGGCTGAAGCTCTGGCTCGGAGCTCGGTCAACGAGGCCTGTGGTTTAGCGAGGCTGTCTCAGCCAGGCCATTCAGCGAAGTGAGGTGAGACGCGAAAAAAATAAAAATAAAAGAAAACACACGCCACGGGCCATGCGAGAGCGGTTCACGCCAGGCCGCAAGTGGCAGCGCGCACGTTTTGGACGTCGAGTCAGGTCTGGGATGGGAAAGCCGGGGGTGGCACTTCGGAGGACGGACGGCCCCACCGCCGAGAAAAGCGGGGGCGTCCGGGGCTGTCGGTCGGCCGACGACGTGATTGGTCCGCGGGGGGAAAGTGCGGAGACCCCGCACGCCATCGAAACCTGGACTGACGAAATGCGCCATGGGCCGGCTTCATTGGACCTTGGGTCAGCTGCGGGCGGGGAGTTTGGTCTGTCGCGAGGTGGGAGGGAGATGGCGTGCTGGAGGGAGAAGGGATGAGGAGAGGATGAGGAAAGGATGAGGAAAGGATGAGGAAGGATGAGGAAACGATGAGAGAGACGCAGACGACGGCATCATCGTGGTTGAACAAGTCTTGCTACTCCCTCTTCTTCGAAGTGACATGTACGGATATGTACTCCCATCCCATCCCATCCAGTCCCTCGTGACAGATTCATGCTCCAGTTCTCCGCATTCTGCAACCAACCCGCCCCTTTTTCCCGACCACGAGCAGAGCTATTCAGCATACATATCCCTGTTCCTGTTCGGGTCAAAGTGGGATCGTTTCTCTTGGTCTTGGTCTTCGCTTCCCGCTCCTCTCAGCTCACTACTTGCTCGCCAGGGGACAAAAAAAAAAAAAAAACTTGGCATCTACATCATCTACATCTCCCCAACACCGTCACGCCGGTTCGCCAATCACCGAAAATTCCTCCCCGAGACGAATGGATACGTTATGAAGGCCGCGTGCGTTCAATGCCGGGTCCGCAAGGTACGTCCAGAAGACGAATCCATCCCCCATTGCCCACACACGTGGAGCCGCTCTCCTCCTCCCCCGACTCCCGTGTGTCTGCAGTGCGAACTGTAATCCCGGAAGTCGGCCGGTGCTGACTCCCCGGAGGTCCGATGCGACGGCACGGTGCCTCGGTGTCGGACCTGCCAGCGCCTGCAGTTCCAGTGCTCCTTCGAGCAGGACGGGTCGCAGCCCGTGAGCCAGTACGCGCCTCGCCTGCCGCCCAAGTGCCGCGGCACGAGGGCCTGCCTCGAGTGCCGCACCATGAAGGTGCGCTGCTCGGGGGACGCGCCGCGCTGCTCCAACTGCCAGCGGAGGAACCGGGAGTGCCACTACGCCGCCGCCGCCGCCAAGGGTGTGCCCGCCGCTGGCAACAAGGCCTCGGCCGGGAACTCGACGTCGCAGGACGGGCCTGCTGCGGTGGCGGAGGATGCCCCAGACGCCTCCCCGGGACAGTCGGGACAAACCCAGCAGCAGCAGCAACTCGACGATGCCTCGGCCTCGGCCTCGCAGCAAGAAAGCCCACAACACACCACCACCACCACCAACACGGCCCCCACGGCGACCCCCTATCCCTCCGACGAAGCGACCACGTTCCTGGTCAACCAGTACTTTGAACGGCTCTACCCGCTGGCGTCGTACTGCTTCCTCCACAAGGCCACCGTCATCCAGCGATGCCGCGAGAGGACCATGGACCGGGCGCTCAAGCTGGCCATGTGCGCCATCACGTCCATGTACTTCCGGCGGCACGGCGACGAGCACGCGGGCTGGGCGCACGAGGCCGAGCGGCTGATGCTGGACCGGCTGGACCGCCCTTCCATCTTCCAGATCCAGGCGTCGCTGCTGCTCATCCGCTACCGCGCGGGGGTCGGGCAGTTCCCGCGCGCCTTCATCATGGCCGGGCTGGCGGCGCGCTGGGCCGTGGCGCTGCGGCTCAACTACGAGCACTCTCGGCTGAGCCCCGTGGCCCAGGAGGTCCGGCGCCGCACCTTTTGGTCGCTGTACCTGCTCGAGGACAGCTTCTGCGTCGGCCTCAAGGAGTTTGAGCTGTTCGACCCGGACACGATCCACCTACAGCTGCCGTGCGAGGACGTCGACTTCCACCAGGAGCGACCCGTCAGCACGGGGTACCTGCAGCCGGGCAAGGGGCTGGAGCCCGAGGTGCTGGGGTCCCGGGCCGCCTTTGTCCGGCTGGCCTTTGTCCGACGGGGCATCATGAGGCTGAACCGACGCGTGTTCCTCAAGGAGCTCAACCTCGCCGAGCTCTTCTGCTCCATGGAGAAGTTCCAAAACGACCTGTTGCGACTCCGCACGCGGCTGGCGCCCTGCGACCAGTATCCGCCGCCGAACCCGGAGGAGCTTCACCGTCCGCCCCAATATGCCATCACGGTAGGTCCCTATGGCTCCCCCCGACAGCATCAACACTAACAACAACCCCCCAGCACATGTCCTGGCACCAGTGCCACTGCGACCTCTACCGGATCTTCCTCAGCGGCTACCCCGAGTCCACGCCGCACGCGGCCGTCGACGGCATGGCGGCGCCGGAGCGGGCGCTCATGAAGGACAAGTGCCTGGGCCACGCCGAGCAGATTGTCAAGGTGCTGTCCGACTTTGTGCAGCACAAGGACGAGCGCGACATGCTCGAGTTCGACGCGGCCGTGTGCGCGTACCACGGCGCGCGCCTCATCATGTTTGGCACCTACACGGGGCGGGACAACACGGGGCTGCCCATGCAGATGGCCATCAACAAGGCGCAGCTGTGCCTCGACGTGATTACGCGCTACTTTGACTTTTCCGCCCAGCTCAAGGCCATGCGCCGCGAGCTCGAGCGCGTCATCCAGCAGCACAAGTCGTGGCTCGAGTCGGCCGACCACGCCGCCACCGCCTCGGCCTCCGCCACCGCCTCCGACCCGGCTCCTTCCCTCCCGGCGCCGCGGCTCTCGCGCGACGCCTACATCCGCCAGCGCCTGGCCATCCACAGCCTGCTCCGGCAGTCGGACTTTGTCGACGACAGCCGCGACGCCGCCCCCGAGCCCCCCGCCGAGCCGGCCCTCAGCTGGACGGCCACGTCGGCCGACGAGGACCAGGCGCAGGAGGTGCAGGCGGACCCGTGGTCCGGCGGGAGGGACGCGGCGGCGGTACTGCCGGCTCCCGACGCCGCCACCGACCCGTGCTTCCTCTTTGGGCTGCCGTACGGCGGCTCCAGCCTCGACTTCAACGCGTGGACGTGCAACCCGGGGCCGCAGGAGCTGAGCGGCTACCTGGGGGGGTTTGACGAGCAGTACATGTATTAGTCAGGTGAGCAGGTAATGGATCCCGCCGCGCAAGCCATTTTCCAGGCCACATGGAGACCCCTTTCACTCAGCCAATGGGTTCCGTTCCCGCCCGACGCTCCGGGTGGGACCTCCGGGCCCGACGCCGATGAGTCGGAGACGGGTGGACCCGGCATTCTAGTGAAACGTCGGGAATCGGTGACGTGCATGTCAGTCATGTCAGTCATGTCATGTCTTGTCGCTCCTCGACCTCTTCTCTTGCGAAGACGTCTTTCGTTTCTCAATTGAGTGATAATCTCTGATATCCTCATTCTGCCAACTCCTCCCTTCCCAAGCATACCCTCGTCGCCTCGAAACTCGCCCAAACGACACGACAATGGCTTCCACAGAGTCCAGCAGCAGCAGCAGCAGCGGCGGCGGCGGCAGCGGCCGGCCCAACATCATCTTCATCATGGCCGACGACCACGCGTCAAAGTCCATCAGTGCCTACGGCGCCGGCATCAACAGCACCCCCAACATCGACCGGCTCGCCAGCGAGGGCATGCTCTTCAACCACTGCTACGTCACCAACAGCATCTGCACCCCGAGCCGGGCCGCCATTCTCTGCGGCACCTACAACCACGTCAACGGCGTCATGACGCTCGACGATCATGTAAGCGAAGACACCACCTACTAGCGAAACTATTTAACCCCCCCCCCAGATCAACAGCCATCTCCCCAACGTCGCAAAGCACCTCCGCACCGGCGGCTACCAGACGGCCATGGTCGGAAAGTGGCACATGGGCGAGGAAAAGGAGAACCAGCCGACGGGCTTCGACTACTGGTCGGTCCTCCCCGGGCAGGGCGAGTACTGGGACCCCGAGTTCATCGAGCGCGACGGCGTGCACGTCAACCCGGGCTACGTGACCGACATCATCACGGACAAGTCGCTCGACTTTGTGCGGCAGCGCGACCGGAGCCGGCCCTTCTTCCTCATGTGCCACCACAAGGCGCCGCACCGGTCGTGGGAGTGCGACGACAAGCACAAGGCCCTGTACACGGAGCCCGTCCGGCTGCCCGACACGTTTACCGACGACTACAAGAACCGGGCGCGGGCGGCCAAGATTGCCAAGATGCGCGTGGCCGAGGACCTGACGTACCAGGACCTCGGCCTCGTGCAGCCCGACGGCGGCAGCGGCGTGGGCGAGCGCGTGCAGCAGGAAAAGGGCGCCGGCGAGCGCAAGATCCCCGCGCCGGCCACGGCCGAGGGCCTGGCGGCGCTCAAGCTCATCGACAAGGAGGACGGCACCGTCTTCCGCTTCGCCTCCCCCGGGGACCTGGCCGAGTTCAAGTTCCAGCGCTACATGCAGCGCTACCTGCGCACCATCCAGTCCATCGACGACAGCGTCGGCCGCCTGCTCGAGTACCTGGACGAGGAGGAACCCGAACTGGCCAAGAACACCATGGTCGTCTACACGTCGGACCAGGGCTTCTTCCTGGGCGAGCACGGCTGGTTCGACAAGCGCTTCATGTACGAGGAGTCGTTCCAGATGCCGTTCCTGGTGCGGTACCCGGCCGAGATTGCGGCGGGATCCGTGTGCGACGACATTGTCTGCAACGTCGACTTCGCGGCCACGTGGCTGGACCTCGCCGGCTTGAGGACGCCGTCGTACATGCAGGGCCGGTCCTTCCGGCGGCTGCTGCAGGGCGACACGCCGGGCGACTGGCCGCAGGCGGCGTACCACCGCTACTGGATGCACAACGACATCATCCACCACGCCTACGCCCACTACGGCGTCCGCGACCAGCGCTACAAGCTCATCTACTGGTACAACGAGGCGCTGGGCATCAAGGGCGCCCGGCCCGGCGACGAGGACCACAAGGAGTGGGAGCTGTTTGACTGCGAAAAGGACCCGCTGGAGCTGTTTAATGTCTACGGCGAGGACGAGTACGCCGACGTGGTGAGGCACATGACGGCGCTGCTCGAGGCCAAGATGGTGGAGATTGGGGACGAGCCGGTTCACGCTGTGGGAGGGGTGTGAGCGAGCATGTCTTTGCTAGACGATAGAATAGATGACGAATACGATGACGAATATGGACTCTTAAACATGGACTCTTGAACATGAACTCTTGATCCTGGCAACTACCTTGTGCTTCAGCTCCGACGCGTGCGAGTTCCAGTAGCCCAGCTCACTTACACGGCGGATTCCGCATGACACCACCGCCGTTCCAGCCTAGAAAAGCACTCATGACACGATAAATGGCGCTCGCTTCGTCATTCGCCATCATCCACCATGATCCCACTCGCTTACCCAACAGCCGGGCCAAATCTATGCCCGGGGGGCATCTCCGATGGACTCCTCCTCCTCGGCCAACCGACCGGCCAATGACACGCCGGACCGACCGACGCCGCCGAGTGGCTCCCTCGGAAGCAGCTCGACCCAGTCGGTGGCCGTTAAACTCATGAACTCCCCGAGAAGAAGAAAAAAAAGGGGAGACGGACGGACCGGGGGTCGCGAGGCCCGACGTTTGTGGGGAGACCGAGATTTGATCGCCAAACGTGCAAAGGCTCGCCATTGACCCTTGGCCATGAGCTCACCGTCGCTCGGGCGAACTGGTTCGTGACTGTTGATGCGGGGGAGGCCACCAGTTCACCGACTTATAAGAGTCGAGGCCGTCAGCTGGTCTGGGAGAAACCGTCCAAGCAACTGTTCGCATCATCTTGATCAGAGCAACCATGGTCAAGTTCCAGCTCATCGCCGCCGTCCTGGCTGCCTGCCAGTTGGGCGCGGCCAAGAGCACCCCTCGCCAGAGGGCAAAGGCGCTCCTCAAGAAGATGACGTACGAGGAGAAGATTGCGCAGATGGGCGGCATCCGACGGCTGCTCAAGTCGGGGGGCGTCTTTGACGAGGCCAACTTTGACAGCCGGTACCAGACCCAAAACGGGAACATAGGTGAGCGACTTCACTCACGTACGCCTCGATGCGGCGACTGACAGGCGTAGGCTTCGGCCCCATGTTCAACTGGGCGCTGGACGTGCTGCCGACGGTCAACGAGATCCGCGAGAGGCAGATGAGCAACAGCACGCACAAGATCCCCTTCATCACCGTCACCGACTCGGTCAACGGCCTCTTCATCTCGGGCGGCACCGTCTTCCCCAGCAACCTGGCCATGTCGTCCACGTTTAACCTGGACCTCTTTGAGCGCGTCACGCGCGCCATCCGCGACGAGCAGCTCGCCATTGGCGTCAACTGGGTGCTCTCTCCGCCGCTGGACATTGGCTGGGAGCCGAGATATGGGAGGATTGGCGAGCTGTAAGTCACCGACCTACGCACTACATGCACAGCAGCTAACCCCCTCAGCTTCGGCGAAGACGCCTACCTCGTGGGCGAGTTTGGCCACCGCTACGTCCAAACCATGCAGGAAAGGGACGCCGACGGCCACGTCAAGGTGGCGTGCACCATCAAGCACTTCGTCTACGGCGAGTCGCGCGGCGGCGTCAACGCGGCCAGCCAGTACGGCGGCCTCAACCACATCTTCAACGACCAGCTGCGGCCCTACGTGCGCGCCCTCGAGGCCGACCCCCTGGCCCTCATGGTCTCGTACGCCACCGTCGACCTGGTGCCCATGTCCATGAACGAGTACATGATCCGCCACGTGCTCCGCGGGAAGCTCGGCTTCGACGGCGTCGTCATGTCCGACGCCGGGTCCGTCGCCAACATGTACACGCAGTCCCGCGTGGCCACGTCGTACGCCGACGCCGCGCTTCAGGCCCTCGAGGCCGGCCTGCAGATGGAGCTGAGCCCCGGCACGCCCGCCGTCTTCCCCATGCTCCTCTCGAGCGTCACTAGCGACGACAAGGTGGCGAGCCTCGTCGACGAGGCCGCCCTCAACATCCTGACGCTCAAGTTCGCCACGGGCGTCTTCGACCGGGCCCTCCCCGACGTGGACGCGGCCAACAGGACGCTCCGGTCCGCGGCCCACGTCGCCGTCGCGAGGGAAGCCGCGCGCGAGGCCGTCGTGCTCCTCCAGAACGACGGCATCCTCCCGCAGACGCCGGCCAAGGTGGCCCTGCTCGGCCCCTTTGGCGACCTGCTCAACTTTGGCTCCTACGCGGCCATCAACGCGTCCAACCCCAGATGGGGCGACTCGCTGCACGCGGCGCTCAAGGCGGAGCTGGGCGAGGACAAGGTGACGTTTGTGGCGGGCGTCGACCTGCTCGACACGAGCGACGAGAGCGCCATCGCCGACGCCGTGGCCGCGGCCGAGGACGCCGGCTTCGCCGTGCTCATGCTGGGCTCCCTCTCGGCGCCCATGGAGGACCCCCTCTTCAAGAAGCGCACCGACGGCGAGTTCTTCGCCCACGCCGACCTCGGCCTCCCGGGCCTGCAGCAGCAGCTGCTCGACGCCGTGCTCGACGCCGGCGTGCCCACGGTCCTCGTCCTAACCGGCGGCCAGCCCTTTGTCCTGAACAACTCGACGCTCCGGTGCAACGCCATCCTGCACTCGCTCCTGGGCGGCGAGCACACCAACCACGCCCTCGTCGAGGTGCTCACCGGCGCCGTCAACCCCAGCGGCAAGCTGACGGTCAGCATGCCGCAGCTCTCGGCCGCCGTGCCCAGCTTCTACGACTACCTCGGGTCCGACGACGCGGCCGGGGGCGACTCGCGCCTGGGCTACCACTCGGCCTACCAGTGGCCGGTCCTGCAGCGCGCGTCGCCCATGCCCTTCGGCTTCGGGCTGAGCTACACCACCTTTTCCGTGTCGGCGCCGACGGCCCGCGTCGCCGGGGGCCTTGTCACGCTCGGCGTCACCGTCGAGAACACGGGCTCCGTGGCCGGCAAGGAGGTGGTGCAGGTCTACCACCGGCCCAACACCACGGCCGGCATCGAGTTCCCCGTGCGGCGGCTGGTGCGCTTCGCAAAGGTCGGCCTGGACGCCGGCGAGAGCAAGGACGTGGAGTTTTCCATCCCCGTCGAGGACTTGGGCTACTACGTGAACATGAAGCTGGTCGTCAAGGAGGGCATGTACAGCTTTTGGGCGGGGTCGAGTTCGAGGGTCGAGGACCTCAAGGGGGTGAATGTGACGGTGAGTCTCTGAGGGTTGTGAGGGTTCTTCTTCTTGGTTATATTTTGGAGATGAGATACGTACATACACGTCAATGCTTGGTTTATTAAGGCTTTACATAATTATCATTCCCGAGACCGATACTACCAAGACCCAAGACGGTTGATTCAGGATATCAAGACACTATCACGCTGAACCCTTAGTCGTCGCTTCGGATCTCTCGGGAAATGAATCATGTCATACGAAGGCGTCATTCGTTTGGCCTCCGTTTGGCTCTGCCCCCAAACTTTGCTGTGCGTGGTACGAAAGACAAGCTTGGAGAATCCTAGGTTAGTAGTCGAGGAGCTGAAGCGACGCGACCAGTTGCTCCCCATTATTCAGTCCGCTACCAATCCCGTTTCTGAGGAGCTATAGGGTACCTCACTTGTATATATCATCCCCGGGAAACACTTCACCTTGCTATCGAATTGATACCCATGCCTAGATATTCCATTAGTAGTGATTAGAGAAGACACTGTAGGTGTACCTCTCAAGCCAACCTTGTCGTTGCCTTGAATTCGCATCATGACAGGTCTTCTACACGCTTCATCGCCAACGCTACCATCTCCACGTTTTACCACCATAATAGCAAAGACCGGTCAAAGGAGAGCCTGATTGCATAACGGGGGGGCAAGTCGAAATCTGAGCCAACCACCTAGCACGGCGTTGCTTCATGTTCTCGGCCGCCCCCCCCCGAGGGCCCGAAGGGATAGTCGAGCTCTTGCAAAGATTGAGCCAGCTGGGAAGAGGTGGAAGGGGAAGAGATGTCGGCTGAATCCTTCTATAGCCTGCCATGTAACGAACCAACCAACAAAACAGAACCTCACCCTCTGTCGATCGACTTCATCGGACCCAACCCGTCGTCTTCCTATGGCAAACTCGGAGCTCAAAATAGCTTCAAAAAGCTGCCTCCGGGGGCGTGACCCACTCCCGGGCCGACCAACCTCGTCCCCCTCGAATGCGGCTCAAGTCGACGACGCCAGACGCTTCAAAAAGAAAAGGCGGGCAGCGGGAATGTGCAAGAATGAAAAGCTAATAATAAGCATAACTTTCTGCAGACGGCCCCCCCGACGCTGCGCCCTTCTCCCCCGGGGGGAGGGGGGAGGACGATGTTGACCGGACGGTCCCCAGACTCCAGACTCCAGACTCCCGCTGTGCTTCGGTTCTCGGCCGGTTGGTCGTTGTTGACGGGTCCCACTGGACCAGGATAATACACGGTAAACATGCATGGATACATTCAGAAGAAGGTCATGTCAGCCCGTTTCGACTTGAACCATGGCATATCGTCCTCGCCTGGACGTCAAGGGCCAGCTCCCGGCCAAAGGCGACGAGGCGTAGCTTCTCTCACACAGTCCATTACGTATCATCTTCCCTCGGACCTTCTGATGCTGCCTTGGAGGAGCAGCTCGAATTTGGTCATTACCGATACAACGTATGAGTATATGCACCACCCAATCACGGCCCGACCAGACATTGGATGTGATGCCCACAGCAGGAGGTCCCTCTGAATCCAGCTCTGCCCTTTAGTCCAGCCCAGTTCACGCTCGGCCGTTTCCGTGAGACGACATGGTTCATCGTCAAGACATCAGGATAGGCGGCCTGATACCCAAGTGGATTCTTCCAGGGCCGTTGTACAGCATGGTCGTCTCACACTTGTCTCCTCAGCCACGCGATATGCAGCCCTCGGTCCAGACTCGCCAAGGCCCTCAGTTGGAGGCTTTAGTGAGGAATCAAACAATCCGTTCCGCGCTGGTCCCAATATATCCTTGGCCCGAGGCTTAACGGCAAGCTGATTGCAGACGGGCAACATCAAACAGGGATCTATCTGGGCCATCCCCAGCATCGATGATACAGCCACAGCCTTCAGCCCGCGCCGCAAAAGAGATTTTCACTCCGAGACGTCGTTTTGAACGCGGCAGGCCTCCATTGGACAATCAATACGGCATTCCTGCCCCCCCTTCCCGTGGATCAGCCACCCTGCAAGTGGCTGGGTTACATCTCACCACCATTCTGGCCGACATGGCAAGGGACAAACGAACACGCACCATGACCTAGGCGAACGAGAACATCAAGTGGTTCATGATAGGAGACGTTTCGTCGCCAAGAAAGATCCTTTCAGGGCGAGGGAGCAACTCTTTCGAGGCCCTCACCAGTCGGGTACGTATTCGGCCTTCGTATCCCTCTGAATTAAGGTTACTCTCGGCAGTGAGAAAAAATCGATTCGCGCTACGAGCTGGGCACGAGACTCTTCAGTCACGGCCCAGATCCAGTTGGTCGGTGAAGAGGCACATCCACGGGCAACGGGCGAGTGTGCAGACGGGGAAGACGGGGAAGGACGGGGATGGACGGGACGCTGCCGGGGGGTTCCCAGAGGAGGAAGGCCTCGCTCGACATTGGCGTTGGAGCTGGTTGAACGATTCGGCTAAGGCCATTGAGAGAATTCTCTCCCGGTCGACCAGCCAGGGAGAAGAGGCGAAATCAAAAACAGTCAACGGGGGCGATTTGTCGGCGGATGCCGCTTCGAAGCAAGTCTGATGGGACGCTCGACTCTGCGCGTTGTCGCTACATGAGTTCTCCTTGATTGGATAGTGTGGACAGAGTATGAGGTAATGGATGATGATTGCCTTATCCGCATGCACTGTCATGAAGTTGTGCGTAGCTGGGAGGAGATGAGGACCGGAAGTCGGTTATTAGGGGAGGCCGAGATCCGAAAATAAAGTAGACTCGACAGTTTTGAATCGAGGCGATGTGGTTTCGAGTGAGCGACTCCGCATGGTCGATCAGAGACGAGGAGCAAAACAAGAAAGGTCGAGGCCAACAGCCAACTGCCCAGTGAACACGCGGCCAGTCGCCGAGGGGGCTCAGGTTGATGATATGCCGGGAGTCGGAACGGAAATCGGCCAGTGACGCAGCCACGACGAAGTGGCACCAGTGGTAGCGGCAGTGGAGCGTCGGTGTCTGCCATCCTTGACTTTGGGTCCCCCAGCTCGGCCAGCCGTGAATGCTTCGGTTGGTCGCTGCCTGAAAACCCAGCAAAGGGCTTCGGCTCGTCGGGGGCACCGACAGCGCGGGACTCCTGCCCGACTGAGGTACGAGGCACACGCCACGGAGCAGCTCTCAGTCCCCTGTGCCTGCCCCGAATCTGAGCCAGCTGCCACTAGGCCGTCCGTCGGTGGCCTTGTGCAGAGGCTGCAGCCTCTCTTTGTCGCTAGGCCTTCGGCGATGCTACCCTTGGCGCGCACCAAGGCCTTGACAGGGCTCGGCCCCGGAAATGGGCGTCGCTTCTCGGCCCATACTCGCCCTCATTGGCATCCCCCGGACTTTTTACTTTGGTCCATGGCGGCTTGCATTTTATTCCCTTTCCGTCGCTCCAAGCAACAAGGAATCAACTCGGCTTCTGGGAACTCTGTGGGCTCCAAAGGATTCTCAATCACTGAGATCGATATTCCAACGTTGCAAGGAAACGGCTCGAGGGGCGGGAGATTGCGGGGCGCAGGGAAAAACAGAATCGACACGACGGAGCCCAGAGGCCAAGACGAGACGAGAGACGTGTGCGTCGCGCGATATTCGAGTTGTGTGTGTGTGCGTTGTGTGGCTGGTGCAACGGGAGACCGACGCGGATGGAGGAGATGTTATCTTGGGAGCCGAGAGAAGGAGACGACACCATCGCGACGATTCGTGGCTGTTCCGGCGGTGTGGCCATTGCCGTCATTGTTTGTTGATGTTGTCAACTTATGCCTGACTCGCTGGAGCTGAGATCTCTGCGTATCTAGATCGATGAGATGGGCAAAACAACGAGGTCAAAAGTCGAGAGCTGTACAAAAGTGGCATCGTCTTGCCGACCATCCGCTAGCGTTCCTGAAGCCGAGGATGCAATGCACACGTCGTCACTTCTTCGTGCTTCCACGAAGAGGCAAAGAAATTCTCTTGCATGATGCAGCAAGTCCCATCGAGAGGGAGAACGGCCGTGATTTTCGGCGCCAAGACAGAATGGCCCACATGCAGCCAACGTCCCCTTGTTGCCATGCATTTGGCTGCTCGGTCAGGTGAAGGAGATAAAAACGCTAGTCGGTTGCATGATGAGTGAGCAAGCATCCATCAATCAGCATGGAAAGAAGGGAAAAAAAAAACACGGACAATTTTGAGGGGGTGGGCTGATCTGCGTAACATTGCTTAGTGCAGCCATTTTCTGCAGAGACGTCCAGCCCTTTGTACCGCCCCGTCCAAGCTGAGGTCGCACACACCGTCAATGGGAGCAGAAGAAGCAGCCCTCCCTTTTCGTTAGTAAGGAATTAATCGTAACATCATCTCGCAGTCGACCTGGAGGCTTCCAGGTTGTCAATCGCCGGGTGAGCGGGGCCTGTACGGGACTGGCGCAAGGCGGGCAACTGGCAATCACCAGTGGAGCTCCTTCCCCAAGACCCCCCGTGGTCGCACCGTCGCAACCAGAATGCCCGGGACTGGGAACAGCCTGGACACACTAAGGAAGGAGAGGGGTCAATCGTCCCTGCCCCCCTTCACCCTTACGCCATAGGTACCTCCTGTGGCTCCTGCTGTATCCGTGCTGGGCGCTGCAGTGGGCGCTGGGGCACCTTCCGCACCTTCCTGGCGCTGTGAACCCAGCGCATGGAGAGCCGTGGCAGCTGCGACGGCGCCTGTACCTGCCAATTCCACCTCACGTCCCTTCCATTCCCGTCCGGTCCCGGTTTTCCCACCACCCACCTCGCCGCCAACCTTGACTCCTGCTCTTTTGTGTGTCTATCGCCTCCGAAACTCTCGACCTGCAAAACATTCGAACTTCTCCTTTGCTCTCTCCCCTCTCGCCCTCTCTCCCACCTGGCCGCCTCATGGCCCTCATCGAGGCCCCATTAGCTGGATTGCCCTTGGTCCTCGTCTCCGGCTCCGGCTCCGGCTTCTGCCCCCGGATCTCTCAATGAGCCTCCCGCGCGTTCGCCGCTGCCATGGATCTCGCTCCCTCTACCAGCGACAACCCGAACAACATCATCGCCCCCAGTCTCGACTCTCAGAGCAACCCTTCGCCGGCCTCGGCCACGCCCGCTCCTAGCCATGGCCAACCCGTCGGCTCCCAGCCGGCCTCTCACGCCAATTCGCCAGACCGCAAGCCCAAGAAGTCGTCCTTGACCTGTACCACCTGTCGCGCCCGCAAGGTCCGTTGCAATGGCGCCCGCGACATCTGCTCCAACTGCGAGCGCCTCGGATTCCCGTGCTCGTATGACGACGCCGACCCCGGCGCACTCTCTGGTGCCTTGCCGCGACGACGAGTGCGACAGGCCTGCCTCAGTTGCCACAGTCGCAAGGCCCGATGTTCCGGTCACATGCCATCCTGCGAACGCTGCCGCGCCCAAGGCATCGAATGTGTCTATCGGCCTAGCAAGCGAGCACGCATCGCCGTGAGGACCGAAGGCCGGAGCCCCCAGAGTCAGGATGGCGACCGCGACGACAACCACAACGACAGCGACCCGGGACTGACTGACCCAGCGAGTACGGCGACTCCCAACGCTTATATCAACGATCTGTAGGTCTAGGTCCTTGATATCGCCACGTACTCCGGCTAATCGCAAACAACTAGTACTTTCCCCGATGAATCCTTTGATGCTCTCATAGGTCGCACCTTTGATCAATTCTTCCGTCACGTTCATCACATTCCCATGTTCTCCTTCTTACACCGAGCATCCCTGATGGAGCGCTATCATTCGGGAAAGGTAGAGAAAGCCCTGCTTCTGGCTCTTGTTGGCATCACTTGCTACCTCACCGACATGGGCCCGGGCATGCGCGATTATGGCGAGAGGTGCATCGACGATGCGGAAAGTCTCATCTTCACCGAATACAATCGACCTACGACTATCAAAGTCCAAGCCCTCTTTCTAATCATCAAGTACCGAGTTCTGTCGAAGAAGTCCCCCAACGCCTTCATGCTTCTCAGCATCGCCTCGCGGTACGCCTCTGCTTTACGCCTGAACCACGAGGCGCCCAACTTGTGCTTCTTGGCCCAGGAGTCACGGAGGAGGTTGATGTGGGCACTCTACTGTGTAGACTCCAGTATCTCGGGCGGTTATCGCGATTACACGCTCTGGACAGCTGATCGCATACATGTCGGGCTGCCTTGCAACGAACGCAATTTCGAATTCGACCTCCCCCAAGCTACCGAGAAGCTCATCCACCAACCTACGACGCCACAGGTTGAAGATATCGGGAGCCTGGCTCTTTATGTCCGAATACAGCATTTGCGTCGTCGGATCATGGAATTCACCCGGAGGGTCGTCCTAAGCCGATCCCTCAAATTAGACGACGTCCAGGCAGGAATCTGGGGCTTTCAGAAAGACCTCGCCGATTTCGCTTCCCATCTTCCGTCTTCCTTCCAATTCTCAGAGAGCTCTCTTCGACTACGTGCCTACTCCCCCAGGATATGCGTCTTCATCATGATCCATGTGTGGTGGCGGCAATGCCACTGCGACTTGTATCGTGTAGCCTTGGTAGGGATGCGCGAGGCCCTCCCCCGTTCCGCCATTGTCAGTCTTGACGAAGGCTTTGTTGGTCACTGTCAACAGCAGTGTGTCGAACATGCTCTCGAAATGGCCAGCATATTCGCGTCAATGCAGAAGTTGAACGCAAAACCGGTGGCGGATTTGGATCTGGCGGTCTGCGCCTATCAGTGCGCCCGCATTCTGACGTACGCCTACCATACTAACCCACGCAAATTCGAGTTGACTGCAGAGACAGTGATAGAGCAAGCCAAGGTGTGCCTTCACGCAATCAAGGACTGCTGTGTTGGAAAGACTACAGATGGGATCAAGGCCGACCTCGAGAAGCTCATTGCGCATGGAATCAACGTACGAACGACTCCTCCCGGGCCGGAAGGTCAAATTCCGATCAGTCATGGTTTCCCTCGCAATCATCTCTTTAAAAACCCGAATATTCCGAATGTTCACGACATCAATGAGCAACCTCAGTTTGGCAGCATGGGATCCTCACTCTCGCTCGGTCCCATGACCGACTCAACTTTTCCTCCATCCCTTGTGGCGGATCCATGGGTGCCAGAAAGCCAAGTCTCGCCGGATCTCGTCCAGACATCGCAGCCATCGCAACCGCATTCGGCGCCAGATGTTTCCATGGCGAGCAAAACCAATACCGCGAACCCGTCGAACCCGAATCTTCCGGATATCGTTCACCGTCCCGAATTTGGCGTCTCGGAACTGAACAACGCGTACGAAGGTGGCTTGGAAGGTTTAGGCTTGGACAGTAGCATGGACTACAGCATGGGAATGGACCAGAATCTTTGGATTCCTAATAACGATTGGTTGGGCGTGGAGTCACTAAACGGAGGCGTTGGGGCGTGAAGTTGAGATAGTCCATGGTAAGAGAAGGAAGCAGAACCGATGACAGGACACGACGGATGGGACACTCGAAATCCGACAGCTCCCAACCCCGGCAAGGCGCAATGAACAGAAAAAGGGAAACTGTCAGGTAGAGGCGAAGAATGATCGTGGGGGTCAAATCGAAGGAGACCCAGCGGTCAGCAACGGGAACGCCGCCATCCAGGAATCAGTCGCCGACAGCAATGGGGACATCTCATCGAGGACACTTCGGCTAGACCAGGAACTTTCGGGACATCGGGAAGCCTCGCCGGCCAGATCCAGCCGAGGCCGAGATGGGTTCTCGGCCGACGACCCTCGGGACATCGGGCCATCGGGATCACGCCATTGGACGGTTGGATAGACTGAAGCAAAGGCGATTCATCCATCAGATATACCCTTCCCCCACCGCCGCTTGACTAGAGTCGAGAGGACGAGGTTCTGGTGCGGATGCGTCATGCTGAGCGACGGTCCGCGAACATCGACGCGAGAAGAGGGAGCTGGACCTACGAGGTCACGAAGGGATCAAGGGCGCCAGGCGCGAGGGAACAATGATGAGGCAGAGACAGGCAACAGAAGGCTGGCCTCGTCTTCTTCCAGCATGATACCCAGTCACGCGATACGATTCGACATGAATGTCTACCGTGTATTTATTATGTGCATATAGCAAACAAGGCAAACGAAAAATCAATCAAGTATTCGCATCAACATCCCTTCTTTCTCGATCAAGTGATATGTTTTCTTCCTCATCTCACGGAACGATGGACGCGGCATTTTGTTCATTCATGTTATCAAGATCGACCAACTCCAGTGCGCCAACGCAGAAATGCGACAAAATCAGCAGTCAAGTGACAAGACCCAAGCTACTGGTACGCGAGCATGTGTAGCTCACATCTTGACGCGGAAAAGATATCGAAGCTTGACCTGCGCCACATCGTAAACAATGAACTCGTTGTAGAACAGACCAGCGCCGGGAACCTTGGTCGGACCTGGTTGGACCTTGGTGTCGGGCTGTAACATGGAGTTAGTAAAGAACGATAAGCTAGAGGCGATCATAGGGGAAACCGTACCATCTTGATGCCTTTCAGACTCTCGTGCGCGACGCTAGCATCAACCCACTTGCTCGGTCCAGTGTTGCCCTGGCCCCAGGTACTGTGCATGCCGCCCTGCTTGGCCTTGGTGCCCGCATGGTAGTCGGCGTTGGTGAGCTTCTGCATGGGATCGCCGAGTTCGGCCTCGCAGAGCAACAGCAGAGCATGGCCATTGGAGGTGTACGACGAGCAGTAGCCCGCAGACTTGGAAGACATGTCGGCGAGGTAAATACCCTTTCCAAACATGTATCCCGATACGGGGGCCTCGGGAGGTGCAATTCGGAGACCCTGACTGAGGATACCACCAAAGTTGGTGCAACGTGAGCCGTGCCACAGAAGACGACGATCCGAGGCAATCTTGGAGAATTGGGATTCATTGAAGCGCTTCGTCTCACCATTGCGCTCAATGCGGAAAATTTGTTGGATATCATAGCTGACATGGTGAGTCGAACCACGAGACTCGTTGAGATATTTGGCAAGCTCGGTGAACTCGGTACTCTTGTGATCCAGAGTTGTCATCTCCTCGAGGCCAAGACCCGCGAACTGGCGATCAAGGGCATGGACAGTGTCCTTTGACTTGCGATCAACCTTCATGATATCCGCCGCCTCCTTCATGTCGGACAGACTTTCGAGGAGTTCTATTTCCTTCTTGAGCAGGTCGTTGTCTCGAATGATGGGAGGACGATGGCGGCCAAAGGCATGGGGGATGAAGGAGTAAAAGCTGTTGGACAGGTGTTCAGTGGCATCAGGGAAGGTCATCCCCCACTCGCTCTGAGCAAGGCTGGGGTCGTCTAGAAGAGCCGAAAGGTCCTTGAGCTGCTGGAAACCACGCGTGATGGTTTGCTTGCTGAGCTTGCCCAAAGGGAGCTTGTTGGCATCGTAGTTGAGGGCGGTCATGGTGGCCTGGAAGTACCCCGGGTTGAAGATGAGCTCCATCAGCTCCTTGATGGGCTTCTCAAGCTTGCATTTGAGGACGGTGCGTTCTTCACCCCCCTCCTTCTTGACAAGCTTCGCATCATCGTCTTCGTCTTCCGAGTCGTCCGCGTTGTAGCTGCGCTCCACAAAGGCGTACTTTCCGGGCCTGGGGTTATCGCCGCGCTTTTCCCACGGCAGGCCAGACTTGTCCTTGAACTTCTTCTCGAAATGCTTGATGGCATCGGGAAGAGCTCCCCCGCCCAGGGTGGCGCTGGCGCCAGTCTCACCAACACGACCCCATCGCGTCCAGGTATGGAACTTCTTGGTCTTGGGGTTGTGTTGAATCTATACCCCGAGTTAGAAAAAGCTTGGCCAGCTTGTTTCACAGGACAACTGACCTGGACACGATAGAATTTGTTGTTGTTGTTCGACGAGTTCGTCTGGTTGAGTGCGGCGTCATAGATCATTCCAGAGTCGGGATCAACGTAGACGTCGAAAGCGGCATGAGGGCAGTACTCATCGAGAGGAATCACAACACCCTTCTTCTTGATGAACTGGCCATCTGCAACAACCTTCTCTTCCTCCAGGTTCTCCTCGGGCTCATCTTTGACAGCTGCCTTGGCCTTGCCCTTACCCTTAGAGGCGGCCTTGGGAGCAGGCTTTGTGGCTTTGGCTTTCTTGGCCTTGGGCTGTTCTTCCTCCTCCTCTTCCTCTTGGTCGTCGGCCTGGGGAGTAGCTTTGGGAGCAGCCTTGGAAGCAGCCCTAGTCGCCCTGGCTTTCTTGGGCTTAGGCTGCTCCTCCTCCTCCTCCTCCTCTGCGTCGTCGGCCTTGTCAGCAGCAGCAGTTCGCTTCTTGGAGGCGCCCTTGGTGGCCGACTTGGCCGCTGTACCAGTGGTCGTCTTGGCGCCCCAGACGTAGTCATCGGCGGTCAGCTTCTTCTTCTGAGAGTCAATGTCGAGAATCCACTGAGGATCGACCAGAGGAAGGTCCTTGGCCTTGCCCGCGGCGATCTTGGTGGTGCCGGCATTGAAGTCAAACTCGCTGCAGACGACGTGGGTGGTGGCCTTGGTGACGCTCCTCGTCACGGTACCGCCGTGACTGCGGATGACGGTCTCGAGGCCCTGATGGTTGAGGTTAAGGTTGTCAAACTTGCCGCTAATGGCGATGGCGCAACCGTCCAGCGGCGGATCAGCTGGAGGTGCAGCAGCGGCAGCGGCAGCGGCAGCTCTTCTCGATCGAGGAGCCATTTTTTCGAGGAGAATGCGGGTGATTGCAGCAGCTTAACAGAAGAGGATGAGAGATGGTGAGATTGAGAAACAGAGTCTGAGGCCGAAATGAGCTCTTGGCTCAGCTGGTCATAGATGAGCTGAGCGACCTTGTTTGGTCTTTGTTTATTAGTGAGTTGGTCCGTGGTGGGGGGCGCGTTTCAGGGGCTGCTTCAGGCTCTTGGAGAGCTGTCGCTGGGCCTTGGTCGAGTTCAATCACTCACAGAAGAAGCACGGCGCAGCGCAAATTTTTGGTGCTGACAACGTCCGGAAAGAGTAATCGCCGGGGAAAAGAGGACACGACGACGCCAATTGGGAGGCGGTTGGTTGGCAGGATAAAAAACCCTACGAGATGTTGAATGGATGATTGGCAGAAGACGTTTGAGAGGGCAATGGGATGAAGATGGATTGGATCTGGACAAGCGAAAATGAAGGGACGCAGCTTCCCGTTTTATTCTTGCGCGCACCACAGCCAGCAAGCGCTCCCCAAGGCAGGTACGGGGAAGGTGCACCTGCAGGTGCTTCAGAGCTGGAGGCATCGCCCCGCCACTTGCTCCTTCCGTCCCGGCACATTCACAGAGCTCCAGGCACCAGCGACGCAGCGCGCGCCCAGATGGGTCGGGGGGGGCAGGCACGACCGTGACGCGACATCACGTGGGTGTGGTAAATGGGTTGACCATTGCCGGGGTGGGCGTGGGTTGGAGGGCCATGGAGGGTCCTGCTGCCTGCTTGGGAGAGTCATTGCAGCGTTTGTGATGCCTGAGGAGGCTGGTGGACGATGCGAATTCCCTGCAAGTTGAATGAGTTGGCAACGGGCTCAAATGGAAGGCGAAAGAAGGTTTTCCAGGGATTCATTCTGCCGACTTGACTCGACGGGTCAACGCCAATGTCAATTGACCCGGCGGTTTAGGCGGCAAAGGCCCGATGCGCTTCACGGCTGGGAGCTTTGATGCTAGTGGATGATTCAACAGATGTGCAGAAAGCACTCCCAATGTTGGGGGCCGAATTCCCCTCCCCAGGTACTCTCCGTAGCTCAACAACACAAAACACCAGCAGATACATGACTTCATGACATGGAAGCCGGGGCCTCAAGGCTCAAGGCCCAATTCCTCCTCCTCCTCAAGGACTCCTCTAGCATGAAGCTCGTCGTCGTCGTCNNCTCAAGACTCAAGGCCCAATTCCTCCTCCCCCTCTCCTGCGCCCCCCCCCCCCCCATTGCAAATGCTGCATCCATCACCAACCACGACCACGACGACCATCTTCCCCCTCCCCCTCCCCCTACCTCTGCCTCCTCCTCCTCAAGGACTCCTCTAGCATGAAGCTCGTCGTCGTCGTCGCCCTCCTCGCCGCCACCATCTCCCCCGTCGCCGAAGCCCGGAAAGGCATGAAGCCCGTCGACATCGACCTCGACCAGCTCATCAAGTTCGGCTGGTGTCGCGAGACCAACGTGTCCGACTCGTGTGGCGACCGCATGCTCGAGCACGCCCGCTGCTGTGAGCAGTAGCCCCTCCCCTCTTTGGTTGTTCGCGCGTGCGAAGAGATGACTGACCTGGGGACAATAGACGACTTCAAGCAGCTATGCGACTTTCTAAACGACAACCTCGAACTCGTAAATGTCACGGGCGGACGCTGCGTCATCTGGGAGTTCGTCTCCCCCCCCCCCCCCCCCCCCCCCCCCCCCCCCCCCCCCCCCCNNCCCCCCCCCCCCCCCCCCCCCCCCCTTTCTCCCTCGTTGCAACTACCCTCTTAACACATGTCCAAACAGAAAGGATCAATGTCACGGCGACCACACGGGCATGATACAAGGCGTCAACATCCCCGCCGACAACCTCTGCCCGCCGTATCCTTGGTCCAAGAAGTCGTCCTCGATCAAGTGTTGCGGCGGAGACTCCAACGCCCACTGGTGCGCCGACCCGGGAGATCTGCCCAGGTGCACCGATTGAGCCTTGAGTTTCTGCGTGGGAACAGGAGTCTGTGAACGCGTTTGTGTTTGGAGTATTCATCGGCTTCCTAGATATCGTTTGAAAAGGGGATAGAAACGCCTAGAAACGCCCCAACCGGTCCGCAGGGAGAAAAAAATGCTTCATTAGCTCATCATAATTGTACATCCCATGTAATGCTGCCATATTCCTCATTGCTAGCAATCATCCATGAGAAGTGTCGTATCTTGAACCGTCCAAACCACTCACACATTTGAGCGACGTCCCGTCTGGTCCCAAGCCATTATCCCCCAACAGGTCTTTTGCTACGCATTATCGGCTCATCAGAATCGCCTCCATATGAGTCAATGCCGATACATGAATCGAGGACAAGCCGGGCGGTGCTCCGTGGACCATGGCGCCATTGGCTTTATTCATCATCATCCTCCTCCTCGTCATCGTCTTCATCCTCATCACCATCACTCGAACCTATCGCAAGAAGAAACAAAAGAGTCAGTAATTCCCAATCTACAGGTCAAGAGCGTATTGATCCCAAATACCATCGTCCTCGTCGTCCTCCTCGTCGGCCGGGTGAAAGAAGCCTACGCTGCGCGCGTTGTCGGGCTCCTTTTCTACCTCCGTCTTGGCAATCGTCTGCGTCACAAAGTGCTTCCAGTCCGGACCCGTGTACGCCATGTGCGCCTCGCCGCCAAACGACACGCGGCGCTTGCCCCGGTTGCTGTTGCTGAACTGCTGCTGCACGTTACGCAGCGCAATGTGCCGCAGGTCCAGGTTGGGGAGGTCCCGGAGCCGCGTGAGGAAGCGTGCGCAGAGGTTGTCGTCCGGGTCGGCCTCTCGAAGGTCGTGGCCCGAGGGGAGCGAGTCCTGGATGGTGAGGTGGACGAGCTCCAGCCTCTTGAGCGACGGCGCAAACTTGCTCACGACGTCGAGAATGCTCTGCTCGTCCAAGTTCATGCGGCCCAGGTTGAGCTCCTCGAGGCGACGAAACTTGGGGCCCGGCAGCTTCTCGGGTGCCTGGACTCGTTCCGAGTCCTCGGGGTCCTCGGGTTCGGGCCAGGTCCGGTAGTAAGGGCTGGCCAGCCACGTCATCAAGGGCTTGTCGTCCTGGCGGTCGTGGTGCAGGGCGTTGAGGCGCAAGTGCTTGAGGTTGGGCGTCAGGCTGAGGAACTTGCGCATGTGGAACGTCTCCCCCTTGTTCCAGCACGGATCCGTCTCGTTGCGCAGCCTCGTGCCCAGGTCGAGGTCGAGGTGCAGCTTCTCGAGGTGCTTCAGGACGGGACACACGTCGTGCTCCATGTAGGGGGCGATGCGGAAGGCAAAGTTCTTGATCTGGTGCTGGCGGCCGCGGGTCAACACCTCGATGCCGCGCGGCCTCGCGCTCGCCTGGCCCAGGGCGGCGATGACGGCGGCGAAGACCTTGCTGGAGAAGGCGTCGGAGATCTCGCCCACCATGTTGGCGCCCTGCACGATGGAGTAGCCGAGCTCCTCGCCCGCCGTTTTGGCTCCGTAGCTGGTCCACTGGTGCCGGTAGCCGTCGCGGGACCGCTTCTCCGAGTTGAAGCTGCGGATCACCACGTCCTCGAGATTAGGGAGGTGTCGGAAGGCGTCAGCCAGCATGTCGCGCTGGTTGCCCGTGTTCCAGAGCGTAAACATGCTCGCGTGGCGCTCCAACATGGCCGCGTCCTTCTCAGCACTGCCGCTGATTCGAGGAAGATGGGGATAGTGCTCCAGGCCGATGTGCACGTAGCGCAGGTGCGGGCCGACGCGGCTCCTCGCAATGGCGATGAGGCACTCCAGGCTGTCCTCGGACATCATGAACTGCTTGCGGGTGAAGAACTCATTCACAAAGGTGGTGTAGAGAGAGCGCTCGAGGGTGCGACACGTCAGGCGGACGTTGCAGAGGTCGTCGGTGCTCAGGAAGCCGGTGATGCGGAGGAGGATCTCGAGAGGGACCCTTTTGAGGCCCGAGATGGGCGGGCAGTAGAACATGACGGTGTCTTCGTCGGCCATTGTGACGAGGCTGGGAAAAGAAGCCCACGTATTTGCTGAGTGGTGTGTTGGTGATGAGAGGCCGGTGGTTGCAGCCTCGTGCAGTTGTCGCCTGAGGTTGTGTTTCGGGCGGCGGGCGGGCGGCGAAGGTGCGAGGCTTGACGATTGACGTGTAAACAAAGACGGCAGAATAAGACACCCAATCCGTCTTATTTATGCACCGTTTGTTCCCGTCTCGAATTCACGGTGATTCCGGTTGGTATGGAGGAGTTGGGCCTGGACCAGGCAGCAGAGACGCAGTTGGAAGGAGCTGGAGCTGACACGAGTTAGCGCCGACGCCCCTGGGACCGCCAATGAGTCGTTTCCAGAGTCGCACTGTCGTCACATATTGTCACTGTTACACAAAATCAACAAATCACCTCGTGTAGGTAGGTGTATATGTACTGCTCTCACACAAACATGGTATATCCTCCACGCTTCCCTCTCCACATGAGAGACGAGAAGGAACAAAAACGAAACAAAAAGTATCAACACCAATAACACAAATCAAGGCCCAAAATCCCAACCGTGCAGGCATCTTTCCCCCGTCTAAGCCCGAAGGGATATATCCAAGCCAAGAAACACAATAAGGCCCGGGTGCCTATCCCAAGTGCTCCTAAATGCCATGCCGTGCCATGCCACCCGTCCTATGCCTATGCCTGTGCCTTTGCCCGTAAATCCAAAGCAATCAATCCGTGTGCCGTGTGGGTATAATAAACTCAGCCAAGTCCCATGAACTCGTTCTGTCGCAGGAAGCTCGTCGCCAGCTCGTCGCCTCCGTGCTCCGCCGCTTCCATCCAGTGAACCGCGACGCACATCAAGCCAGGGTCGCTTCGCACGTCGCCCTCCTTCCCCTCTCCGGCACCTCCGCCGAGGCCTCCGGATCCTCGTGCGCCGCTTCCGCCGCTGCCGAGCCCAAGCCCGTGTCCGCCTCCGCCCGCACCCCCGGGCCCCATGCGGCTTCGCTCGCTTCGTCCGTACAGATCCAGCACCGCCTGCTTGAACACCTCCCGAGGCTTCGACAGCGGCAGCGTCGTCCTCTCCACGTACTCGGGGTGCGACAGGTAGAACAGCGCGAGCTCCCGCTGCGCCGTGGGGAACCCTTCCTTGGCCGTGATGGCCCACATCTTGCCGGCGTCCTCGAGCTTGTACGTCGTCGACGGAGGAGGCGGTGTGCCAGTCGACGAAATCGTCACATCCGACGCTGCCGCGTCCGCATGTGCCTTGCGTACGTGAGTGTGCGCTGCAACCACCTCGTCCGCCATCTCTACCATGGTCCTGCACACCTCCGACTTCAGCTTCAACGCCGCCAAGGCCGTGTTCCAAAATGACTTGCCGCGCTCCGGCTTGTCCAGAACCGCCGGTGGCACAAACGCTGCAATGAATTGCAGATCACGGAAGAGAGTCTTGGGTCGAATCGACGCTTCCCGGAACAGTGCCTGCAACTCCTTGGTGATGGCGTCCGTGTTGGCCGCACTGCCCGACACGATGGACCGAGTCTCGGAACCCGCCTGTCTAGACTGGTAGCCAAAGATGGGCGTCTCTAGCTGAGATTGAATAGCTTGGGAACGCCGTTCCTTGACATGATCGATGGTCCCTTCGAGGGGCGTCGGCCGAGCCTTGTTGGCGTGCTCCTCGACAACGCTCGATCCGGCATCGGATCGGTTCCATCGAGGGCGCTTGTGGCTGCTCGAATGCAGCGAAGCCACAATCAGGTTCTCGAGCTCATGCAGAGCGTTCAGCTTGACATATGGGTTCGGGTGAACGCAAAACATGTTGAGCAGCCTCTGGTATGCCTTCTTGAATGGGAATTCGTTTGCCTCCTTTGTGGCTGACAGGCGGGGTGTCGAGTCGTTCGCGACCGGGCCATCGTTAATGGCAATGGACGGACTTTCCGACGCCTCCGAAGCTCGATCGGACTGGGCCGAGGAGTCGCCCGCGCCTCGCAGGTTCCCGAAGCTCTTCTTCTTCTCAATGACCCTGGGTCGAGAGCTTCGCTTCTCCTTGATTTCGGACCGTCGCTTGTTCCGACGGTCCATGGCATCCTTGCGGTCGATGCACTGCTGGCCCAGGTTCTCAAACCACGCATCCGTCTCGGAGCCTCGGGAAAAGACTTGATTGCCGAAATCCGAAAGCAATAGGCTTGTCAACGATTGCTTGAGCTCGGTGAGGAACCGACTCTTCTCGTCATCCACGCGCTGCTGGAAGACCGTCTCGTTGGAAGACGCCGACGTGCCCGGGCGTCCGGTCGAGTAGGTCGATGTCGACGGAGTATTGTATGGCGGGTGAGAGAACGTGGTCGAAAGGTTGGTCAGACTGGTCGTGGGCGAATACCGGGAGGCTCCAGATCCAGGTGTCATGACGGGTTGGAAGGGAGACCAAAAGGTGCTCGACGAGTCAACCGTGTGCGCCAGAGATGCTCGGTCAAAGTATTCTTGTCCATCCAGTATTTCTGACAAGGTAGCGCTCGCTCGGGGGATGCTCTGTCTGAGCGAGTCCAGCGACTGCTGGCTCGGGTTGTGCATGGACAGGTTTCTCAGGTCCCGAGCAAACGAGTTGGGGCGGCTTGTCGACGAGTTCAATTTGCGGTCTTGCTCGCTGATGATGCTCGAGGCATCAGTCGAGTCTGCCCACGAATGTTCCCGTTCCCTCGCCTTCACGCGGTCGTACGAGGCCTTGTCGCGCTTGTACAGCTCGCTCGACCACAGAACGGGCGCCTCGCGAATGGTCTCTCCGACCAGCTTGGAGATGCACTTATCCACCTCGCAGCAGAAGCGGTGGATTCTCTCCTCGCCTTGGCAGAAGTTTTGGATGCCATACTTCTGAAGCCAGAGAGACGTCGTCTCGGCCTGGTCGTCGCTCAGCTTGTTTGGCCCGCCCTGCTCCTCCGAGGCGGCCAGCAGATCGACGATTTGAGATTCTGCGCGATACAGGTAGGATGAATTCGGCACCCGCGACATGTTGGCGCGAGAACGTTGGAACGAGTTCCAACGCCGAGGCATGCCCATCGTCTTCAAAGCTTGGCAGATGTCGCGGCTGTGGGTGTATTCCTTGGAGTTGCGCACATCCGTCACGTACCACATCTTATCTCGCATCCCTCGAACACGCTTCATCATTCGGTCAATGAGTCCCTCGTGGCGCTCCTGACTCTGCTTCAGCCAGACCAACCATGCGTCATATTCTTCGATAGCGGACGCAGATCGTCGGATTGAATCCCTGGGGCCCCTGGAAAAGATATTGATGAGAACCGCAAAGCCGTTCTCTCGCAAGGACGGCGACTCCAGGGCATTGAGTTGGTTCAGCGTCTTCCAATACTGGTGAGACGAAACAAAATCGGCCAAGGCCTTGGATTGGGAAGAGGCTGCTTTCAGCATTGTAATGAGAACAGGTTCGGGTTGATCATCCTTGGGAGTGGCGCGCTTCTCGCCGGAATCCGTCTTGGATTCCGGCCCATGGGAAGAGTTGTTGGTCCCGGAGTTGGTTTGCCTCCTGTATGGGTTGCGGCTGGCCATGGATCTCTCCGGCGTGATGATCTTGCTCTTTGATTTGTACCTCTTGAGGCCAGAGGCACGGTTGCTGAGCTGAGTCCGGCCGTTTTCGGGCTCCAGGCTACGAGGGATCTCGTAGTCTTCAACCAGTCGCAGAATCGAGTCGCGAAGTTGTAGATAGTCCTTGTCGAGCTCGGGGCCGTCGGGAATGTCGTCCTCGTCCGTGTCGGTACTCGATGAGTTCTCCTCATCGTCGAGTTCGTCATCGGGGTCAAAGGTCATGTGGGTAGAAAGACTCTTCCCGTCCGAAGAGATAAAGAGAACAACCCACCGCTCCGCGCAAGGGTGACAGGTACCTCGAACGGCGTCGGCGCCTAGATTTTGCGTCATTTCGTGGAGAGCGAGACGGAGGCGATATCCATCGTCCTCGTATTTGTTGAGGCGTTTCGACAGTTCCGGATCCATGGCCGGCGGGGAGTAGCGTTGAGGCGTGACCGAAGTCTGTTCGTCCATGAAGCCGTCTCTCGTGGTGGCGTCGCTGAAGACGGACGAGGCGCTGGTGCTGATGATGGAGGCCGTCTCGAAGTTGTTCCTCGGGTTCGAAATCGACATGGGCTGGGAAATGGCCGACATGCCCGAGATTGACGCAGGGCCGGATCTGAAGCTGCCTGAGGTGGCCGACAGGGGCCTCTTTTCTGGGAAGATGGCATTCACCAGAGTTACCAAGTCAGCAGGGCTGATGACCAAATAGGGATGGACCTCCATGGTTTCTCTCAGGGACGTAATGGACCTCGCGGGCAAGAGCTTGGCAGCGGGTGCCTTGGACCGAGACCCTTGGAACCTGGCGAGGATACTCTCCACGTGCCCCTTGATCTTGGGAGGCACCTCCACGGGAACGCAAGTTGCGGAGGGTTTCCCGCTCCACATGCTCGAGACGTACTCGTGCGCTTTCATTGCGACCTTTTTCAAGATCTTTTCGCGGGCATAGGGGGTGATGTGGTACTCGGCGAGCATGCCGTACGACTCGGGATGGATGATGACACCGAGGAGGAAGACAAAGAAGAGGCATCTCCAAACCAACCATCGGGACGTGTTTTCCACGTACTTGTTGTCCAGCTTTCGGAGGATGGCGTTTCCCAGTTCCAGGAGGCCCTCGGGGATTCCGGTGGCGTCCTCGTCGTCGACGAGCTCGAATAGTTGGTTGACTGCTCGTTCGTAGAACTCCTTGGCGCGGACTTCGTCAGAGTGGTTCCAATCCGACAGGTTAAAGCGAGTGCCGTGCTGATCCTCGGCTCGGTCCAGGAGGAAGGCTCCGTCCTCGAGGATCTTCATGAGATACCACTCCATGTTTGACTTGCCTGACCAATCCCGCATAGCGGTCCAGATGTTGAGAACGGAAATAAGAAAGTGCTCGCCGGTAGATTTGGGTTCCGAAATCAGGCGAGCCAGGGCGGTCGCCCAGATTTCGGTGCGTCGCTGGTCCTCGGAGCTGTCGGGGCCGGCAGAGTTGGCGAAACAGGTGTGGATGAGAATGGAGAGGGGGTCGTGGCGCTGGAAGGAGAGGAGTCGCTCAATGTCCACGGCGGCGCTGCCTCGGCCAGACGCGCTTGCGTGAGACCTCGCGGCAGACCGGCCGTGGTAGGGAAGGACGGATTCCACGGGTTCCAAGCCTTTGTGGTAGGTCAAGAAGGAGTTTAGCTCTGAACTGGTGAGAGAACAGATGCGAGTGGCCAGGTAGTCTGGGTTGGTTCGGAGCTGGGTCAAAAAGTCCAAAAAGGTGTCCCGGGCAGAGGCAGAAATGTCGTGAAGAAAGGGCACCATGGTCCTGAGGGGGTTTGCTCCGGCTGCCGAGTTAGTGGGAGAATTCAGGCTATCTGAGGAGCCCAGGGCGGGCGAGGCCAGGGCCTCCATCTCGGGATCCAAAAGGGCATATCGGCGGAGCTCGTCGCAGCTGTTGCGGACGTCGTGGATGGCGTTGTAGAGGGCGGTGAAGTTGTCCTTGTCGTCCCTGCGGAAGTCATCGACGAGGTTGCGATGGGCTATCTCGCCGCACCGGGTCAGGCGAGCGCTGAGGGCGGTGGAAACCAAGCTCCTCTGGAGGCGAAGGCGGGTGTTGGCGCGCTTGCGCTCCTGGTACTTGGAGAGTCGCACAAGATGGGCCAGTTCCTCGAGAGTAGTGCTATCCTTGTCAGGGGACAGGTGCGGGTTAGTGTACTGGGACACATCCTGTAAGAGGGGCTTGGGTCGCGTCGAGGAAGCCGTGGTCTCGTTCGAGGCATCGGCGGGGGGTTTCACGGGCAGATCGCCGGGACCATGTCGTGGGCTGGGCTGGGCGGGCATGTTGGGCTGTTCCACGAGAGGCTTCCGGGAGACGGCGTTGGAGGTTGAGGATTGTTGAGCATGGCCGCGGCGAGCGGCGTCGTCGCTGCGTCGGAGAGATGGCGGTTGCAACTCGTCGGGCGAGGAGCTGGGGCTCGGGGAGCGATATCGACGGAGAGGTCGGGATTGTTGCACATGGGTGTCGATTGAGGGGGCGTTGGATGTCGAATCTTGAGTGATGGTGGGTGACACGGCTGTTGGGGCAGCGAAAACCATCAGCCTTGGAGACCGAGATTTTGGACAAGGAGACGAGGTGAGTGAAATTGGTGGGGAAGGGGGTCAACGAGAAGCAAGATAGGATCAGTGGGCAACGTGAAGATTGAGCAGAACGGGACAAGGGCAAACAAGCAGCGGCGCAAAGGCGGCCTCGGGGCTTTTTAACATACGAGGAGAGGATTGGATGCAGACGGGAGACGAGAGGGAGCGTTGCATGGAAATCATAGTGCACCCATGGACAGACGTCGACGTCGCAGCCGCGCAGCTCCGGAGGCAGCTCTCACGGAGAAGCTGCTCACGGGCTTGTCGGGGCGACCGATTGGAGCTCGACGGGTGGAGGACCGAGGGTTTGCGGCGGCGAGGGATTCGCGAGGCGTTGACGGGGGCGTTTGCGATGCGTGCCACGTTCAAGCGAGGGCGTGGCGAGGCAGGGCTGGGCGTCGGTTGACTGGTCGAAGAGTCTTTGATGTGCTGGCCTCGGGGGAGGTTGGGCTACTTGAAGGAGCTAAGCAACGGCGATTGACGAGGCGGGAGAGAGTCGTCGGTGGTTGAAGGGTGATGGACGGTGGGGTAGGTTGGGCTGATGGAATTAGTGTCGACGGCTGGGCTTCGCCTGAAGAGAGAGGGGGAAGCTGTCGCAAAGCGATGGGGGAGTTGCGAACGGAGAATGGTACGGGCCACGAGGCAGGCGTTGAAGGAAAGATGATGAAGGGAAAAAAGGAGTCGACGGGAGGAGAAGAAGACGGAGACTTGAGAGGAGAGGAGGGGGGGGGGGAGGGGGTGCGCGTGTGGGAGAGAAGAGGGAAGGAAGGATGATGGAGGAGAGGAGGCGATCAATGGACAGCGCAGGTACCGCAAAGCAGGCTGAGACAATTACCAACGGACGAGGGGGGGGGAACGGATTCGACTGGGGGTGAAATGCGAGTTAAAGCTCTCTGTCTCGTACCGGAGGTACATGACCACGACCCTTTTACAGCTGGCAAACGCATCCAGACCATCTCACTCGCTCGCGGCAAGATACATGATCCTTGCTCGCCCCCCGAGAGGGAACCATGGAACCATGCCATGCGATAGGACGGGCATGAAGATGCGATCGGTCCGTCCAGCGTTGCGTGCCTCTTCCCTACACCAACGGATGCTCCCTCCGCGCCGGGCCTGCCTGTTCGCTGAGTCCGTCATTCTGATTGAAGTCGGGGGTGGAGGCGAATGGTGGCCAGCGAAGCAGCACGACCCAGCACGACCCAGCACAGCACAAGACAGCACAGCACGGCAGCACAGCACAACACAGCACAACACAGCATGGACGACTCAGCACGACGCAGCATAGCACAGCACAACTCGCAGCACCACCACAGACGGATGCATCCATTCACCCATCCGTCCCCCGTCCGTCCCCCCATCCGTCATCCGTCCATCCATCCTACCTACCCAGCCAGCCCCCTCCCAAAAGGAAGCAGAAGAAAAGCACTGGAAACTGGGACCCGGCAGGCACTCAACAGGGATCCATCGGCTGGGACGAGGGGGGTGGGTGGTGGTGGGAGCAGTCAAGTGGTTGGCTGGTGCCGCATGGCTCTTCAGCTAGACAGGCTGCCCAGGCTGCCCGCTCGATGCTCGTGAACGGCTGACCGACTCGCCGCTCGCCGCCCGCCACTCAGCGAAACGCATGTAAGACACCAGGCGGACACAAACTGTTCGTTTGATTCGAAATGCTTTTTTTCTCTCGTCTTTCCTTTTGGTGGCCGGCCCTTGGATGGATCGCGTTGGCGTTGGCGACGGCGTTGGCGGGAGCGGAGCGGCCTGGGGCGGCGCGAGGCTCCGAGGGAAACTTCTCCAGTCAGTTGCTCAGTGGGGATCCCGGCATCTGTCCCTTGATTGGCCGAGCCCGTACACGCCTCGTCGAAGTCACTCCTCGCACGCCTCACCTGGGAAATCCATGCGGCAATGCGTCTTTACTCCCTGGCTCGGTTCCCTGCCGACACTTTCCCTGCGCGCCTGGGGGCTAGACCCGGTACCTGAGAAGCCCATGTGCCATTCGCACGTGTTTGTCGAGGGAGCCAGAGGCAGACAGTCAGACAGAAGCAAAAAGGCCTCGACGTGTCGTCGCTGACAATTCCTTCTTTGCTTCTTCGCCATAAGGGGCCCGTGAGTTCGGCCCAGCCTTGATAACTAAAAAAGCAAGCGAAATCCCCGCCAACGCATCCGACATGACCGTTGAAAGATGGAAACGAAAAAATCAGCCCTTCCTTTCTGAGCCGTCGCCCTCACAAAATAAGACGACGGCTGAACCGTGGTCGGTGCTCCCCGATGAGCTGTACAAACTCCCTAGCCACCCTCTTTTCTCTGTTCTAATAACGGCGGCGGCTGCAATGTAATCTCAGATGCGCTGGAGATGGATGTTGATGAGCTGGCCCCAGGCCTGGCCCGGCCACCAAAAAAGCGTCCTACGCTGCTCCCGACCACCATCGAGCAGTCCGTCTCTTTTTTCGGCCCCTTCTGCTTCTGCTTGGGCCTTGTGCTGTGCCGTGCTGAGTTGTGCTTCCTGCTGCGTTGTTCACCAGATTTGTTTGTGCTTGGACCCTGTATTCCATCATCGGCGGCTCGGGTCAACTTGGCAAGGCTGCCCGGGGGAGAGAGAGAAGGTCGATTTCCATTCCATCCATGGATTTCATCCAGGTACCCTTGAGGGGGATTGCAAAGCTGGAAAGATGGAATCAGCTCATCCCCCCGAGGGCGCACCTGCCAGGAGGTTCCCTGCGAGGCACTTTAGATTGCTTGCCGTTCGGCGGGAATTTGCAAAGAAAGAAATTGACATAAAAAAAGAAACGAAACAAGAGTCGAGAGCGAGGAAACTGAACCAGGTCCTGGGGGTCATGTATGCTTTCATCAATGTGCATTCACGGTGTCAGGTGCAATCCCTGAGCCCTACCTGCATAAGAGAATTCTCTCTTCTCACGCCTCGAGCCAACATGGAAGGGGGCAACTCGGAACAGATGCTCGAGAGAGAGAGAGAGAGGGTGCACACATCATCGGCAGTCGAGAGATGCCATGGCACAAAATTAGAAAGGAAAGAAAAGAACAAGAGATCGACCTCGAGGCGAACCCCTCCCTCCTCCTCGACGAAACACGCCCTCCCTCTCATTCTGACGTGCAGGATACTGCCCAGACGCTACCAATCCCCCAGCACCGTTTTCCCTCACCGACTTCAAAAAGGGCCAGACGGGAAGTGATGAGAGGAGGGAAAGAGTTGTCTCATCTCATCTCATCTCTTCCGTTTCTGCAGCTCGGAGCCGGGTGCAGGCCTGCTCGTTGGACCGATTCCCTTTGGACCCCTTTTTTTTTTTTTTTTTTGGTCCCCTTCCCCTTCATGCCCTCCGCAAGACATGACGATCCATGGGCCAAAAATACAAACAAAAAAAAGGAGAGATCCCCAGACATGGGAGTGAACGGGATGCCGTGCAACGCACCACGTCTTTGGCCGAGCCGCACCGAGGAGAGAAGCCCATCTCGGTAGCACGAAGTCGACCTTTTCAGTAATTATTCCGTGCATATGCCCTTTGATTCCTTTTCTTTTCCTTACTTTTTTCGAAAATGTGTGTGGTGTTGTTCAATTACCTTAGTAGTTACTTATGGAGGGCGTGAGTTGTCACTGCATCTCGCCTCCCTTCCCCCCCCCCCCTCCCGCAAGCAAAGGACCGACTTGTCTGTTTGGCGAGCGGGAAGAAAACTGGCCATCCATTTCCGTCCACGCAGCACAATGGGGAAAGGAAATGATAATAACAAAACGAGAAGAAAACCTCCAAAGTTGCGTAATGTCGCATACGGCGAGAAAAACAGGTGCCCCCCGGGTTTTGTCGAAAAGGCCGCACGCATCGGCACTGTGCCTGGGCAGCGAATAGGAACAAACACGGCCGCCGTTTGGCCAGCCCGTGATCCCTTCTGCTGCTGCTGCTCATTTTAACAAATTGCACAAAAGACGTCACGATACATGATAAATTAGGGGTTTCTTTTTTCTCCTTCTTCTTCTCTTGCAGGTGGGAAATGATTGACTGCGCAGATACGAATGGTAGCGTGCATATGGCCCCCAAATTGCCTCGAGTCCCCTCCATGGACACGCACCTCTTGCCATTCTTCTCTCTCGTCTTCCTCGACGCAAACAAAAAGACTTGGCCTTCTTTGGCCACATGGTCCACGATTGCATCGCGAAAGAGGGGGCGGGCCAGAGAAGAGACGGCAGAGGGAGAAATCACACGCCCATCCATCGCCCACCCCCTCCTCCCTCCCCTCCCTCCCCCCCCCTTTCTCCTCTCTTACAGCCAATCTGCATCGTCCACGCCATTCAAAGGCCATGCACCGTCTGCGAGCAAGAAACATTCACACAATCTGTCGTTTGCCAACGCACCACACACACTCGTCCCCCAGTGAACACCGCCAACTAATCCCACGCCCAAAAGTCATGCACCCACCACCACCCGAGTTGCCAATCACCGTCTGCCAACCTGCCTCCGCATCGCGGCCCCCCTTGTGCATACTGTACGAGTAGGAAACATGACGAGCAAAAAAGAAAAGAGGGAACATCAAAGACGGACGGCGGCGGCTGAAAAGAGAGACGGAAGAGCGAAGCATCTGAAAACGAAAACGAGGTGTGCATTTCCCCCTCCCCGGGGCCTCGCACAACGGCCACCCAACAGCGAATGTTCAAACCTGCTCCATCTGCCGCCGGCCCGGGTCCGGCCTCTCCGACCCTGGACTTTTGAGGCCCGTCCTCTTGTCCGGTCTGAATTGATGAGGAGCTCACCAACCAAGGCCTCTCGCTCTGTCTCCCCTCTCTGTCTGTCTCCCTCCCTCCGTCGTCCCCTCTCTTTCTCTCTCACTCTCACTCGTCCCCCTCTCCCCCCTCTCCCCTCCTCTCCCGGTGATGGCCTCGGGGTGAGCCGCCCGGCCGGTGCGTTGGCTCTTCCGTCTCCACGCTCACGCCCGCGAATCCACCACCCCCCTCGTTCCGTCCCACCTCCGTCCCCCAACAACTCAACCAACCTCCGTCTCTCTCTCTTTCGTCATGACATCTCTGGACGATCCGCCCATTCAGAAAAGAACGGCGGGCTCCAGAAAGCTCGCGCCACTTCTGCCTCCCCTTTTGAGCCGCCTACATATCTCGTCAACCCGGCCTAGTCTGTTGAACGCATGCACGTCAGCCTGTCAAGGCGTCCTGGCGTCCCCCCTCCTCAGCCAAACCGACCTTTCCCTCCTTCCCTTGCCACCTTAAACGCCTGTGGCCCTTTGTTCGTCGTCCAAGGACCCTGCTCTTGTCGTGTCGTGTCGAGTCGAGTCGAGATAACGTGGCTGCACCCGAGCCCGCTTCTTTCAGCTGCGAGCCCGTGGCACGTACATGACTTAGAGACAGGACAGCGAGTGAGCAACCCGAAAAAATAAACAAAGGCCCAAAATGAAATCCATGTGCCGTTGTAAAAAGCCCTTATCTAGTCTACCGTATATCGACTCTGCAGCCGACTATCCGTCCGTGGTTGTCAAACGTCGTCGAGACATCTCACCCCCCCCCTTCACCTCCGCAAGGGGCCCTTCCTTTCCGTTCCCCCAAAATCCTCCCGTCCAAGAGAGAGCATGGCTTTCAAACAGCCGCCATCGATTTATTGTTTACGCTTATGCGTTGGCTAGCGCCCCGAGCCTGCCTCCAGCCCGGATCCCTTCCAAACACGCCTCTTTGTTCGACTATCGACGCGCCGCCCCATCCCATGTCTCCCTGGATCGACCCTGCTCAACCCTTCTTCGAGTCCGCATTGCATTTTCCTGGCACGCGGCGCCATCGTGTTGATCAGGCAAATCCCAGTTCGTCCTTGGAGAACCATTCGTGAGCCTCCGAACCCCCCCCCCCCCTTCTCCCAGCCTATAGTTCGTCGTGATAAGAACGTGTGCATGGGAATTGCCTGTGGCCCATCTCATTGGATTGCCCATCGTCGACGACGGGCATGACGGAGAGGATTGGAGACTCCTGCGTTGCTTCATATTAATTTCATCTTGCTTATCAAGCATTACGGTAACACAAGCATGGTAGTAGGCCTTGACATCCAATGACACCTCTCCGCCTCGCATATGTAATCGTTGATCCTGCTTCACCTGCCTTGCCTCCGTCCTGAGATATACATACGCACGCACAGCCTTCCAATCGGACATATAAACAAAAGCAGAAGGACCAAAAATAGTGCCATAAGCAATACCATGTCCATTTCACCTATCAAGACGGATACTGCAGATTGCGTTGTTTGTCCAGCCCCCTGTCTTACATGCTCTATTCCCTACAGATCAGCAAGGCTTTCATCACGATGCCCTCATCTTACAATGCATTCCGCAGTCATGCGCAATCAACGGGCAGCGGCACTGGCACCAATACGCGACCTTGGAGTTAGAAACGGAAACCATATTGATGACTTGGCCAGGTGATGCAATGTGACGTATCAAAATAGAACCATCAGGCCAATATGACAGGTATCCGAAGCAGGGAATGCTTATAGACATCCGGCATCAATCACACCAGTCTCCAAACCTACGTCGAGGCATCGGAGAAATGTCTGGCAAATAGTGCCAGAGCGCGGCGAGTTAACCCTATCACCGTCACTTCACCATCAGTCACACAAGAACAAGCGAGGGCACACAAATCTTGAATCAAAAACAGCAGACAATGTCCTATTACTCGTAGGCACGCTGAATACCTAGCCACGTATATTCGTAGATGCATAAAACCGAGATGAAGCTCCCCTTGCCTCGCGATGAAAATGGGTATAATACAACCGCTATCCGACCAGAACCCAACCATACCCCCCATGTGGCACGCTGCAATCGCTGGTTCATGCAGAGCGTGCTTCACGTGTCCCCTTTTTGTTTGTCGTCATGTCCCCTCTCTTGGTGTGCCGTCACATTCTTAGAATCCCCGCCCGAATCGAACATCAAAGTCCTTGAGGACGCTCATGATGCTCGCTGCCTCAACCTCGATAGGCATCATGGAACCCGGCGGCTGAGGTCGGGCGCCGGCCCGGGGAGTCGCCTTGAGCTTTGGCAACCACGAGCCGATATCATCAGCCGCCTTGGAAAAATTCCGATGGCTAGAGAGCGTCTGGTACGCCTCGGCACAGCTGAGGCCAAGGCTGGGCAGACTGGGCAAGGAAATCTTCTCCTTCTTGGGGGCCTTGCAGCAACCGCCGTCGGCACCCTTGCCGCCGCAGCAGCCTCCTGATGGGCCACCTTTGCGGTCAAAGTTGGCTGCCATCAGGCGGCAGAAGAGGCCGGACTTCGGGTCGGACTGGCACTGGGAGCAGGTTCCAGGTCCGCTGGAGCCGCACCCACGGCTCTGGGATGATTGGTTCTGGTTCTGACGACGAGGTAGCTTAACAGCACCGTCGGCCGTCATCTCCATTGCCATGGTAGGGGGGACAACGTCAGTCTCCGAGGGAGGAGGGGTTTGGACCTGTTGAGAGATGGGGGGGAGTGTATCGTTGGGGGTCATGGCGGGGGTCGCGAGCGCAGCGGTATCTGCGCAGACGCAGTAGGTTCCGTCTTTGCAAAACCCACATGCGTCCTTGAAGGCCATGGCATCAAAAGATGGGACCTGAGCCACGGAGGATGGGGTCGAGTACTGAGACTCGGGAGGTGCGGTAGGTGCCACGTTGCGAGAGAACATGGCAGTGAAGTCGGTCTCGGCCTCGTCCTGGACGGGGCTGGCACGATGTCGCTTCTCACTCGACTCGATGACCGAGGGAGAGGGAGGACGCTTAAGGTCCGACGGTGGGTTGAGGACGTCCGTGACGGCCTCGAGACAGCGGCAGGTCGAAGTCTGGCCGCACTTCCCGCAGCCAGCGCCGGCCGTCGCCATCACCTCCTCCACACACGCACATCGTCCGTTTGGGGTACAATTCCCACAAGTGAGGGTAGACTCTGAGGCATCATTTGCCGAGCTCAAGTCGAGGTTCTCGGGAGGCGAGATGATCTGTGAGATGGAAAAGGAAGTGTGGCCGCTTTGGCGTTCCGCAGGTCGACCGTCAGGAAGACTATGTCTGGGAGCCTGGCTAGTTGGGCTCTGAAGTCCCTCAAAAGGGGGCTGAGAATGGCTCAGGTTGCGGGACTGGTATGCGGGATGAAAGGGGTTTTCCTGCATGCGACGCTTGAGCGTCTCGGCCTCGGTCTCGATCTTGACACGCTCTTGTCGTTCACGATCGAGCATATTTTCAAGCAGGATGCAGCGGGAGCGGAACGACTGAACGTCCAGCTCGAGCTCGTGAATCTTGTCCTTGAGCTCAACCTCGGCCTTTTCATGAGTTTCGCGCTGCTGGTCCAGTTGCTCCTCCAGCTCGCCGACGCGGGCGGCCCTGCGTTCCCGGAATGCCCGCTGGGCTGCGCGGTTTTGGGCCTTGCGCTTTGTGGGCGGCGTGTCCGTGGCCGGCTTCCGGCCAGGCTTGGGCCGGGGGGGGATGACCCATTCCTTGGAGGTCATGGAGACCTTTGGGGCCTCGGTCGGCACGGGGTTGGGGCTGATGACGGACGACATGGCCATCTTGTTGATGGATGGAAGTGCTGTGCGTTGTTGAGGTTGCATGGGCGGAGGTGGCTTTGCACCCGGCTTAATGGAGAGTGGCGGTCGGTGTGTGGCGCCAGGTGTGGCTGGTGCGCCCGGACTCGGAGCGGCACTGATGGGCCGGGGCCCGGCTGACTTGGGACCCGAGGAGCCGGCGGCGGAAGCGAGGGCAGTGTCGACGATGGGACGGGACGGTGCAAGAGGTGCAGGATGGCCCGGCATGATGGTCGATGTAGGACGACGATGTCGTTCAACGTTTGTGTGTTGGTGTACTTCGAGGTTGTGGCGAAGACTGCGGGTCTTCGGTTGCGTAGTCGGCTGACTGGCCAGCTAGGGTCTCGGAGTTCCGAGACGGAAATCTAGGTGAGCTCTCAATGTGAGAAGCGGCTCAGATCGAGTCTTTTCTTTTCGCAGCTCCCCCAATACAAGTGTTCAATCGATTCGCGGGTAGTTGCGGCCAATTGAACCGGTGTCGGAAGCTGGTCGAGAGAGCAAGTTCGGAGGCATGCGTCGAGTCGAGGTTGGCGAGATCGGAGTGAATGTCAGTCGTGGGCTGGTGGCCTCGAGGTGGAAAGAAGCGACGCTGGCGAGCCCATTCGCAAACACTGTGGATGATGGCGGCGACGGCGAAAGCTCGCAAACGAACGAAAAGACGTCAATTGAAAGGATAGATCAAGATTCAGCGGGAGGGGGAGGGGGGAGCAAAAGAGGGATATGGGAGGGAAAACAAAAGCGTGGGGTGCATTGCTTCTTTTGTGCCCCGGCCTTGACTGACTGACGGCTGGGAAGCCAATGGTCCGATTCCAGGAGACGACGCTGGTGGGTCTGATCTGATTGATAAGATTTGATTGATAAAATTTCGCATGCGCCAGGCAAGTGCGACTGACGCCAGGCACCTGCCCCAGTCAATTCTGGGGCATCGTTTGAGACAGTCAGAGTCGCTGTTGCTCATAGGTTCATGGGACTCTGGTCGGGGTTGGTTGTGTAAGGCAGCTGGTCCAGGCTCGGCTGCCCAGTAATAACGCAGCTGATTTTTCCTTTGTTCCTCTGGTGGATGTCATAACCCCGTCGTCGTCGTCCTCCTCGTCCTTCCTCCGTTGACAGACCAGCCGCAGAACGACCTCAGACTGGCATGACGGCACAACTCAGCACAACTCAACACAACTCAACACAACTCAACACAAAAACAACGCATCATCAACTGCAGCCGCAGAATTGGCGCTGTTACGCTGGTATTCGCACATCCATGTGCACCCACCACATCGCCACCCACAGTCTTCCATTTTTTTCTTGCTCGGCCTTTCGGTGCCACCGCAACCTGGAAAAGTCCACAGTGCGGGTTCGTGCCCCCCACCCTCCGTCCACGCTGCCCACGATACCCACGACGTTGCCGCATTCTCGCTGATGCAGTACCCCAACAACCCACGGGATTTTTATTGGGGTTCGTTGGATCTTGATTCGACTTGACAGCCGACCGTCAGCCGACCAATTAATGGTGGTGCCCAAATGTCCCGATTGATGCTCCTGCAGTGCCGGACATGCGATTGATAACTTTGTTGCGGCGACAGTGGCAGCCCACGCACATCCATGTCATGCCCTCCCTCTCAGTCTCAAGAGCCTCAGGCGCTCGCCGTGTCTCCCACGCCAAATACTGCTGAATAGGGCCAAGGCACACGGAAAGAAATGCCCGCGCGTCCCCCGGAGTGACGGATCAACCCACGGTTCTCTTCCTCCGCACCCCGTCCTCTGCAGTCTTGACCACCTCAAGTCCCCCTTCCCCTCTGCTCTGTTTCCCCCACGCTTCCCCATAAAAAGGCAAAACTCCCTCTCCCTGTCTTTCGTCGGTTTCCCTGCCTCTCTCTCTCGATTCCCCACCCCCCGGACGAAAACCCTTGAAGCCCTCACCTTGAAGCGTCTTGCTCTCGTCTTGGAACATACCGCACCTCCATCCTCAGCTGCTAGCCTCGTCTGCCTCACCTGGAGCAAGCCGTCGGCCGGCGTTAGTCGGAACCGCTCGTCAAAGGTTTTCTCCGACTCGCGAGTCGCCGCCCACATGTTCTGCCCCAATCTGGAACATTTGAGCGGCATCCCGTGGGCCCAGCTGTTGATGCTGTGCCACAATCAGGGTCTCGGATCTCCGACTTCGCTCTCGCTGGGTGCTCGGTTTGGGTTTGCAATGCTGACCGCATGCAGACGACGGCCGACGATGCGCGACTCAGATGCTTTGTCGGAACGCTGAGAGGCCGGTCGTACGAGCCGGCTCTGCAGCGCGGCAAGCATCAGGAACCTGCCGCATCCTTGGCCGAGTCCGGCCCCCGGAAGACTTTTTTCATCGGGACACACGACAAGTGGTTCGTTCAGGCTGACCCGGTCCGAAGGCCATGTTGACGCTGCGACTTTGGTCCGGCGGTGATGCCACGAATGGATCAAACATGGAGTTGAAATCTCAGTCTTTTCCCCTCGAGTCGCCCACTCGCACATACGCAGCTCCTACATGGGTTCGTTGACGTATGACATGCGCCTTCCTTGGCCTTTTTGAATCTCGACCGATCCCGATACGCCGACGCCGATACCGACACACCGAGCGCATGTCATTCCCTCTCACTGACAGGCTCACCTCGGCCACGTTCAGTTAATCCGTTATTGCTTCTTGCACGAAGCACGCCGATAAGACTAACAAATCCAACCAAGCATCGTCGACTGGACGTCCCAAAGGGGCAACACTGAATACATAGCAGTCCGAGACATCCTCGGTAAACCCCTAACCGCCGCCATTTCTCTTCTTTCTTTTCCCTTCTTCTCCCTCCCCGTAGCCGCTACCGCCACTGCCCACTACCCCTACATAGCCCATGTCCGCTTATCGCGCCCTCGTGAGCTCCCGCAAACTCCCTTAACCCCCATCCCGAATCCACCCACTAACACGGAGCCCTGACCTTCCTCCGTCCACCAGACCTTCATCAACCAACGGGCCAATGAAATCAAACTCGGCCGACGGCTGCTCGGAATTGTTACTCCTACATGTGCTCGGATCGACGCCTGGAGGCAACCCTTTCCAAGATGAACCATTGACACCGTGATATCTCGTGACCCTGACGAGATGCTAGAGCGCCTAGACTCTCGACGCCAAGGGGACCAAGACGAACAGGAAGTTGTTGACAAATGGCCTCCACCAGCGACGCGGAATACAACCCTTGGCATTTGCTCAAGCTCTCTAAAGACCCTCTGAGTCAATTTTGCTCCCTGAAAAGGTATCCATCCGACGATGCGTCGCCACCTGGGCGGTTGGTCGGTACGGATGGCCTGAGGGCGCTGCAGAAGCGAACGAGTGCGGGATGCACCTGTGCTTGCTTGCCTGGGATGGGGGACGAGCTGGGCACAGTCCACGGCAGGTGATTGTTAATGGTAATTCCTGCGTTTTTGAGTAGTTCAAGGCGAGCTGGTGAGCAATTCGTTTCCGCGAGTTTGATCATTCTCGAGCCACCGAGGCGAGGGTTAAGAACGGACTGGCAGTGCCCGTTATCCCCCTTGGTACCTGAGAAAACCAATACCATTCAGACAAGAAATCTTCCCATGTCTCCCTATACCAAGAACTGACAAACTGCAAACCTTGTGGATGCTTCTCGGTCGGATCTTGAGAAACTGAGAGCAGTTCCCGAGAGAGTTCCAGGCTTGCACAATGAGATTGAATTCGAGGTAGTTGCAAGGTCGTATACGAAAACGAAAACACAGGGAGAGAAGACATGGTCAAAGGTAAAGCTCAGATCACGTGTCCTCGTCTCATGAGATCAGATACTGATGCATCAACCATCATGACTGGTTATTGGTCGCCCTGCTATTGGTGCTGACTTGAGTGGGAGGAATGGAGCAACACAGTCACAGCACTTGTAGCTTCCACATAGAGTCTGAGCCATCTCTGGAGCAATAGCGGCTGGATAGGTAAAGATCAGGGGGGTTCTGTCTGCAAAAGCTCAAGATTTCGAACAATTGAGGTTCATCTTGACGGTCCAGTAGCATTCAGTCTCGAGTGCCCAACGAAGCTACCCCACCAATCCAACCGATGCGGGTGCGCTAAGCGGATCATGTTAGCGAAGCGTGGCAGAAACGTTGAACCATGCACCAACATCATATCAACTTCATACCGCCATAATCTCACCTATGCGCCATGCTCTTAGACACGCCTTGACGGGTTAAATAACATCACCTCGACTGGGAATTTTCTCGTCTCGCTATTCGAACCATCCACATTAGTTCATCGTCTGCGGGAGCATCCAATCTCGAAACCCCCCCGTCTCCTCCATCAACGAAAGCTCTCTACCCCTCCAACGACGACTTCGCACCGCTCCGATCCGATAATCGAAGAAGCCATCACACAATGGCCGCGCGGGCGCCGGACCTCGCCCCCCCTGGGCCCTCGACCCTCTCCCGAAACAGCCCGTCCCCCGCCTTCAACTTCTCGTCGGACTCGTCCGACCTCGACGACGACGCGCCCCTCCCCTTCCCCGAAGCCCTCCCGCGCTCCGACTTCCTCGCCGCCGACTTCCAGCCCGCCGCCTACCTCTCGGCCCTGCCGCACCGCCACCAGACGCTCGAGGACCTACGCGCCGACCTGCGCGACCGCAGCGCCGCCATCAGCGCCGAGCTCCTCGAGCTCGTCAACGGCAACTACACGGCCTTCCTGTCCCTCGGCAACGAGCTGCGCGGCGGCGACGACAAGGTCGAGGACGTCCGCGTCGCCCTCTTGGGCTTCCGCCGCGCCGTCGAGGAGGTCAAGGCGCGAGTCTCCGCCCGCAGGGACGAGGCCGGCGCCCTCAACACCGAGCTGCGCGACGTGCGCGCCGCCATCGAGCAGGGGCGCAAGATGCTCGAGGTCTCGGAGCGCCTGTCCTCGCTGGAGGAGCGCCTCGCGCTGGACAGCTTGCCCGGGTCCGGCGAGGGCGAGTGGGACGACGGGAGCGACGACGAGGAGGAGGAGGAGGAGGACGACGAGGAAGACGGCTTCCTCGGGAGCTCGCCCGTCAGGCTGTTGGCTTCGGCGCAAGAGTGCAGCCGCATCATGGCGTCAACGGCCGCGCTCCCGCACGATACACCATGGGCGACCAAGACGGAGGAGCGGCTGACCAAGTGTCAGAACACCCTGCTACTAGACTTGAACAATGCCCTCAAGGAGGCGAAGAAGGCTGGCGTAAAGGGTCAGGATAGAGTGCTCAAATATCTCGCCGTGTATCGGGTATTAGGTGCGGAAGTAGCCGCCGTCAAGACTCTCCGGGGGACTTGAAGGACCACATGAACAATTCAGGATAGATTGGCCAAACCCTGCCATCACAAAAGATACCCCAGTCCAAAATCATGCCTCTTCCTTCACGAAGTCGTCTATTTAGTAATATGACATAAGATAGTGTACAATGATACAGCCCACACCCAGATCCCAAGGCTTGCTATGCTTTTTTTTCTTCTTTTCTTACATGATGCCCATCAGCGCCTCAGGGGTCAGTTTCTCCTCGGCATCCTGCAGCTTTCCATTCAAGCTCAGGCCCGGGCCATGGGTCGTGCTGAGAATCACCTCGTGTACCTCCTTGGGCGACTCCTCCGAGATCTCAGCCGCCTCGCTCTTGATCTTGGTCAACAGCACCTTGATGTTGGCCTTGAGCTGCTCGGGGGTGTAGCCCAGCTGCCCAATGGCCAGACGAATGACGCCCTGGCGCTCGCGGTAATCGGCGGCACCGGCAGATTCACGCATCGACCGGACGACGTCGCTGACGACGGTGCGGGTGCGCGCGCTGGGCATGAGGCCCTTGGGACCCAGGATCTTGCCCAGGCCGGCCTTCTGGAGCGCCTTCTCGCTGGACTCGTGGCAGATGAGGCGGTCGAAGTTGATGTTTTCCTGGCGGATGGCTTCAAAGAGGGATTCTTCGCCGACGGCGACGGCGCCGGCGGCGGTGGCCTCGCGGGCCATGGCGCTGCCCTCGGGACACACGACGGCGATCTGCCAGTCGCTCTGGACGGGGTGTGGCAGACGCACGCTATTGCGGATGACGGGGCCGTTTCGGGCCGTCTTGAGGTTGATGTGAAGTTCGTACTTGACAGAGGCGGGAGGTTGACCGACTTCGACGGAGCGGAGGATTCTAGAGAAGGTTACCTGAAGTTAGCAATGCCGTTCCAACTTGACAAGCGCGGGGGATCCCGCATTGGGGCTCCTCTGCCGCTCAATCGTCGTGGGGAAACCAACCTCATGGCCTCGCAAAGCGAAAACTGCGGGAACTCGCGCTTGGTCAGGTTGGGCCGCTTATAGTCCTTTGGGACCGCCCTCTTCTTCTTGACCGTCTTCCTGATGCGGACAACGGAGGCTTCGCGAGTCTGGACGGCGGCCGGGACGAGGAATCGGGGTACCGACGGGATCGCCGGGCGGGCGACCTGTGTGAGGGACAGCCTGGCCATTGAGGCCAAGCAGCGGTCGATTGGCGCCATGCTGTGCGGGAATTGGGAGCTTTCCTGCAGACCGAGCCTGGGAATCGTCGACCCGCGCAAAAAGTGAAGCTGGATGGATTTGCAGTTGGGAGCCTTGAAAGTCAGGTGTCGAACTCTTATCGATAAGAACCAGTTCAAGTCGTCCTTCGTGCATACCTACTTATCCACGCCATTGTTAACGTTAGCCTCCGCGTTACACTTAAATAACGGCTCCTGGACTCAAACATGACGGCAAAAGTAACGTTGAACAGCAAATCGTTCTTTTTATGCTATATACTTCGCACTTTGGCAACTATTTACATCAGGTCTCACTAGAACATCACGCATCACCATGGCACCGTCTCCTTAGTCCAAGCAGACGAGCATATCCTTCAGCTTCGCGAGAACAGTATCCTGTCTATCATCGTTGACGGTAGTCTTATCCGAGGCATCACCAATGCTGACGGAGATGTGGCAACCTCCGGCGAGAATGACCTCCGTCTCGGTGGGCAAACGAGTGCTGCCGCACCATTCCACATCAGGGGCAGACAAGGTGCCCGGGTTAATGCGAGTCAGAACCCACTTGAAGTCGGACGCCTTTGTGCAGCTCCCCGAGACCGTGGGGAAGTTGACGTTGAGGAAGACGTCGTCGGGGAGATAGGGCGTCCCAGACTTGACAATCTTGTCGACCAGCGTCGTGGCGAGCTCGGCGTAGACGGTGCTGCGCGCGGGGACGGGCGACGTGTTCCAGGCCAGGTTCCCGGTCGACGCGCCGGAGAAGGCAATGGCCGGGATGCCGGCGTCGTGGGCGGCGTAGCACGCGGCCCCGACGGTCCCGGAGAAGGGGACCTGGAGCCACAGGTTGGTGCCGACGTTGGGGCCGGTGACGGCCAGGTCGGGCGCGGCGCCGTCCCAGAGCTGCGGGCCAAAGGTGTCGATGCCGTATCGCATGGACGTCACCGGGTACGAGTTGACCCAGTGAAGATCGGGACGAGTCGTGTTGGAGCCGACTGGGCCGCTGTTGGCAGCGCAGCTGTCGTATTCACAGGCCTCGTTGCGAGCCGTGGGCTCCACGTCCTTTGAGCCTATGGTGTAGTATCGTATAAGCGTGATGTTATGAAATAAGGCTACATGGCGGGAAGACTTACTGCTGCCAGACTTGTTCTCGGCAGGGCCAGAAAGGACGACGTCGTAGCCCGCGGCATTCAGGGCGTCGTTGAAAGACCTAATGTAGAGTTCCGCCCATCCATCGTCGTTGCTCTGGACGATGTTCACGGCCTGGACGGCGAGTGCGTTCAAAAGCGCCAAGGAAACAGAAGCCTTCATTGTGACGGTGCGAATACAAGCAATCTGAAGCGCCCTAGAACAAGACGAAAACCCGGGCGCGGCCCTGAATAAATCCCAGCGTCGGCGCAGGGATGCATGTCCAGGAACCCCTTTATGCCCTATCCTGAGGTGTTATGACGCCTATAGTTCCTCCTAACTATATCCTCGACCGAGCGCTGCAATCACCACTACCTCTTCGCATAGGAGTCCAGGCCACCAATCACGCGTCCCATGACCCCGGTCGCGTGTTCGCATGAAACTCCGTCAGCTCGCCACGGGGCAGCCTTGAGACAGACACGTGCGACACGATTGGTCTAGTTGCGACGGGCCAAGGAGGAGCCGGCGACAAACGGAAAAACATTCAGGTCGGTCAATGAACTCTGAATGGCGAGACGGGCAGTTGATGAGGCCAAAATGGTCGCCGGTGCGGAGATTGTTGCGATTCCTGGGACGTCGGGCCGAGCCGGTGGGGGTTTATAGCTCCGGGACTGGAAGGTCAAGTGGGAATGGGACAAGTTTAATGGGGCTTACGAGGTTTCTCGTTTGATGCCGGTGTTTGTTCAGGTCAAGATCGAACAACTACCGGCGGTGGTCGGGGGTTTGCTCGGTCGCTCATTGAGACGGGTTCCGAGAAAGTGGAGTCCAGACACCGGACGAGCCGGAGTTGGGATCTTGAAGTTAGAGGCAGTACCTATAGTAGCTATTATTAAATGCATTGCAGCTTCGATTTAATAGGCACACTATTCCACAATGCAGCTTTTCTTTCCAAATAAGTATAGCATTGCGCAAGGGGTTTAAGATGTTATTATTTAATACTTATTAGTAAGTATCTAGGGTAAGTAGTTTAGTAACTGCCTTAATGGGTTCTTAAAACACACTTGCCTTAAGTCTCTACATTTACTACAAGCATTACTAGGTAGATTATAGTATGCGGCCGTCTTATGTTAAGTTTGTCTCTCTAAGTCCTTATTCCTCCCTCATAATTAATTGCCAAGGCTCGTACCGGAAGAAACTAACACGGGCGGCATTGCAATGGAGCATCTTAAGCACGCTTGCTGGCGCCATTAGTGCCGAGCGGACGCTGCTGTGTTGGCTGACGACGACGACCCATTGCACTGCCACCACGATCCGACACGATTATGTCCAAGCGAGATGGACTCGTGTTGATTGGACGACTGGATGCTGCTAATGTATCCGTGGCAGTTGAAGTTAGGGACCCCAATCACCGAGACCCGAAGCTCGGCTCCCGGAGTGGTCGGTTCTATTTGCGACGCACATGTCCCCAACTGCGATTCATTGGCCAATTCCCAAACGCTCCATGTGGCTGCTGATTAGCAAACGTCAAAGTCATGCCTCAGAGCCAATCCCAGCTTCCTGGATCTTGCCGACAAGCCACAGAGAGAGTCGCAGACCAGGATGCGGGCATTTAAGCTTAAACGCGTCGAGCGAGTCAGAGCGCTTTCCCTCCCCCTCCGCGAAGACCCCCTGGCATCTCCGCTGTCGTCGTCATCTCCTTCAGTGAGACAGAACCGACCATGTCCGTTTGAAATGGGCCGCCACCGTTTCTCCGTAGCAGAGGCCTCCATTGTGTGGACGGTGGCCGCAGGTACTTGGTATGTCGCTGCTCCGCCTTGATTGGGTAGAGGACACCGCGACTGGGAACCTCAACGGCAGCACTTGCAGGGGCAACGACATGAGGCACCGTACCTTCCCTCAACTGAGCTCCCGTTTGAGGAGACAGGCGCGGGCGGCTCCTCCTTCCGTTTTTAACGGGACCCGGGAGCTTCTCAGCTGGATACCTTAGTAGTAAGGTAGGAACATTGTACGCGTAAACCGATCCGACCGAGGCGGCAGGTACTTCCCGAGTCGAATTGCACTGCCTCACTGGCAAGACTAATAGCTAATATGTAATGTCCTCTTCTTCTCCATCCTTCCTCTCCGCTTCCTCTTCTCGACATACCTCTGTTTTTTTCTGCCCAATTTCTCTCCCCAGCTTTTGGGCCACATGCGTCCATCCGATCCGACCTTGATCGAGACCATGAGCTGCGAAATTCCGACTGACGGACGCAAACATGGCTTGTTACACCACGCACTTCTGACTCGCTCACGCAAACGTCGAGGCTGGAGCCACCACGAGACCTCGGGCCATATTCTCTCTCACCTCTCCCGGCCTCGTCGTCATGCATCATCACCCATGACGTCCTTGTGGACCGCTTCGAACCATCATCATGGGTCTGTTGATTACCAGGCTCGTGGGACCCATGCTGGCCACTCTCGATTTGTATGTCATTTGGGCGACGTCTCATCTCCGCGGAATGAATCTTTCGTCCTTTTATCTATCTCGTCTGTCCCTCGTCCCTTCATCAAGTCATTTGTATCCTTCTATCCCCTCTTCCGTGGTTGAAGTGCCTTCTCCCTGGCTATTCCCTGACCTCTATTTTGATCCACCCCCGTACATATTTTGTTTTCTTCGACCCTGAAGTCTCACCAACATGATCAAGTACCTTTGTCATGAAGTGTGTCCGGCAAGAACCAACCTGACAGCCAGTCCTGTCACCATATACATCTTGTCGTTGGACGCTGTTGCGTCCTCAGAAGAGGGCTTGGTCATCCGCCCTGTTACCAGCCCCGACTTGAACCTCGAGTTCTGGCTCCCTAGAACATAGCACGCTCTGGGTCCTTGTCTCTAGTGGGGGTGATCTGGCTCAGCAGTTGCTGGTTATGGGGGTATATCTATCTAAGTGGCTGGGTAGTTGCTTTTCCTCCGGCCAAGTGCAATCTGGATCTGCTACAAGGCTTCCCACTCTCCCTTCGTCATTCCTCACTTTAGTGGTGTTCTGAAGGCTTGCTGGCATACGACCGCACTTCCCCCATCGGTTCGCAAGTCGAGTCTGGAATGTCTTCATCGGCCAATTGAAGCTACGACATCACTGGCATGATACTTCGTCATTATTCCCTTGGATTCGACGACAATTGCAAGGAGCCATCTTCGAAGACCTGGGATCCGCAGCATGGATCGACCATGGATACGATGGAACGGTGAAGGGTCACCCGAAGACAAGGCGAGTATATCGGATACTGAGACTGATATTAGCAAGCCGACTTCGAACCTGGCCGAGGAGAGCGTTGTGCATCTGAACATACCAAGCTAAATTGTCGAAATATGCACAAGCATTTGTTGCATTCACAACGGCCTTGGCATCAGGACTGGTCAATGATTCGAGATAACGCCGATGTTTTTGCCAGTATCCCATCCCGGCCTTCGCCAACCGAAGACAGTTGGGAAGATTCGCTCGCGCTTTCTTGCCTGGGTGTCGTTGATCTATCCAATGGCGATCTGGATCGACGACCATAACTTCTCGGAGAGGCAGAGCTCAGGCGGGCAGGGGTTCCGGCATTCGACGATGGGGGGCTCTGCCTAACGGCAGGTGGACTCGGCACATGGAGACTATCTGTCGCAGACAGGGCTCGACGATGTCTCCCATCGTGGTGGTCTTGTTGAACGCTCGCACTCGCAAGTACGGACAGCCTGTCGATGGGAAGATGCTCGGGTCTGGACTGCCCGAGAACGAGGGAAGGCAACCCCGGCCGAATTGGAGGAGGGTGAGGTCGAGGTAGCAGCGGCTGCAGCTGGTCTGCGGGAATCGGTGCCGGTACCACAGCAGAGCCTGATGCTTCTGATGGGCGGGAATCTCTTCTGATGCCGACGATGGCATCCAGCACCTCTCTGGTGCTGCCTTCTCTGGTAGCCAGGGGGGGCGGATACTGTTGAGAGAGGGGCCCCGTGGACGACGGTCTTGAGAGCGGCTGAATGGGGATGTTTGGCGCAATCGGTGCCGTGGGTGGCTGAGTCGCGGTAGTCGGAGGGAAGGCGGCTTTGGATGCATCGCTGGCGGGTTGGTCGGAGAAGGTCTGCAGGAACTTGTCGACTTCGTCATTGGCGACGCCGTGGTAGCCCAGGAGCATTCGCAAGCGCGAGTTTTCGACGGCAACGTTGCGTGCGGCCTGCTGCATTTCTAGGGTGGCCTCGACGCCACGGCGCTCATACTCCTGGACTTTTCGTTGCAAGCCCTCGACATATTCCTTGTGACGAGCGCGGGAGCGACGTTGGTTGTCACGGATACGGACGGCGGATGGGTTTGTCGAAACCTCACTCTGCAGGGGAGACGAGTCAGAGTCAGAGCCAGATAAAGAGCAAACCCCGGAATCCGGAACCAGGGATGGATGGGTGCTTCCGAGAAACCCCAGCATCCTGAGGTCGACGACGACTCACCTTTCCTCCCGCCATGGCTACGCGTACAGGACAACTCGAAAGTTGGAGGTGGTCTCGGCTACAAGGGCAATTCTTATTGACCGTCAGCGCGGATGAGATATGAGCTCTTGATGTATCGCTCGTACCGCCAAGTCTCTGAACGCGCGTTGGGATGGCCGAGCTCCGAGTTCTTGGCAGAGATCCATGTCCCAGCAAGGCCGCAAATCCAGCTGCCGAGCAAGGAGACTAGTGCAAAGGGAGGTTTTAAAGGTGCATCCAACCATACATCCAACCCTATCGGGACTTCGAGCGTTGAGATTGGGGATCCGACGAGCCAAGGGATGCTTGGCGGGGTGTCACTGGGGGGGCATCACTGGCCTGGCACCGAGTCGCGCCCCTGGGACGAGCAGAGGGAGGGCTGAGAGGTCGAGCTGGGTTGGCATCAGGACACGATGCACACGAATGGGCGGCTTCCTTTGTCCCTGGGCATGGGACTAGGCGTGGCAGGGGGGCCACACGGCATTGCCTTGACCATTGGCCATGTCCCCTTTGGCTGGCCGTCTGGCCGTCAGACGACTGAGGTCGCCTTGGAGACACGAGTGTGGGGTTGTTTCCATGCTTGAGGCATCCGCCGCAGCCTCCGTCGAATTTCGAAGCCAGATGAAGCTGTGCCGTGGGATTGCCCAGCCGCAGTATCGACCCAGTTTTTGCAGCACGTTACCGCGCGGGCTCGTGCTGCGCCACGGACTTTCGGAGCAACCGACTGCCAAGCCAGCCTCTCGGCTCGTTGTATCCGATTGACGCTGCCATCAAGAGGCCTCTCGGTGGTGAAGCTGGCGCCAGGACGCCCTTGGCAGCGGGCCAATGCCCTGTGGCCAGCGACGACGCGGGTCTGGGGTTGAACAGAGTAACTGTGTCCGGCCCGGAGTCTAGGGCCAAGACCTGATACTGGCCACTGGTTGGTGAGGCCGTCACCAAGCTGACTGAGCACTGAGCAGCCAAGACTTGGAAAGATGCATGCTAACGGCGGGCAAATGCCATGGCTCCTTCGAGTCTGTAGATACCCTAGCCGCATAGAGCCCACTCGGCACAGTCTAGACTATCGGAGCCAAGCCTTGGCTCAGACACGACTTTCTTATCCATAGGGCAGCTCGTCCAGGGCACAGCTGCCCACCATGCAAAGCATCGTGCCGCTTGGCCGTGTTGTACCAGCACAGCTCATCGACACGCACGAAATGCGGAACGCGGCATGCGGAAAGTGGGAGTTGGCCAAGACCGACCTCCCCTTGACGAATCTGGCGAAAAAGGTGAGACTCAGTATTGAGTTTGTCCGCTGTAGAACGTGGTCACACCTAGCTTGGGACTTTGGGGTCCTTACGTAAACCAGCAGACAGCAAAATGCCAAGTGAAGCCATTCACAGCAGGTTACCACCCTACCTCTGGCTTCGATGTTGCATAGAGCCATCTTTCACCGCAACTATCACCTTTCCGAACCCGACCCCATTGGACGAGAAACGTCCTTGAGGCAGATAGAACGGAGTATATATGTATTCGACGTTGCTAACCTGGCCCCTTGTAGGAGGTTGTGCAAGAGCCGTAAACTTGAAAAGCATTTTCGCCAAGGAAAATAGAAAGGTGCGCCTATTAGATACGTATGTATTCGTAGTTACACTTGGGTAATACCAAGCTTCCATGGTTGTCTCTCGAAAAAAAATTGGGTATCATGAGAGTCGTGAGGAAAATGTCGCCGTTCCTGCCTGCCTGTTCCTTGTTCTGTGTTTCTGTCCAGCATCCGCTTCAGACTCGTTGGGCTGAATCCTTGCCTTGTAGTTTCTTGTCCTTCATGCACCAGATCGCTGTCCCCCCTTCTTTTTTTTGCATTCTGCTGTTGATACACGCCCGCACTTGCAAGCGCCCTGTTTTCTAGTCCCTCACTTGAAGAGCCGCTTCCCGGTCCTGGTCGAAAACCTTTCCACGCCGTTGGATTGCTGGGCATGCCAGAGCTGTTGTACGCCCACGCCGCGGCTCTCGCCCGTGAAGCGATACCGGCGCCAGGCCTCGCGGAGGTGGTCGGGTCGGAGAGGCCCGCGTCGGATGTCAGCCTCGACGGCCCTTCTCTCCCTCTCCCTCTCCCCCCGCTCCCTCTCTTGGGCTTCTGCATCTTGCATCTGTTGCCCGCCGCCCTCCCCGCTTGCGTTTTGAAAAGAGTCCGTCGGCGGGGCCTGGATGGCGGGCATCGGTTTCGGTAGGTCCGTCTGCTCCTCCCCGGCGGCGATCCATTCGCCTTGCACCGCGCGGGCGGACTCGATGATTTCGCCGGCGAAGAGCTTGGCAACGGCCTTGACGGCGGTGCTGACGTTTTGCGGCACCGATTGTGAGACTGTGGCGTTGACCACCTGCCAGAGAAGAGCCGTCATGTCAGTAAAATTGTTACGTGAAACGATCTCGCAGTGTGCAATCTTGAACGTACTCGTTTCACTACGGCGTCGGCGAGCTTGGCCGCGCGCCAGAGCTCGTACCGGTTGTACTGTTGGGTGTCAAAGGCCTCGACGAGCATGGCGCGTAATCTTATTTCCTCCTGCTTCTGCTCCTGGGTCCTGGCAACCACGTCCTCGAGGGCCATCTCGGCCTTGTCCTCGTCCTCGTCATCCTCGCCCTCCTTGTCGCCGCCCTGGCCGCTGACGTTTGTGGGGGCGCGCCCGCCGGCGAGGCTGGACGCCTGGTCGTCGTCGGCGTGTTTCGCATGCTTGGCCTTGCGGCCGCGCTTCTTCTTGGGCGCGCCGGCCGTCACGCCGCTGGCCGCGCTGCCCGAGACGTGGGACAAGGCCTCGACGGAGGGGGAGCGGGCGTACGGCGAGCGGGCTTCGGCGGGGAAGGACGCGTTGCGGAGGGGGTGCGAGGGCGTGCCGATGGTCGACGACTGCTGGGAGGGCTTGCGGCGCTTGCCCGGGGGGCCGTTCACGTCCATGGTCGAGGAGCGCTTCTTGTTCGGGAGCTGGGCGGGCGACGGGTAGGGGGGCGACATGGCCAGGGGGGAGGAGACGTGCGGAGGAGACGACGCCATGGTCGACGGTGGATGCTTGACGATGCAGAGAGTTGCGTGTTTTGCGAGTGAGGTTGTACGGGGGAGAGCTCTCGATCTCGAGCTTTCTCAATCAGCCTGGAGCAGCGTGACGCGCCAACGGAGCGTCCAGCAGGAGCGGGTCAAAGCGGCATTCGGGAAGTCACATGACCGGCAGCACTCCGTTCCTTACACCGGAGAGTCGGAGGCTTGGGCCCCGCTCCTTCGCCGTTACTTGGAGCTCTACCAATCCCGTGCGCAGTATTTCGCCTTGACGTCAAAAAATGGCAGGAGCGGTGCGCCGATAAGATAAGGCGCAAAGTAGTTGAGGTACCCCTCCTTCTGCCGCCGTTGAACAGGCGCAACAACTTTTTTTTTTTGCGCACTTCCGAATCGGCGCTTCGACCCGGGCTGCTGCATCAGCCGGGAATCTTGATTCAGTCACGGCTTATTTTTTTCCTCATCCTCTCCCCCTGACATTTCCTAACCTTCCGAGGCCTTTTACATCTTCCTCCTCCTCCCATCTCCTCCCTCTTGTTCACATCTCCTCCAAAAACCCTCCCCGCATCACGCAATGGCTCCCGCTGAAGTCGACGCCGCGGCCGGTGCCGCCGCCACCACCACTACCACCACCAAGGTCGCTGTCAACGGCGACTCGCCCAACAGGGCCACCGCGTCCGACGTGGCCAGCGCCTCGGGCTCCTCGAGCAACAGCGGCGACTCCTCCCACAGGAAGAGGCGCCGCAACCGCAACCGCAACCGCAATCGCAACGGCAGGAACCCCGCGCCGGACAACACGACGGTCGCCCTGAACGGCCGCCACAGCGCCTTCGAGAACCGCCGCAGCAGCCTGAGCAAGGCGGCCCGGGATCCTCGCGACGAGCCCGTCGCGAAGAAGGGCGCCCTCCGAGCCAACGAAGCGCCCCCGCGACCGCCCTGCCCTGTCATTGACGATGACGGCCTGAGCCGACCGAGTAAGTTCCCCTCCTCCTCGCTGTCTCCCAAATGGTGGCGAGACACGAGATCGAGCAAAACGACCGACACACCCCTGGCCGAACATGACGTGACTGACCCCTTGTTCCCCCCCAGCCCGTGGAACCCGACAGCGACGAGACGAAACGCCCGAAGAAGCCGCGAAGCGACTGGAGAGGATGAGCGGTGCCGTGCGGACGCTGCTCGAGTGCGTCGGCGAGGATCCCGACCGCGAGGGCCTGCTGGCCACGCCTTCGCGCTACGCCAAGGCGCTGCTCTTCCTGACCAAGGGATACCAGGTCAATGTCGAGGACATTATCAACGATGCTCTTTTCCACGAGGGACACAACGAGATGGTCATTGTCAAGGACATTGAGATTAACTCGCTCTGCGAGCATCACCTCGTACCCTTCACTGGCAAGGTATGTCTCGCAACCCCTCCTTTTCCCTCCCCGTTTCCATCTACGACGACGCCGATTAGCTAACCGCGCTTTCCTGTCTGCAGATGCACATCGGTTACATCCCCTCTGACACCGTCATCGGCCTCTCCAAGCTCCCGCGCATCGCCGAAATGTACGCCCGCCGCCTGCAGATCCAGGAGCGCCTGACCAAGGAGGTGGCCCACGCCATCATGGAGATTGTCAAGCCCCAGGGCGTCGCCGTCGTCATGGAGTCGAGCCACCTGTGCATGGTGATGCGCGGCGTCGAGAAGACGGGCACCACCACCATTACCAGCTGCGTCCTCGGCTGCTTCGAGCGCAAGAGCAAAACCCGCAACGAGTTCCTCAGCCTGGTTGGCGTCAACAGGTGAAGAGGAAAACCCGAAAACCCGAAGAAAAAAAAGAGAGAGAGAGAAACGCGTTAATGACCAAGTATGCCTGATGCATAAGAGATGACGAACGAACAAAAACAACGCAACGACCCCGTATATAAACCTCGATCGACTGCTTACGGTTTTCATCTTCCCCTCCCTGGTCCCGTCCACCCTCATTTTCCTTATTCTTGTCGATTTCTTCCTTTTGCATTTCCAGTCGGCGTTCGAAACGGAGTGGGAGGGTTGGCCTCCCTATGGCGAGAGACCATGTCTTCAACAAATTTGGGTCTTATTTCAACAGCGCTGTTGGCTTGGGTTTTTTAACATTGCCTTTAAATTTTTTGCTAGACGGATTCCGGGCTCAACGCCAAGGAGAATTTTCAATCATGAGATTCTGTGTACCCCCCTTATGAGTTCAAATTCGTTCCGACCGCTTCGACCTGACAACTGTGGACTGAAGAAATCACGCTTCGTGAATGTGAAAACACCCCATGGCCATGACATGCGAATACGAATTCTTGACACGGCAAAGTGGACGATGAAGCATGTCGAGCATCAAAATAGTGAATCCATTGTACCATATCCGTGACTCAACTTCACCAGAATGCCTGCCCCCTCGTCTTGTGCTTGTTTTGAGCATGCATCACGCAACCTATAAAAGACGAGAACGCCCTAGAATATACACCTCGGAAAGAGGAAAAAGAAAACCCCCATTAAATAATACACATGGCCCTCCGTATCTCATCGTCTGGCCGCACCATAACTCCGATTCCCTTCCCCTTTTACTATTGCATCATAACGCCCTGGTTTCATCTGCCCGTTCCCATGTCATCAATCTACTCCCCGTCCAAGAGGGCGTCCAGACCGTTGCGTTCCTTTTCAAGAGATGCCGTCGTCATAGGCCGGTCACTTCCCACCTCCCGCCGCTTCATCTCGTCTTCGTCGTCTTGATGGGTCATGTCTTTGAACATCTGTTCAACGTTCCCCTCGTCTTGCTTCATCATGCCGTCCATCGTCGGGGAGACGGACCGTTTCGAATCACCCATGTAGCGATCGTTGGGGCCCCAGACGTCTGGGCCCCAGATGTTCTTGGCCTGCCTCCTGCCCACCTCTGTTCGAGAGAGGATTTCGAGAGCCTTACTCTTTCCAGCCTCCGTGTGTAGTTCGATATCGTCCTGATCACGTAACAATCTCTCCTCAAGCGTCATGAACGAGTGGCTGCCGACCAACTGTGGTCCACCAGCGCCCAGTCGCCCAAGGTGCAGGCCAGGCCCGTTTTGGGACTCGGGTCTTTCGGGAGGTCGGGGGTCACCATTGGCTGACGGGCTACTCTGGGACGTCCTTGGAAAGAATGCTGGGCCACCGTAACCAGTCGGTGGCAAGATAGGTCCGGTTGGCATCTGTGCTGCGGCGGCTGCGGCTTCTGCGTTTGCGGCCTTGCGCCGGAGACTGTTGGCCTTTCCCTTTGCGTGCTCGGGCAGGTCGTCGGGGTTGTCGACGCCGTATTCAACCAGCATCTTTTGCAGCTTTGTTGGCCTGGGCTTGCGGGTACTCAAGGACACCTCGGAGATTGGCGGTGCTTCAGGTGCCACGGGGAAGAACTTGTGCAGTTCCTGTCTGAAGAAGTTGGTTTCATAAGCAAGGAGCACCTCAGCACCCTCAAGCTTTCTCAAATAGAATCTTTGCGTCTCCGCTTCAGCTTTGGTGGAAACCAGAGAATTACTGTACTGCGACAGGTGATTCCGAAACGATTGCGCGTTGTCGATGATGCAAGTCAGTATATCTTCCTCCTCGGGTTGAAAGGGGAGCGTTGGAATCTCGTCCACCAAGTTGTTCAAGTCTTCGAGTTTGGGGCGGGCGGCATCGCGTGGAATCTTCATCCGCCAATCGCAAATCGGACACGTATACTTATCGTCCTCCTTGACCTTGCCACGTGCAATTTTGAGACACTTGTAATGATACCTGTTGTATTGTGAGTACTGCTTGTCCACTTAACAGCCAGGACCTAACCTACCACTCGTGGCAGAGTTCGCATTCGATCATCATGCCTGCCTCGACTTTCCTGCAGATGCAAAATACCTGTCTTCCTGGGCCATCGTCCAACTTGCTGGAGCCTGGTTCAGGAGTCACTTCTCGAGAGACAGGTTCCCCCGGCATTCGTGGCGTGTCGTGTTCTATGTCGAAGCAACCCTGGTTTCGTTCCAGGACATAGTCGAGGTGGCTCTTGAGAATATGTAGAGGCGCGTTCGACTTGCCGAACAGCCTTTTGCCTCTTCTCATCCAATCCTCATGACGCTTGCGCTCGTTCTCCAGGTCGATTGTACCATTTGGCTTCGAGTTGAGATCCTCCAACTTCTTGCAGATGTCGACCACTTCAGCATACTTCGGTCGCTTTCGGTAGTCGGGATTGTGACATCGCTGCGTCAGATCCAGGATTTGACGGTGAGCCTCTCGCTGCTTATTCAGGATCTGGTCCACGGCCGCCAAGGTTTCTTTTGAAACAGGGAGAGCATGAAACTGCGCCTGGTTGGACAGGGCCTCGAGTTGAGGGTAATGAACGAATTCTGCCACAATCAACTCTCTTGCCTTCTTCTCCCACGCCTGTGCCGATTGAAACTGGTCGCAATAGAATTTCAAGAAGTCGTTGTAAGGGGGAATCTCAAGTCGCTTGCCCTCGTCGATAAAATCCTGAACTTCCTGGAGAGTCAGGATTACGCCCCGATTATCTTGAGCCTTGCGGTTCCAACGTTCCTGTTCAAGTACTCTGGAGAGTCTGTCGAGTTCGGGAGTGTCAACGTTGAAGCTTCGGCCTTCTTCAAGAAGCTCTTCTATCGTTTCCATTGGTACTGTACCCGTGTTATCGAGAACACGACGCGCGCTGCTCTGGAACTCCTTGATGGCAGTTGCTCGTTCCTCAAGTTGCTGGATCTCGGCGCAATCGAATCCGATGTGTTCGGCTTCCTCCAAAAGTCTGTCGATGTTGGAGGCACTTCGAGATTCACGCTCTTTCTGTTCCTGTTCCGAGCTCCCGATTGACTTTCGCATACCAGCCTGCCAGACCTTGTCGTTTTTGCGCCGGTTTTGCTGCTTTCGAACAGTGTAATTCGTCGCTTCTTCCACCCAATCGTTGCACCGATCAACGAATTCCCGCAGCACCGGCAAGGAAGGCAAATTGAAAGGAATTCGTTCTCCCTCATGGAGGAGAGCACGTAGAACCTTGAGCGAGGGTCTTCCTTCCTCATCCAGCATCTTGTCATACTTCTCTTCCCAGGCCTCTGGAGTTTGTGCCTTCTCCACAACCTTCCGATAGGCTGCCGTCATGTCGTCCTGTGTCTTGCGGAAAATGAGGACATGTCCTTCGCCCGAAAATCGCTGCTGTGCAGTTTGATCGCAGCAAGCGTGGTCTCCAGCATGCACCAAACAAAGCACCTTGCCAGAGGCAAGACACTTGAATCTCGAGAGATAGGAGAATGATTTGCAGTAGCTGCAGCATTGTTCATCTTCGTCTTGGACATCTTCGTCGTCGACTTTGAACGTCAGAGAGCATGAATCTTCGCCAACGCCAAGAATTGGGCACTTGTGGGGGGCAGCCTCGGTATGCTTTGACAAGAACTCCTCTCGTTGGGCAGCTTCGCGCTTATGGATGCGATCCAAGGCCGGTGCGAGCCATTTCGCAGTTTGGATTGTCAGAGAAGTAGCGGTGCTTCCTTCCGCTGCGGTCCAGAGAAGCTCGTCATGGGAAAAACATGGCTGTCTCCTGAAAAGCTGGAGCCGCTCTACACCGGCCATACCAAAACGCTCCCAGTCGGAGGGCGCAAAATTGACCGCCTCGTTGAAGTTGAACCCGTGGTTGAAACCGGCATGATAAGCCTGAGGGAAGGTGACGACAAACTGTCCGGCCCGTTGATCGAGTGCATAGACACGGACGCCAGCTTTCTTCAGTTGTTCGGGCGTTAGCAAAGTTACAAGCTGGAAGAGCAGATCTGGCTGTGTCTCAAAGAGCTCTGGCACCGCTTCCTTCATTGCAGCCTCGAACTTGTCAGCATCTGCTCCGGGGATGCCGTACCAAGTCTTGGTAGCACCCAGGTGCTGGTAGTTGGCCGAGTAGGCGTAATGATCCTCATTGTGCCAGCAGAATGTCGAGAAAATCATGCCGACATAAACCCACGGGACGGTCATGCCTGAAATATCAGACTTGATGTGCCGGAAAAGACTCTCGGAGTGGAACGGCAGAACATTGAGATTCCAGGGATCCGTTGCGTAGGCGTTGTTAGGATGCTTCTCCAGGGTTGGAAATCCGGAGCCGTGCGTAGTGCAATGGATATCGGCACCGTATTCGACCTCGACGGTTTCTTCCAGGTCGGCCACCAGGCGCCAAAACTCCGTCTCGACATCCTCTTCCGTAACAGGTCGATGGCATTTCAGAGCGTTGTCGTAGGGCATCTTCCGTTCAAAGTATCCTTGCTTGAAGTCGTTGGCCTTCTGTTGAAACTGTTTCAAGGAATAAAGACCGCCTTCTTCAAATCCGAACTGGCCGTCGCCAACAAGACAACGTGGGCAGTTCCATTCGGTGTCGGGTTTCCGCTTGAGGGGAGGATCGAGACAGGTGCCATGGTAAGAATGATCGCACGATTCACACACGAGAAGGGCCCCGGCATCATCCCCTCTGGCGCAAGTTTCGCATTTCTACAGGGTGAGTTAACAAATGCGCGCTCGCATGTGATGTGACATGTTCTCTCACCTCACCAGCCTCATCTCGTGGAATCCTCGGGACTGATGGACGGAATGGCGTCATGTGGGATCCAGCCACAGTGGGGACGGCATCTGGAAGCGCAAAATGTTAGCTAGAACGTCATGCAACCAATCAGACTCTGGTTGGGTCATCGGTGTGAAAATCCCTGCGCGTTGGTACCACAGGGCTTTCGAACTGAAATGGAAACCCCCTGCAAGGTCCGGTGGTCGGCGCTCCGGGAGTGGGAGAGAAAAACACAATGGTGAACCCTGCCATTGACTTACCCTTTTTGAGACGCTTGCTGCGTCGACTACCGCTCTCATCGTCTTTCTCGGCGTCGGCCTCCTTCTTGGTGGAATCTGACGAGCTGTCGCAGCTGAGTTGGCGTTTGAGTGCTGTAGAGACAAGACTTGATGCGCGATTGTCTGGGGTGTTCTGGGCTGACGAGCTCGGACTGCTGAAGCGCTTAGAATCCGAAGTCAAGCCCTTGGAATCGCCACCATTCGCGCTCCGATTGACGCTTGTGAAGCCGGAATTGACTGGCGTGAAGCTGCTGGAATTGATTGCTTTGAAGCCACCCGTGGTGGGAGCTGGCGAAGCATCTGCCATGGGGGCGTCACGATCGACTTCTTTTTTCACCCCGTTAACGCTGGCCTGCAGAGCATCGGATGCATTGCGGGCTGGCGAGTCGCCTCGTCCGCTTGCAGGAGTGTTGACAGTGGATCGCTTGATGGGGGTTTGAGCCGGGCTTGGAGTCAGGGGGCCGCCATACTCCTGCTCGAGTTGCTGATGCACACCGGGCTTGGCCACGCGCAAATAATCCTCGTACGGGCAAAGCCATCGTTGGTAAGAGTTTTTCAGGGAAGTGGAAAGAGATGACATGATTTTGCCGCTGTAGCCCAGGTCTCGGCCAATTTCTGCCCATTTCTTGAGTTTGCAGACCCTCTCGAAGCCGCCCCTCGACTCCACGGCTTTTTTCAGACGATAAAGGTCGAGGGGTTTCTTGTCCACGTAAGGGAGGCGATGGAGGTTATGGCCATGCTGTTTGTGGAATTTCGCAAGGCCATCCAGATACGATAGATTTGCACGAGTGCCTGACAATGGTTGTCAGTTGAGTCCCCCATACGCGCTGAACCGGAATCGAAATACTCACTTCCTTCTACCGAATTGAGCTCCTGCTTTCGGGTCCTGAAATGAAATTTCTTTACCATTGTTAGTACACGTCGTCACAAAACAGTTCGATTTTGAGTTTGAGCATGCGCAACATCCGATGGCGGAAGAGCGACCAGCGCTCGGAGCAACATACCTCGGTGTCAATGGCAAAGTCTGGATTCCATGAATCTGGAGGAATGATCTTGCAAATGCCAAACTGCGAGGCTTCGGGTGAGATCTTGCGCATATACTCAAATGGGTCGCGCCATTCCTCCTCGCTTGGGCGGTATGTAGGAGCTTCGTCAAGACCGTGTGGTCGGCTCTTCTTCTTGACAGGCTCCCTCACTGCGGTGGGTTGCCCTCGTCGCTCGACGGAGGTCAGGTCGAGTGGAGCACTCGACATGGAGCTGAGTGGTATTTGAGGATTTGTAGGGTGGTAGCCGTTGGAGTTGACCTTGGGCTTTGGTTTCGTCGAGGACTGGCCGGCTACTGCACCGACTGCAGGCGAGCTTCGTGAGCTCGCATTGGCGCTGTGAGAGCTGGCGGCAGCACCGACGGTTGGTACTGACACCATGGTTGGTAGTGGGATTGAAAAACGTATCGATGGGCGCGTCGCCTTGCGGTGGGTTCGTAGAGTATGGAGTGGTCGAGAATCAAGAGGACGAAGCAGGCGACAGGTTCATACTGGAGGCGAGTCGGTTGTCAAGGAACCACGAGCATGGCAGCGCAAGGTCCGTGGCCGCAGCGCCAGTAAAAGCAAGCGGCGATGTATCGATCAGCTTTGCCGACTGGGGGGGAAGTCTCGAGGGATTGATCGAGGCCACAAAGGCCACTGGTGAGGTCAATATCGACGTTGCGGCGGGAAAAGCTAGACACAAACACACAAACACACGGAGTTGGAGGATGGGTCCAACCAACTAACACGGGACCGTCACTTACGGAAAGGAATAAGAAAGACGTGCGAGTCGGCACGGCAAAGAAACGGGCGGGTATGGGCGAGTTGAAAGATTGACGGGGAAAAGAGTTGATGAGGAGAGATCGAGTCATGTATCTCTTGCCCGGTGGTGGTGGTGAGGACGTATGGGAGAGAACGACGGAGGAAGAAGAGGGAAGGAAGAAAGGAAGGAAGGAGAGGGTCGAGGGTGGGCGTGGGAAAGCGGGTGTGGGCGTGGGCGTGTGGGAGGTGGGAAAGAATGGGTCGAGGATCCAGATCTGGAGGTGCGGCTGGGACTTTCCTGACCTCAATTAACGGGAAGAGGCCCGAGTACAAAGTTTGGCAAAGAAAATAGGCGGGAGGTTAAGTACACTGGGCAAATCGAAAAGGTGCGGATGCACTGTGGTCCGCGGCCCTGTGCAGCGGCAGGAGGTTACTTCCAGAACTAAAGTAGAGTGCCTCCTGCCCTGCGCTTGGCTGACGGGCACCCTGGAGTGAGCCAAGTACTAGTCTACTACGTGTGATGCGTGCCTCGTCAGTGAGTCGGTCGGTACCTTTTACGCTTACCCAACACCACCTGCCAGCGCCGGCGCCAATGCCAGCCAGGCCGGCCCACTTCACGGAGACAGAACCAAGCGACGACAGCGTGGATTGTGAGCGACGGGTACATCAATCTCGCCTGTAGTGCTCGAAAGTGCAAAGGAGGCTATCGCGAACACAAAGGGTTATTCCTTTCGAGGCCGACGTCTTGTGGCTGTGGTTGCTGTGGCCGTCCTTGATTCGCCGTCGAACCCCCCCGACGTCTGCGGCGTGCCTTCCTTACCAACGGGAGACCCGGTGGTCCTCGGACCCGCACTCGTGAACTTGAAAACGACGGCAGGAACTCCTTCCACGAGCTGCACCGACCACCAGGCGCGCCCTTTTCCTGCCTCGAATGACGGCGACCGAGATGACCGGCTCGACCGACACGTTTGGAACCCCATTGCTACTCTGTTCTTCCTCGTGATGGTAGAAGATGCCGCGATTGATACAGGGACCCGTGTTCTTATGCGACGGACCCACCTGCGACGACATCCGACCGGGCAGCAAACCCCCATTACCGAGACAGCGTGAGGGTCCCCATCGTCCACGAGTCCTAAACGTCCAGCTGGAGGGGACGGGCGCGGATGGGCTGGATGCATGTCGCCGCCGGCACGCGACTACAATATTCTTTAATTTGAGTTCCCATCCTACATGGTAGGGTTGGGCTCTGATGCTGGAGATGCCGGCTGGCGACACCCGGACGAGCCAGATATCGGCCGTTGGCATCACTTTGAAGCCTTCCGATGCGGGCAGCCAGGGTCCGACCGCATTGGAGCGCCGAACCGCGACGCAAACTTGGCGGATGCTTTTCTTGACCCATGGATCGACAGAGGCCCAGAGACGTGCGGCGCGAACCAGAAGTGCATGGCGAGTCGACATGAGCGATGATGGCGCCAATGCACTTCTGCGGTTTCTCAATCTTGGCCTACAACTCAAGCATATTCCATCTTCGATATCCCATCCCTCGACGTGTCGTGGCTCTGGCGCCTCACTTCTCGGGGAGTGGAAATGGACCTGGGCTGGGATTGGATCGTGACATCAATATCGAGTCACGCGCTGACATTGCCAGCGTCATATTTTAAGTGGCTGCTGCCGACCCCCTCTGTCTGTGTCCCAACGGGGGCAGAAGGGGAAAAAAAAAAAAAAAAAAAAACACCCCAAGGGCGGCCCAAGCCAGCTGCCAAAAAATCAATCTGATATCGAGCCTTTACGCGACAGGGGTCCTGGATTAATTGGCCCCTACCGAACCAATCAGCGCGACATGACGTTACCACAAGGCGCCGCTCCACAGGGGGTTAGTCCCTGCGACTCCCTGGTCAGCAGCCGCGGGGAACCCCGGGCAGAGACGGCGTGAGCGTGATGAGAGGCGGCGCCTGTCGTGGGCCGACGTTACGAGGTGTTGGATGGATGGGAACGATCCCGAATTACCGGTTTTTATGCGAGAAGAGGCATGCGCGACAGCCAGAGAAGACGCCATCGGATTCCCGCGACGACTGGCATGCATGATTGATATTGCTAGGGCAAACAAAGCGCAATCGCTTGCTTAGCTGGGATCAGATTGACACGCCTCATCCCGCACGTAGTTGTGGCGCCCCCTTGCATCCAGCCACAGTGGGAGGGTGGATGGAGGCATCCCTTTGATTGACTGAGTGCGCCCGATTTCATCACTCCTTGGCATTGGGACATGGAGAAACGTCAAGCAGAGCAAATTCTTACACCCATCTAGAGGTTTATATAAGAAAGGCGACACTTCCCAGAAAAAATAAGAACAACGAGTTGCGGGGGTATCCCGAGACCAAAGAAATCTTGTACCCCCCTACGCCCAAACACCATGTCATAATTAGTCCCATGTCAACCCAAAGGCAAACATCATTTGGTCACGAGGTTAGGCTTCAGCCAGCGCCGTTGCCGCCTTCTTTGTTCGTCTTTTCTTCTTGAGGAGCTTCTCGACATCCTTGGGGCCCCTCGTCCGAAGACTAAGCTCCTTGATCATGTCCCCCCAGACCACCTCACCACCGCAAGACGGGCACCGACACTCCATCGGTATCAGAGGCCCGCCCTCTTCGTCGGCGACAGCGTGATTGCCCCAGCAATCCAGGTGCCCCATGGCTTCGCACCCCTCGTTGGGGCACATGGGATACAGTCCTTTGCCCGTCTCCAGCTCCTCGCGGCAGTGCACGCACTGTCCTTCCCGCTCAAACATGACGACGTTGTGCACCATTTCAACGTAGGCCTTCATGGGCGAGTAATCCAAAGGCAAGGCGTGGATGCCCCGCGGAGCCAGGGAGGACGTCTGGCTCGAGGCCGGGGGCGGGAAGTCTGTGAAGATTTTCATGTTGGACCGGGGCGGCTCGTCGATGACCTCGAGGCGCGTTTCCCACGCGGCGTGAGCCTCCTTGACGAGGAAGTGCATCGCCAGCGGCCACCGGACGAAGCTCTGGACGCCCAGGAGCAGGTGCAGGTTTGCCACGACCGACTTGAGGCTGTGAAGCGGTCGTCGTCGCACGCCGCGAACTTTCCTCTTCTGGTCCGTGACGGTGATGCGCGACTCTGTCGGTATGTGCAGCGACGTGTGAGGGTTCGTCAAGGCCCACCTGGAAAATACCGTCAGTGATTCCAGCTTCTTTTGCACAACAAGACCCTCGGCAGTTTGTCAGCGCATACTCAAATTTCAGGGCCGCAACCATGCTGGGGAACCCGGTGACGACTACAACCATCTCCCACGGGCGCAGAGTCTTTCGCGCCGTGCGCACCGCGCCGCCGGGCGACTCGCCGTTGTGCTGCCTCAGGCGTCGGGGCGGATGCGGTGTCGATCCGATGTAAATGGACGCGTGGCGCATGGTCGAGCGGAGGACGTAGACGGTATACAGGGCCGGGATTGGCCTTGTGAGGTGCGACATGACGTCTGTGTTTCTTACCGTGGGTGAGTATGTTTGTCTTTGAGTCGTTGAATGTTGAGATCCGTTCACAGTTGGAGGGGTGATTTCATGGAGGATGACTAATCAAGTCATGACGGAGAATGTTCATGACTGCAATCTTTGGTTTCGAAATGATTCAGACAGTCGAAATAACACGACTTTGAGCAGTTTTCCTATTCACGACTGTATTCACAAATTACCGGACATAACCCAATTGATATACACAACCTCGTCCCGAGGTCTACAACAATCCCTGCTTCTGCAAATCATAGTACACCTTCTCAGGCATGACATTACCCTCTCCATCCTCCATCTGCACCACGCTGCCCTCATCAACTGTATTTCTCTTCTTCTCGCGCTGAATCTTTTCCCACAGCTTGAGCGCCTCCTCGATACCCGTAATATCTCGGAAGAGCGTCGTGTTGGTGATGCCCAGGCACTTCAGGCCGTAAATGTGTCGAGCCTCGTTGAAATGCTTGTCAAACGCACGTCGGCCCATGTAGACGAAATTACCACACACTTCGCATGGGAATTCGACACCAAGACCGTGCAGACGGTACAGCCAGAAGGGAATCGGCTTGCCGTCCCAAGCCAGGGGTAGCTTGAGGGGGTTGTAGATGCGCTCCTCGCCGTCCTCGTCCTCACCCTCAGCATCGTCGACGACCTCCTGGGGGCCGTCTGGCGTGTTGAGGAAATTGTCAAGTTCTTGCTGACGCTCGCGCTCTGTCATGCCCTGCTTCCGCTCGACGTTGACGCGGGTGTCGCTTCGCTCTGTGCTCATAGCGCTGGCCAGTCGCTTTACCCGGTACTCTCGTTCCGCCACGGCTCGTTCTTTTAGTCTCAAGGCGGACACACCGCCAGCTCCAGAGCCATTTGTCGTACCGCTCGACGCCTCCACTCGCTGTTTCCGCTGCTCGGCTGCCTTTAGATGCTTCCGACCGTTCAGGTGGTTCTTGTAGACGTTCTCGTTCTTGAATTCCTTCTCACAGTCGCCGCACCAGATTGCATCTGGCGAAGTCGTTGCCTTAGCTCCATTCGTTGACGCCTCCTCTGCCTTCCAGCCTTCGAGCTCATCATTCTCCCAAGCCGTCTCGAATTCGTTGTCGAACGATGCTAGGACCTTGTCCACGTCTTCCAACGGTCGCGTTCGTCGCATGACCGATTCCAAGTACTGTGCTAGATGGCCAACATACTTGAAGTACTGATCAGTGACCTTGTCACCACGCTTGACACCACCGTAGCCCGCAGCGAAGTTATCGAAAAACTCGAGGTACTGGAGATAGGTCAACCGCTTGACGCCGGAAAGGTTGAGATAGGCCTCATGGCATGTATGCATATCAAAAAATCGACCATAGGCCTCCTCTCCCGAGAAGAGCGAATCGACGATGGACGGCATGGGGTCCAAAGGGTCGCTTCGCTTCACTTTGTAGCGCTGCTCCGAGTTCTCGGCTTGCTCGTTGGGGTATCTTGCATGATGGTCGCGGACGTCTTTCAGCTGCTTGTAAAACTCCTCGAATGGATCGCCGGTGCCGATTTGTTGGATTTCTTGTGACCGCACACCGTTTTCGTCGTTGTAGATTTCGAGTAGGTTCTTGGACTGGGCTTGGATCTGGTCTAGTAATTGGGAAATCTCGTGGTCGCGGTTCAGGCGATCGCGGATCTATAGGAAGAAGGTGAGTAACGGTGCGAGGACTGGTGCGGCGGGATGCTCACATGTTTCGGCTCATCGCGAATGCGATCGGCGACGCCCTGTTCAAGGCGCTCCAAGTCCTCGTGGATGTAGCGCTGCTCTTCGAGAACCAGCATGGCGGCAGAAGTCGCGATAGGCTATGTTCCGAGGGTGTCTGGACGCGCAGTAAAGGCAAGTTGTTGGTTCGAAGCTCTTGTTGTACCAAGAATGTACTTCAATTGATGAATGATGTCTTGGAGCTCTGCCTGGTCAAAAAATTACCCGCCTTCCAGGTTGTCGCGTTTGGAGCGTGAATGCCCCCGAAGTATTTCCGAGCGCCCGCGACTTTAGACTTGATGAGCTCTGGGGGCAACTAAAACTCAGAACCTTGAAAGCTTGCTCCATCTTCATCCTCATCGTGACGTGAACATTTCTAACCGACAACACATTCACCCCCGAACATCGCAATCATGGCTGACGGCGCCGGTGGCATTGACCGCAAGGCGGATGAGCGGATGGAGTTTTCCACGTCCAAGGAGGTGACGGTCCATCCCACCTTCGAATCGATGTCGTTGAAGGGTATGTTTGTCTCGACCTGACGAGAGGACGAGGCTGACGACTGACGGCTGACGCCGCGCACAGAGAACCTTCTTCGTGGAATCTACGCTTATGGGTACGAATCGCCCTCCGCCGTGCAGTCGCGAGCCATTGTCCAGGTGTGCAAGGGTCGCGACACCATCGCGCAGGCCCAGTCTGGTACTGGAAAAACGGCCACCTTTTCGATTAGCATGCTGCAGGTTATCGACACTGCCGTGCGCGAGACTCAGGCGCTCGTCCTATCACCTACCCGCGAACTTGCGACCCAGATCCAGTCCGTCGTCATGGCTCTCGGCGACTACATGAACGTCCAGTGCCACGCCTGCATCGGCGGCACCAACGTCGGCGAGGATATCCGCAAGCTCGACTACGGCCAGCATATCGTGTCGGGTACCCCTGGTCGCGTGGCCGACATGATTCGACGACGACACTTGCGCACCCGCCACATCAAGATGCTCGTGTTGGACGAGGCCGATGAGCTTCTTAATAAGGGTTTCCGAGAGCAGATCTACGATGTGTACCGATATCTTCCCCCTGCGACCCAGGTCGTCGTCGTCAGCGCCACCCTCCCGTACGACGTCCTCGACATGACCACCAAGTTCATGACCGATCCCGTCCGCATTCTGGTCAAGCGTGACGAGTTGACACTCGAAGGTCTGAAGCAGTACTTCATCGCTGTGGAGAAGGAGGACTGGAAGTTTGATACCTTGTGCGATTTGTACGATACCCTGACTATTACGCAAGCTGTCATCTTCTGCAACACTCGCCGCAAGGTCGACTGGCTCACCGACAAGATGCGCGAGGCCAACTTTACCGTCAGCAGCATGCACGGTGACATGCCGCAAAAGGAACGCGACAGCATCATGCAAGACTTCCGCCAGGGCAACAGCCGTGTCCTCATCTCGACCGACGTCTGGGCTCGTGGTATTGATGTCCAGCAAGTCAGTTTAGTGATCAACTATGATCTCCCCAGCAACCGTGAGAACTACATCCACCGCATTGGTCGAAGTGGTCGTTTCGGTCGCAAGGGTGTTGCTATTAACTTTGTGACAACGGAAGACGTCCGCATCCTCCGCGATATCGAGCGTGAGTATTCATCCCCGAGCCTTTCTGGCTGCGTTACTGACCTTTGCAGTGTACTACTCCACCCAGATCGATGAGATGCCCATGAACGTGGCCGATCTCATCTCCTAAGGTAGAACCAAGGGAATCACAGACATGGTCAGGCCTATCAGAACTTGAAGGCGAAGTAAATCGCTCGCGTCGAGATGACGCCAGTGAGAAGAACGTGGAGGAAAGGGGCTCTCAATATTTTCGAGTAAGTGCACTAACTATGGTCTTGGTGTAATCCATGGCGACTTGAGTTCATTGAGACTGATCAGAGAGTAGAAATGGTCAAATTCGAAACGGAAAACCGGCAAAAATGGACGAAACGGTAGCTCAGCTAAAGAATTGGTATCAACCAAAAGAATTATTCAGTACCAAGTGCTTTACCAGTCTTGTCCTTTGGTACATGTCGCGAAACAGCCACTGTGAATTATGATTCTCCTCTCATCAACGTCTCAAACCGGCTTCATTCATCCTCTTCTGCGGCTCAAACGTCGGGACGCGCTCGACCATGGTGATTGCTCCGTGAGACACTCTCCGTCTCTGACGTTGAAGCAGCAATATCCAAGGTTATCTTCTCCCCTGCTTGGTCCCTTTACACATTTCGACAGCAATCTCACGTGAACGCACCCATAAGGTAGATCGTTTTCAGATGATTGGAAGAATATCTGCGTCGCACTCTCCTCGGGGATGCTCGTCTTGCAGACGTAGAACTGCCCTCTTTTCCGGAGCGACAGCTCTGGCCCCATGTCCTTGGCGTCTAGCTCGAGTCCGACTGTCCCCTCCCCGCAAGTCAGCAGCAGCGGCTGCCCGTATATGGACTCGAGCGTCTTTTTGTCGGACGGGGGGATGAGAAGCGTGAGGTTATCCTGGGCGTGCTCGGAGCGTACAGTTGCACCGTCTCGGTTCAGATGAAAGGCGAGGCCTCGTTTGGTGTCGGGACGGTCGAGCACGGCATACCCGTTGCAGGGATCAGAGCCGGCGAAGCTGACTTGTTGGTTTTCTATGGAAAGACCGAGAGGATTATGGGTATCGCCGCTCACAGCTGCTATGAGGCTCCAGTTGTCGTCGAGGGAGGGGTCGGCGCTGGGCACGACGAGTTGAGCGCTCACGGTCAGGATGTGACTGAGGACGGGGAGAGTGAGGAGGTGAATATGTTTGGTCATTTTGAGGTGTTATTGGTGTAACAGTGTCTACTGGACTCAGCCGAGCAGAGCTATCGTAGATGCAAGAACCTGAGTTATATGGATGGAGATTGAGGCCATCCCGATGTAAGCTGGAATGCGATTTACGAGAATCCCAAGCAATACACTTTCTCAACCAAGGCACAATCGCCCATTGTTGGAATATTACAGCTTTGTAGGTGTAAGAGGCTTGAAGCGGTGATCAATGATGTCTACATGACGCAGCGATCTTCGACAAGTCAAGCCACGGCGAGTGAATGGCGGCGCACCCTGGAATCTCTCCAGATCTCATCTCGGACAGGGTCAGCGAGAATCAGAAACACGGGCTGGCGCCACATGTTTCTGTTGGAAATAACATGGTCGGGTTTCCTCGAGATTTCCCACGCAACATGCAATATCTGTTACATCACACATGGCTTCATGGTACGTACGTCTCCAGGGATCAATCACCAGTCGAATCTGGCCATGGCCAGCCCGCCCGGCTCGTCCTCTTGGGCTATTTTGTTCTCGGACGAAATCGACAAGCGATGCTAAGCAAGGGCACGCCGTAAAAGGACGCGAAAATCAAGGCTGGGGGGAGGGGGGAGGGAGACGATACGTTACCGACGTGTCGGGCCAAGCGAGAGAAAGAAAAAAAAGAGAGAGAAGAAAAAGAAGACGGCGCCGAACCCAAAAGATGACGGGCATCGGGGAGCATGGTTCTAGTTCCTACCCATCCCAGGTGAAACTGGCTGAGAGACGAAAAAAGGTGCCATGTCTCAGGCTCATTCAGCTTGGCTTCCGGGGGGACGGGACACAACAAAACACACGCACATGGTTGCAGCACCCTTTCTCGGTAAAAGTTGAATGAGGCGAGGCGAGGCGAGCGAGGGGGCAAGAGGCCGAATTATAGCAGTCAGCGGAGGACCTGGACAATAACAGGAGGTGGTATTCTGGCACAGAAGTGCCCTTTTGTCCCAAAACGTGGGAGACGGGGGAGGGACTTGGGAAAACGTGGGTGCCTCGTGGTGTCTGGAAGATGAAGGGATGGCTTTTCTCCGTCTCGCCTCGTCTCGTCTCGCGCCATACCTTGTCGATATCCTCGTCCGTCCGTGTCACCGTCTTCTCCCTCTTCCAATTACCCCGTGCACTGCTGGTGCTGCTGGTGCTGCTGGTGGTTCTTCCTCTCCCTCGTCGGCCTCGCAGCCTCGACCCCTCCCCCTGCTGGAGACCCGGTCCCTGAACCCGCAAAGTCACCTCTCCTTCCTGGGAGAGACACACAGAGAGACAGAGAGAGAGAGTCAGACAAGAGCCAGAGCCGGTGGGGGAGCCGCGTGGGCAGCGGCTCGGAGGAGGTGTCCAGGCGAGAACTAGCGAAGGCGTAGCGGGGATGCAAGGACCGGACGCCACCACCGCACGGGTCGCTGCTAACGCTCGGGGCTGGGGCGGCGCGGAAGAAGAGAAGTAGAAGAAGAAAAGGTAGAACGAGTCCAAGGGCGCTTTGCTTTGCATGGCGAAACGAGGGGACTGTTGAGACGAGCCTTGCTCGTCACAGGACGGACGGCAAGACGAAGCCCGCTGTGACAGGACAAGAGAAGAAAGAAGCCTCTCGGCAGGAGACTCGGACGGAGGGGGCGTGTGCTTGCAGCGTCAGTGATATGGGGGGGGGGACGGAGATGGAGCCGGAGGTCGGGGCTTTGGACGTTTTGGACCGTTTGGGTAATGTGAGTTTGGCAGCTGTCACTCTGGAAAGAAGTCTGTGGGATGCTTCAAGCTTGTAGGGCTGTCTTCCAGGAGAAGCTCTCGGGGAACCATAAGATGAGGCCTTGACATACCGCGGCATCGTGATTGATTGCTTGACAGCAGCTCCATTTCATCTCCTCGCCGGGTGAAGACGCCAGTGCGTGCATACCCGCCCTAGCAGCGACTAACTTAGCAGTTTGATCATGTTCTGAATGATGGGCAATCAATCCATCGCGTGTCCAAGCTCCCCTTGGGCCTAGTCTGAGCGTCGAGTTCGCCATGAACCGTCTGAGCACCAGCAGCAAGCCCGTCGCCCTGACCTTGAGAGGCTGGAGCAAGGGCCGGCGCGGTTCGGATTTTCCACTGGGAAGCAACAAGGCTCTCTTGCGTGCCTAATCGGAGGAGTAATCGATATCATGAACAGTGGGAATCGCGCGAGTGAGGCCGTCGCGGAGATCGACATGGACAATATTAAGACGCCGGAACCCCGTGCATTCCATTCACCCGCGAAGCCAATGCCGGCCCTGGGATTCGAGGAACGAAACAGCAACGGAACGACACACGGCTAGGTTATGAGGGTAGCTTTCAGGAACCACCGGAGCCTAAAAAAGGAGCTTAGGCCGCGGATCAGGGGAACGAGGAAGCGTCTTCGAAGCTGGTGCACTTGGGCTTTGTTCTTGTTAAGCTATTATTAATCCGTTTGATTCACCCTCCATCTCAGCCTTGGATTCAGGTACGGGATTTTTCGCAAAACTCTCGGTTATACGAATAGGGGACCCTTACTTAACGGAGTACTTGCCCAAAAACCTCGTGCGCGAGCGAGGCTCTGTTTCTCGGCGGCACACGCGAGCTTTTTCCTCGTACCAGCGGCAAGGGGACTCGACTCGCGGCTGCCAACAGAGCGAGCATAGCATGTCCTCCCCCGAGGCTGCTTGCTTGCTCCCCTGGGAAACAAGGACGGGCCCAGGAGGCCCGGGTCCGCCGGGGGAAGGCGATCCGGCCCGATGGTCTGGAGCCAGCAGTCGTCCCAAGCGTCGGCCGGCCGAGGAGGGCCCAGCAGCAAGCCGGGGACGTTGTCTTGATGCGGAACAAATGGGCGATCCCCTGGACAGGATCAAATCAGATTGGAGGGGACGAGGGATCGACGATGATGGACGAGTCGTGACCGCGGGCAAAAGCACCCCCCTTCTCTGACCGTGACGTTTGGGGCGCGGCCCCGGGCATCCATGTTCCCCGGGATGAGGGAAAGCCACATGGAATCTTCTTTCTGAGCCAGCTGTCGAGACGAGCCCTCGTGCTCATCATCGAACCACCACGTGTGTGTGCGTGCGGTGCATGGGTGCGAGTAAGGGACCTTGTTGTTGGAGAATCAATCTATGTGAAGTCGGCGAACAGACCTCTTGGGCGATGTGAAGTGGTATTTGATCTTTTCGTCTGATTCTTCTTACGACATTGAGTGCATAAAGGGTGCAACCGTCTTTCTCTCTCATACTCGCAACGGGCTGACTGGTCTTGGTGAGTCTCGGCAGCGAAGCGAGCACAGGAGAGACGAAGCAGCAGAAGACACAGACAGAGTGGCTCCGGGTCCGTTCACGACGGATTCGCAGCAGCCGCCGCAAATCCCTTGCTCCTCGCCGGGCTGCTGCAGCTGCAACCGCGGGTGCGGCGCAAAAAAGAGAGGGGGAGAGGGGGCCACCATGGCGGCGGCGGCGGCGGCGGCTGGTGGCCCCCTCTCAACAGTTTTCTGCAGAACATTTCGAGAGGGAGAACAGACGGAGCTGATCGACAAGAGATGACCAGAGAGACCGTCTTGTTGGCGGGCCTTTTCATGTCCCCTCCAGAGGCCTAAGTTGGGAGTCAGGGCCCGGACACCCGAAGCACTGGACAGCAACATTGTTACCTACTTACCTGATCTGATGGTTCTTTGTGAGTCGGGGACCGACTTGGCGCGGTTTTTTTTTTTTTTTTTTTTTTTTTTTCTTTTCTTCACCCCTGACTTGTTGACTTTGGACGGGAGCAACAACAAGAAGGGTCCCCGGTAATCATCACATCAGTCACCACCCAAGCGAAGGCCAATTCGCACCAGAGCTGAAGAATGAAAAGAGAAAACAAAAAATGTCACCTGTGGATTACGTACGACGTCTCTCTCGTATCGTTGAGCGGTCAGCGCTGCATGCAGTGAGACGCAAGAGAGAACGGAGAGACGGCAACGGGGTACAAGTAAACAGAGCAATCGAGGGCCTTTTTTTTTTGGGTCCTTCGTTGGGTTGCCGTTGCCCGCGTGCCTAATGCATGTACATAAATATGCAGTGCGAATATGTACAATGCAAATCGTGGGAGACAAGAGAAGAAGCCCCCCCCCCCCTCGATGTGAATCTTGGTTAACCCAAGCGTCTTCGGGCAACCGTCTCACAGGACGGACCCCCCGGTGCCTGGTGCCTGATCAGTACGACGACAGGATCAAGGACGGGACAGAGAGAAAAGGTGTGGGACAGACGCAGGGTCAACGTCAGGGGGGGGGGGGGGGGTAAAGGGGGGGGGNNCGGGGGGGGGGGGGGGGGGTAAACGGAGGAGGTTGAAAGGCCTCTTCTTGCTGCTGATGGAGGGTGGGATGGGGTTGGATGCAAGGTACCAGGCACGGAAAAAGCAAAGAAATACGGATGGAGAGAGAGGACTTATCCGTCGGCAGAGGGAGGGGACTTGACGGGAGGAGGGACTGTGGACATCAAAGAGAAACACGACGATATGCACGCAGTGGCTGAGCATTCTCGTGCTACATATCCGTATATTAAGTCTTGGTTTTATCCTCGGCCGAGTCCAGTCTCGAGGCGTTCCAGCTGCTCTTCTTTCTTGTCTTGGCATTTGAAATCTCGAGCATGCGCATCCTCAGACAATATTGGTCGAGGTCCATCCGGATTGTGCTCTACATGCCATTCTCCTCACCGAGATATGTCTTTTTTTTATTGTTTGCTTTTGGAGGGAGGCCAGCGGAACGGAGCCGATGGATGGACGGACGGACAAATGCTGCCTTGCGCGTGTCCTGGTTTGCTTTTTACTTGCCATCCTCTTTTGCCGCTGGCACCAGTTTTTCTCCTCTTGCTTGTTTTCTTTCTTTTTTATGCCCTCCTCCCTCGTGTCCCTCTCCACTGTGCAAAGTGCAAATAGCTGCCGCTGTCAGCCCATTTAAAACGCTCCCACGTCGGTGCCGAGCGACAAAGGGCTCATTCGTGTTGTGGAGTTTTGACGTTGTCTAGACCGCGGCCTCATCCATTTCCTTTCTTTTTCTCTGCTTTTTTCCTTTTTTTCTTTTCTTCTTCTCTTGTCAATTCCTTCAATCACATGCTGGTGAAGATGTCGATCTCTACGGTGAGCACCGTCTCCATCATCACGTCTTTTTCAAAAGGGGGGGGGGGGGGGGGGGAGGGGGGGTNNTTGTCTAACAAAAATCTCCGCCCTGGGTAAGGCGTGGTCATTGTCCATGCTGCCTCATCAGTGAACCAACATGGACAATGACCACGCCTTACCCAGGGCGGAGATTTTTGTTAGACAAAGTGGTTGGTCCTTCGTTATGAAATGGCATGGTCACGGTTAAACCTTTCGAAGACGAGAAAAAAAAGCCGCCCTGTTAGCACTCCAGCCTCGACTGTTCCCCTTTGCACTAACAAATGGCCTGCTCGAGGGGTTCATGACTCGCCGAAGCCTCATTTCCGTGGCCCGACGCCCGAAGGGAGAAGGAAAAAAAAAAAAAATTGGAAAAAACCATGGCCAATAGTCTTGTTTGTCACCCCAATGGGCCTTGCTATGGAGTAGTGCTAGAGAAGCCATTCCGCCAGGCCCTGATTCAGACAGACTGCAGCAAGAGGAGGACTCCTCACTTCCCCAGACTCGACACATGCAGCCTTTATTATTCATATGAAATGCAGTCGAGACGTGCATCTGAAGCAGGACCCGAACAATCCCTGACCCGACCGTCATGGCTCTTCACACCATGATTGAAGTCGTCGTCCTCGTCCTCTTCTTGTTCTTCTTGCGCGGTGTTCTTCTTCAGCTGGCACCCATCCGAAAGCGGCACACGGGCAAAGTCGGTCTTCAGCCCAAGACCAAGCCACGCGAAGCCAAGAAACGACGGCTGTGTGCATCTCTCTCTTCATCCCCCCTCCATGCCCTGCCATCATGACTGATGGGCCCTAAAACCGACGCTTGGGCATCCTCGAGGACGCCTCCCCCCTCGAGCCTGTAGGCATTTCGTCAATCCCCCATCCATGACCCTGAAATGCCCTAGCTCCAACCCCCCGCAGAAGGGAGGAGACGCAAAAGTCCACCATGGCCGGTCGGTGGCCCTGCCGCGGTCGCGGCCCCCCCCCTGACGCCTCGTTCGCTTTCGTCTGGTCCGCTTTCTTCTTCAAGTCGACCAAGTGAGGTCGTGCATTGCATGGACGGATAGGTGCTGTCGCCTGTCTGGAGCCTGTCTGGAGCCTGTCCCGGTGCTGCGTCTGTCTGTGTCTTGCTGCGTGTGTCTGTGAGAGAGAGAGCTTGTAGCTATCCATCCATGCCAATTAACCCCCCTCCCCGGGCTCGATCCCGTCTCTCTCCATCTTCATCCCCTTCCTGCTCTCCTACTCCTCCTCCTCCTCTTCCTCTTCCTGCTCTTCCATCCACCCCTTGTTTGTTGCTTTTTCTTTTGCATTTTTGCACCTGAGCATCAGACTCGCCTCTTCCTCTTCCTCGTCACACACCGGATACCCTTGTTCTTGTGCTTCTTCTCTTCTCCCTCTCCTTCTCCTCCTTCTTATTCCCCTTCTCCTTCGCCGCCCTTGCTCGTCTCGACTTCTCCCGTCACTCGTTCCATCGCATCCTTCGTCGACTCCAATTTAGTTACTGTAACTCGCTCTTCTCGTCCGGACTCGAGCAAGAGCCCCACCCCCCCCCCCCCCCTCCCAAGAAAGCGCCTCTCTCGCTCCTTCTCTCCTCGCTCCCTTCCCACACCCACATTCTCTCTCTCCCGTCGCCGTCTCTTATCAGTCCACCACCAACACCACCACTACCTCCTACCTCCTCCGAAAAACAATCCGTCACCATGGGCCTCTTCTCTCGCAAAGAGAAGGCCCCCAAGGCCGAGCCCGCCATCAACACCGCCCAGTCCAATGCCAGCGTCAACTCGAATCACTCCAGCCTGCGCTCCCCTCCCGGCGCCTCGTTGCGCAACCCTCTGAACCGATCGTCGGCCGCCAGCACGTCGCCGGGAACGCCCTTGTCGCCCTTGTCGCCCGTGAAGCTGCCCAAGATCGACCTGCCCCGACCTCCCGACCCCCAGCTCGACCCTGCCGGCTACCTGCGAAGTCTGGGTGCTGTGAGGGACCGCTGCAAGATCGTCACGGACAAGGCTTTTCGCAACGAGCTGAAGCACTTTGACGTCGACATGCAAAAATTCCCCGACGTGGTTTCCTTTGTCTCGGGCATTATCAAGGTGCGTTCGACCTCTGCATTCCTCTGCCATATTTTTCTCTTCTTGGTTTATTGTGCTTGTGCTTGCGCGACAAGACGTCCATGTACATTGTTACCATGACATGATCCGAGCGAGTCGAGTTAAACAAACAAAGAATTGTCGCTAACCTCCGACCTCGCACCACCGCAGAGAGACTTCGACGCCCCCTTCACCACCATACCCGGCCACGGAAGATACCAGCACTTCGCCGTTGGCGGCCGAGACCGCGTCGCCCACCTCCTGTCCACCTGGCCCGACTCGATCGACAACACGGAGCGCTGCCGCCGCCTAATCGACCTGTTCGTCGTCAGCGTCCTCCTTGACGCCGGCGCCGGCACCCAATGGACCTACAAGAGCAGCGAAAACGGCCGGATATACCGCCGCTCCGAGGGCATCGCCGTCGCGAGCTTGGAGATGTTCAAGGCTGTAAGTTGAGCGCTGACTCGCACGAGCGCACCCCGCGAACCCCGCCACTGACTCGTGTGACAAAAAGGGCCTGTTCTCGGGAAATGCCACCAACAAATTCCAGGTCGACAAGCAGGGCCTTGAGGCTCTCACCGTCGAGAAGCTGGCCGCGAGCCTCCAATCGAAGCCCGGTAACGAAATGGCTGGCCTGCAAGGTCGCGCCGAGATGCTGTTCCGGTTAGCCAGCGCTCTCAACGACAAGGACGACTTCTTTGGCCTCGACGGCCGTCCGGGAAACCTCGTCGGTGCGTGTTTAGTCCTCACAAGCCGCAATTACTCGTGCATTCATGTATATACTAACACACACCCCAGACCACCTCCTCGGACACCCCTCGACGCAGGCCTCTTCACTGCTGATCGTCCCCCTCCCGGTTCTCTGGAACGTGCTCATGACAGGCCTCGCGCCCATCTGGCCCCAATCCCGCGCCGCTATCAACGGCGTCTCGCTCGGCGACGCCTGGCCATGCCAGTCCATGCCTCAGCCCGGTAGCTCAGCCAAGATCTCCGCCTTCCCCAACAACGCCAACGCGGCCGCCTGGGAATCGATCCTCCCCTTCCACAAGCTCACCCAATGGCTCACCTACTCGCTCATGCAGCCCATGCAGTCGCTGCTCAAGATGCACTTCGCCGGCACCGAGCTGCTGACGGGCCTGCCCGAGTACCGCAACGGCGGCCTCTTCATCGACATGGGTGTGCTGACCCTACGCAAGGACGACACGGAGCGCGGCCTACAGAACTACAACGACTGGTGCCGACGAATCGGCCGCACCGGCCTCGAGGTGGCGCCCATGTTCGAGCCGAGCGACGACGTCATCGTCGAGTGGAGAGGAGTCACCGTCGGCTTCCTCGACCGGCTGTGCGCCGAGGTGAACAGGACGCTCAAGGCCGATCTGGCCGGCCACGAGCTGACTCTGGCGCAATTGTTGGAGGCCGGCAGCTGGAGGGTAAGGCCTCAAGTTATCCCCCCCTGCATTACACGTGCTAACAGTTTTCAACAGGGCGGACGTGAAATTGCCGAGATTCACCGACCTAATACCAAGGAGCCCCCGATCCTCATCGAGAGCGACGGAACCGTCTTTTAATGTTTAAATATGTAACACCTTCTTGGCTTGAAAATCAAGAATAGAAAGAAAGAAAGGAAGAGAGAAAGGCGAAAGACACGACGGGATCTGGCGGAGGAAGGGCCTCTTTTTGTTTTCCTTGTTTTTTTTTTCTGTTCTCACAACTTTCTGTCTTCCTTGTGAAAGCACCATTAAAGCATCCTGAGACTATCTTCATCCATATTCTTTTTTTTTTTTTTTTCCTTCATGGCCCCCGAAGGGATTTCCCTCTCTCTTCTTTCTTTTCCTCCTCTCACCCGTTACCCCTTCCTACGAGGGGTACGACGCGGAAGGGAAGGAAAGGGAAGAAGAAGCTTGCGGGGAGGGGGATAAGGGGGGGCTGCCTCAAAAGTGGCATCAATGCAAAGGGCGGAAAGGGGCCCGCGAAATGGGTTTATTAGGCTATACATTAGTTTTCCGAATAATGGACAACATGCAAAGCACTGTCGCTGGTGGGATTTATGCTTCTTTTTATGGTTTTTTTTTTTGTTTCTTGATATAGTTTCGTGCGAGGGTGGTGTGGGATTCCCTAGATTTGGTGTATCAAGGAGCGAATTTATATCAACATCCACATCAGACATTGGAATGCATGGCGATTTATACCTAGCTGCATATCTGACATCGTATTGTATACAGGTAGCTACCTTCTAGACAGCTAGACAGCAGCGTCTTCCTTTCTCAAAGACTACATGTCCCAAGTCTATGACGAAGAATCGTACAGCTGGTACATACATCTTCGTTTCAGTTCCGCGCGCCAAAGGGAGTAGGCTAGCCTTTATAAATCATTCCCACCTTTCCCCCATGCCTCTATTGTACAACGTGACTGGATTTTCCCCCTCGTGGAGAGAGCCCTGGGAAGAGCCTTGGAAAGCTTTCCAAAAGATTCGAGTCCTTCCCCTTTCGACCCCGACCTATATATTTACACCGGCCTCGTGAAATGAAAGCCGTTTTGATATTGCATCTTTTTCAAATCGTAGCATTGCGAAGTGCGCTTTCATCGCTTGTACTTCTTCTGGAACTCGTCGCGCTCGAGCTGCCGGCGCATCTCCTCCATCTTGCGCAACGTCTCCTGGCGCTTCTTCTCGGCGCGCTCGGACTCGGTGCCCTGGTACTTACCCGTGTAGTTGGTGACGGAGTCGGTGAGGCCCTTCTTCATGTCGTCGAGGTTGCTGGTGAGGCGCTCGCGGAGGCCCGAGATGCCGGGCTGGACGGGGCGGGGGGGCTCGTACTTGGGCACCTCGACGGTCAGGATGGGGAGGCCAACGAGCCGGCGGACCGACTCGTTGTTGAGGAGGACGGCCTGGAGGAGCGTCGCGGAGCCGGTCGACACCATCATCAGGTTGACGCCGGCGGAGAGGAACGTGGTGCCGATGAAGCCGACGGTGCCAAACACCCACATCATCTTCTTCATCATGGCCTTTTGCTGAGCGGGGGCGTACTTGGTGTTGACCTGCCAGGCGTTAGCGACGTCTCGAGACATGTCAGGGGGGTAAGGCTTACCAGCATGGCCCCGAAGAGAAGACTGGAGCCCAGCGCAGGTAGGATAAAGTATGGATCCGACACAGTCAGGTCGGTAAACCAGAGGTAACCGGCCGTCTCCATGGACGGCACCGGGACGTGAGCCATACCGCTGAGGATGCGGAACAGGCCGAAACTAAAGGGGATCTGGACAAAGGCCCACAGCATGCCGGTGGAGGAAGCGTTGTGCTCCTGGCGCACCATCTTGTTCAGGTACTGGCCCTTTTGGATCTGCTCGCGGTCACCCGTCATGTAGCCCTTCTGGATGAGGCTCATGGCCTCCTTGGAGCGGGGGTCGCCTTTGAGCTCGTTCATCTGGGCGCTGAAGCGCATGCTTCGGATTTGGGGGTAGAGCATCACCAAACGCAGGGCCAGCGCCGTGGCAATGATGGAGCCGCCCCATCCCAGGCCGGTGTAGACGTGCACATGCTCGAGCACCGCCTGCATCACCGAGGTAGGACCCCAGCCGTAGTTAAGGCCGATGTTCGCCAAGAATCCGACGTCCTCGGGCATGTTAAGGATGCTTTCGGTGCTGGCCAGGTCGACAATGCCGCTCAGGTCGAGCTCGGGGAACACGGTGGAATCGACGGCGGGTAGAGGGGCATCGAGGACGGGCCCGGCGGGCGGTGCGGCGGCGGCGGCCACGGGGGCCTCGGCGACTGGCGATTGCACGTCGACGACAGGCTCGGGCGTCGTCGCAGTCGTCGCCGTCTCGGCTGCGGGCTGCTCCGTCTTCCTCGGCCATCCGTAACCCCAGAGGGACAGGTTCCTCACACCACCCGGCACGACGGGCGCCGCCACGCCCGCAGGTCCCGCGCGCGAGCCGGCCACCAAGGCTGCGCGAGGGTTCTTCATGGCGGTTCCGAATTGCCGGCCATCTCCAAGTCGTCGGGGGAGAGTCCTCGAGATCTGCAAGAAAAAGGATGTGCGGGTCAGTCGAGCGGTTCGCTTCGAGGGAATTGGCGAAGCCATTGCGATATGTCTTGTCGGGTTACACGCACGGATTTGACGGAAAGTTGCCTCTGGAACGCGCCCGAGGGCAGCGAGCGCACAATTCCTCTACTGGGAAGCATGGCGGCGACGTGGGTGTGTGTTGAACAAAGTTGAAGATGCGCAGGCCCATGAGGTGAAATTTTGGCGCGGTACGTATCCGTCGTCTGCACGGCAAAAGGCGGCTAAATGTCGGACCCGGTGTCCAAAGGGCGGTCCTCCGGATGACCATGTACACCGACCTCGACGTCAGGCGAAGAGAAGTTGTAGGTAGTCTCGAATCAGAGTCTACTGTTCACTTGGAAGCTTCGTGATGTGAGCCGCGTCAATTAGGTTCGAGTGCGCTGAGCAAACTTGGCCCTGTTCAAGTATATCTACATCCGGATGTCTGTTCCCGCTCCATCCCTGACCCCCGAGATCCTCTAAATGATGTAGTGATTACATGACTATCCATTTTCATGCGGTATCCGTCTCTTAATCCGTCTTTTCCCAATCGCCTTATGTACTCTTTAAACTCGGTAGGACTCATTTCGATATGCGGTGAGATTTGTCTCATCGGGCCAAGCGTCCCAAGATTTGATATCCAGCCAACGTCATTACCACCTGGGTTTCCCTCAACCCCCCGAGACCATATTTTGCCAGGTCTTAGCGGTTTATCGATCCCTAAGCTCGATGCCTGGTCCGATGGGGTGGGCTCTCCGCCGTGAGAGGGGGAAGACCTGGGTGTATTGTTAGCACGGAAGCTCAAGCAAAGCATGTACTATCAGGCCTAGAGCAGTTGCAGGCCTTTGCGGGCCACCGCAGCGCAGCTCACCTTTGTGCCACCCCATCCTAGTCTGAACGCAGCCTCGTGGGCGAACAGCTCTCCGAATCCCAGCATCATGCCGTTGATGAATGGCAGGAGCAAGTTGATAGCAGCACCCCTTACCAGAGACCAGATCGTGGGTGGCTTGTAGAGAATCAGGGGCGAGTTTGAGGATGGAGGCGATGACATTTCTTCCGCTCCAGAGTAGACCTCGCTGTCGGAGCGGATCGTGACGCCGGACTCGGAGAGGTGGTTTAGCGGCTCGTCAGAAGACATGTTTGGGAACTGTTTGACGGAGAGAAGGAAAAAGGTTGGATGAGGAACAGGGTCGAAGGGTTTCGGGAGCAATATCGATCGCTTTATCGCTAGGTTCGGTTACGGCGGATGGTGAAGGGCACAGGAGGGTATTTTGCGGATTGCGGAGGAACTGCAAGCTTAAACGACAGGGCCGAGGAAGGCGTTGGCGATTCGGGGTGCCGTTGTTTTCCCCGGCCTCCTTACGTAAGGCGGGAGGGTGGCCTGCCACGGCTGTTGGTTGGTGCCGGGCATCGGTGGATCGCTGTTCCGCCGGGGAGCAGCAGGTGCAGCAACTGCCATGTGCAGGTGTGCATGAGCCACCACCGCCACTCTCTGGAGGTACGTACCGAAAGAGCCGGCGGAACAGTCCCACTTTATTAGCAAAGAGCTTGGCTGACGAGGCGACAAGCTGCCTGCGGATTGCCAACCAGGTATTTACCACTGACGATTAACCGTGAACTTGTCATCGGCATCAACTCGCGAGCATTCCCCCGGTCGACTGTGCGCAAACTGGTTCCTCGCTTCGACAGCAGAACCGGATTTATCTTCATTCGTTTTCCTCAGGCTACCACGAAGGTCCAACATTCACTGCATCTCCTTTGCCCCAGATACCCCGCGCCCACTCCCTCCACCATGGCCGACGTTGAAGATGCCGACCTCAAGCTCCAGCAGTTTTCTGCCATGTGCGATTCGACTCCAGAAGAGGTAAGCATGGTTCAGGCAGCTTTCTTGCAGCGGAAGCTTTGAATGTCGTGTGCGTGTGCTAACCCCAGGCTAGGCAACTCAGTACCTCGAAGCTCACAATTGGGACCTGAACGCCGCCTGCACCGCCTGGTTCGAGGATGTCGATGAAGATGGGAGCGGCCAGCGGTCCCGACCCCAGGCGGAACCCGAGAACTATACCGGGCCCCGAACCCTTGATGGCCGACCAGCACCTGAAGCCGGATCCAGCAGCTCGGCTGCACGGAAGTCCACTTCGCAGCCCAAGAAGAAGGGCATTGCCACGCTGGGATCCCTTGGAGGCGGATCGCACCACCATGACGATGACGACGACGACGACGACGATATGGACGGCGATGACGATGACGATGGAAGAGGAAACCTCTTTGCTGGTGGCGAGAAGTCGGGTTTGGCAGTCCAGGATCCCCACCAGGAAGGGGGATCCAAGAAGATCATTAGCGACATCTTGGCCAAGGCCAGAGCGTAAGTTGCGGCCCTCCTTTGAAGTACGATGCGGGAAGATGTAACAATGTGTAGCAATGCGGCGCGAGCGAACCCAGAGTCCGAGGCCGGTCCTTCTCAGTCAAGCTTCCGGGGCACAGGCATGACCCTCGGTGGCGAAGGAGCTGAGAGCCGTACCATTCCCGATCCTCGCGGTCCCGTCAGGCCCGGAAACTCTGAACCTCAGCAACGCGTTCTTCACCTGTGGCAGGACGGTTTCAGCATTGATGACGGCGAACTTTACGGTTTCGATGACCCGCGTCACCAGTTCGACCTTCAGTTGATCAGATCTGGCCGAGCACCATTGCATCTCATGAATGTCCAGCAGGGTCAGCAAGTCGATGTGAAGCTTCAGCAGCACGATGAGCCCTACAAGCCTCAGCCCAAGCAGTATAGACCATTCGGGGGTGAGGGTAGGCGCCTAGGGAGTCCCGTCCCCGGCGATGGCAGCGAGTCAGCGACTTCTTTGAACACGACTATTTCCGCACCTACGACGTCTAGCGGAAGCGGTGCCCCCGCCGTCAACGACTCGCAACCGACTCTTACCATCCGCATCCAGATGCCCGACGGTACGCGATTACCGGCACGCTTCAACACGACGCACACCCTCGAGGACGTGTATGGCTTCGTTCAGAGTGCCTCGGCTGAGACACGCACCCGACCGTGGGTGCTGGCCACGACGTTCCCCAACAAGGAACACAGCGACCGCAGCCTGGTCCTCGGAGAAATGGCCGAGTTCAAGAAGGGCGGCACGGCGGTGGTCAAGTGGACTTGATGATTACTGGTTCTTTGGGTTGGCGTAAAACGGATTGGACAGGTGAGCTCAGCGCTCAAGCAGCCAAATGTCGGGAAGACATGAGATAGAATGAGGAAAGCTACCCAAGACAGGGCTGCATAAATTCACCGAGACGGCAAAGGCAGAAATAGATGATTCCAATCTTTTCCTTGATGCTCAGCAGAAGCAACTCGGCGTTATCCAGTAGCGAATGCGAATCTATTCATCACGAGGCTGTCTTTCCACACAAGCACTGTGAAGTAGCATCTCTAATGGGAAATCCAAAATGCACCCTTGCCAACGCCGCTCATTAGTTTCACGTAGTGTGGTATATTGCGCCCCCAACGCCAAGGTATGATACGAAATAAACTGCCAATCACGCTTCCCTCTCCTTTTTTTGGTAAATCAGACATCGTCGCTCGCCAATACCCCGGGCGCCTAGGTAGCAACGGGCTGTGCGGGTTGGGCAACGGGTCCGTCGAGAAACTTGAAGTGCTCAATGGCGATCTGGCAGTTGAGCATGGCGGCGTTGAAACGAGCCTCTCCCGGGGGCAGGACGACCATGAGGTACGTGTTTGTGGTGAACTTGAGGATGAAGAGGCTGAAGCGCATGCCGGCCTTGTGCTCCATGCGGATGAACTGCTCGGCGTTGCGCGGGGTGCCGGTGAAGCGGGAGATGCTCTGCTTGAAGTGCTTCATGATGTTGGACATGCGCTCGAGGCGGTCCTCGGTGGGGTTGCGGTTGCCCTCAGCCGAGGTCCAGGAGGAGACGGCCAGGAAGGAGGTGCGCTCAAAGAGGAGCAGCTCCTCGGCTTCGATGGCGAGGCCGAGGTTGGCCAGGTTGCGCTCGATGACGGCCAGGTTGGGGACGAGGTCGTGGATGATGGAGGCCCAGGCCTTGTACAGGCTCTGGTCCCAGATGGAAGTGGCAAAGGGGGTGAGCTCGACGGCGGCCGGGGCGATGCCGACCGAGTTTGCGTACTCGGACGTCTTGGTGCGGACGAGGCGGATGCGCTCGTCGTAGACGGCCTCGCGGGCCGAGGGCACGACGAGGTCCATCTTGTGGATGAGGATGTAGATCTTGGCCGAGGGGGAGAACTGCAGGAGGGCCGAGAGGATGGACACGTACGTGGCCAGGTCGCGGTCGACGTCGCGGGACTCGATGTCGAAGACGTAGATGAGTACGCCGACGTTGGAGAAGACGTGGACGCGCTGCTGCGAGAGGTAGTTTTCCATGAAAGCTTCCTGCCCGCCGCAGTCCCAGAGGTTGAGGGTGAGGTTGCCGAGGAACTTTACGTGGGAGAGGTCGATGTCGATGGTAGCACCTCTAGGGGGGGTTCAATTAGCGGGGTGGACGAGGGGAGGGGAGGGGAGAGGGGAGAGGGGATATAGAGGGGGGACGCATACAGGCGGCGCGTGTCGCGGGCAATGTAGTTGCTAAAGATGATGCTGCGCATGCTCGACTTTCCCGAGCCCGACTTGCCCATCAGGAGCACCTTTTTCTTCTTAGGCTTCTTGACTTCGTTGACGACTTCGGCGATGGGAGGCTGAGTGGCCGCCGAGAGGGGGGCGTCGATGTAGGAGGCCATGGTGACGGGGGGCCTCTCGAAGCTGGACTATGCTCTCGCGGGCGTCGGACGTGTGTATATATGTCGGGGGTGTTGTGGTGGTTGTGGTGGTGGTGGTTGTGGTGGTGGAAGTTGTGAGGGTGGTGGTGATGTTCGAGTGTGGAGTGGAGGTCTGTAGTTAATTAGCGGGAGCGGATTTGGCGTCATGTCATGCATGGGGGGCAAGTGGGGGTTTGGCTTGATGCTGTCTTGTGTTAGCCAAGGCGTCAATTGAGAATATAATTCGACCAGAATTTGAAGAGGATTGGGCATTCTTGAAGGGGTGCTATTTTGAGCTTTGATGTTGTAGTAACTCTTAGCCATGGGTCGACAGCTCGTGTGCCTGAGGAGGTTGGCCCAATGAACTCAGTCGGAAGGCGTGAGGAGGAAGGGCACTCAGATGATGCTCAGTACCTACCTTGGTACTTAAGTACGGAAGTATTTAGGTACTACGCGCAGTTCTCAAATATAAGTACTAGTCAGTAATTGAAGAGGTACTACGCGCAGTTCTCAAATATAAGTACTAGTCAGTAATTGAAGATACAGACCAAAGACAAACCCCTAAGATAAACGATAATAATAATTATTCCTCATTATGATGCTCTAGCATTGAATTTAAGCAAACAGTACAGCTTGAAACTTTATATCATATAAGTCCAAACCCAAAGTATGTCGCGGGTGTAGGGTAACTCAGGTGGAATCGAAGCAATCTCCACTCCCATTCGCGACACCACCACCAGCCGAATATACCTCATTTGCACCATCCACCTCAACAACTCATCGGGCGAATGGTTTAGTGGTATAATACTCCCTTAGCATGTTTCGTCTGAATATCTGGGAGTGGTCCAGGGTTCGATTCCCTGTTCGTCCATTGCAGGCGGTTTGATTCCGTCAAATATCCTTTCTTTTTACTCTTTTGGAGCATTTTTTTGCCCTCGCCATGGCTTCATCTTGTCACTGGCTGCATCTTCCCAATCAGTATGGAACTCGATCCTCGGATCACAGGTGAGGCGGTGAGTCACGACTGTAATGTTCTCATTCACCTCGCGATGCTCCGGTGCGCTTCGGTGAACAAGTGACCTACCAAGCAGTCCAACTTCCCCGTCGCGATTATACAGTGTTCGTGATGGACAGCGTTCTGCAAAGGGCCTTCTATAAGGTGATGCACAGATGCGAGCCATTCTTGTTGCGCGTTCAAAGGCCAGTGTGTGGTCGAGATTGAGACAATAACTAGCTCTCATTCCAGTGTGTGTCTGGACTCTTGGCTCTTGATACATATATAATCCGACGCGACTCCCGCACAAAGAGCGTTCGCGTTGGCCTGGGGCATACTCGAAAGTCAGGCTCCAAAGCAAACGCGCAACATGGCGACCTCTCAGCTCTTCTCCATGCTCCTCCTCGTGGCGTCCATGTGCGGCAGCGTCGTCGGCCACATGGAACTCACGAAGCCGACGTGCCTACGGTCCAAGTATAACCCGTACACGGAAAACGGCAACCCCGACTGGAGCATGACCAGCCCGCTCCGGGCCGACGGGCTCGACTTCCCGTGCAAGGGCTACCACTCCCTCCTAGGCACGACGCAGGGCACGCCCGTGGCCGTCTACGAGGGCGGCAAGACGTACTCGTGGACCATCTCGGGCTCGGCCATCCACGCGGGCGGCTCGTGCCAGGTGTCGCTGTCGGTCGACAAGGGCAAGACGTTCCGGGTGCTGCACACGTACATCGGCGCCTGCCCGGCCGTCATGGGCGACAACTCGCTGTCCTTTCGCGTGCCGCTCGACGTGCCGACGACGAGCCGCGCCCTGTTCGCCTGGACGTGGTTCAACAACCTGGGCAACCGCGAGATGTACATGAACTGCGCCTCGGTCGACCTGAAGAAGGGCGCCGCCGGTAGCACGGAGAAGTACCCGTTCCTGTCGCGGCCGCTCATCTTCGTCGCCAACGTGAACAACGGGTGCGCCACGGTGGACTCGCGGGACGTCCTGATTCCGGACCCGGGGCCGGTCGTGACCGTCAACAACGCAAAGGCCGTGGCGCCCGTTGGCAAGTGCGGCGTCGTGTCATCGTCGACGGCGAAGAAGACGACGACGACGACGACCAAGGCGAAGACGACTACAACCGCCAAGTTGACGACGACGACTAAACCGAAGACGACGACAACAAAGGCGAAGACAACGACAACAGCCAAGCCGGCGGCGGCGACTAAAGCAAAGGCGACGACAACGTC